>CM035115.1:160217182-160695237 GCA_020205555.1 Panax stipuleanatus | reverse complement strand
TACTTTTCAAAGAGAATCTTCTTCCATCGAGAGGAGATACTCGTTTATTCAGTATCGGACCATCCGTAGCAGTTACATCAATTCTACTAAGTTATTTAGTAATTCCTTTTGGCTATCACCTTGTTCTAGCCGATCTCAGTATCGGTGTTTTTTTATGGATTGCCATTTCAAGTATTGCTCTCGTTGGCCTGACATAAAACTTAGTAAAAAATGGTTCTATTCGCAGTTTTTTGCAAGTTTGTGTGTACCTATATACACACACATGTATATATACACATATGTCAAATTACGGTAAATTTTTATTGAATTACTATTTTTTTGAATTCTATCTATTTCAAATCTTATAGACAAATTGTTCCAACTACTGAATTTCTTAAGAGATTAAATCATTCTAATGAACAAGAAATTAGTAGGTGTATTTTGAGAATGAATGTTTAACTATCGACTTGGCCATAGTGAATGTATTACATAGTCAAGCTCCCTTTAAATCTGTGTAAATGAAAGACCGAGTCTTTGAATGTTGCAAGGCCAATTCCGATAGAGGATGCTTGCAGAAACTGAGGAACAAAATGTAAGGAGGGCTAAAGGTCAATTGTAATATCGACGTAACGGCTTATTAGCGTGTTCATGTGTAATGGTTCGTAAACATGTATTCTGATAAGTTGTTCTCAGTGTTGTTTGAAATCGTGGATAATCTTTGATTACATTTTTTTGGTTAATAGACAATTTTACTTCTAAGGTTGCAGAAAATGCGTAATCGGAAAAGTGATGAATATTGAACCTCAATTTTTGATGCAATAATTAATTGATATAAAATAAGATTGTGTGTGCATGTGATTAGCATTGTGTGAGTTGAAAATTTACATTTAGGGAAAGTTTTCTTCACTTTTGGAGGTTTCAATTGTCAATTCTGTATTTTTTTTAATTCAATCGTGAAGGGCATGCTTTATACTTCTAAATGTAGGTTATGGTCAGCTCAATCTGAAAGAATCACTGTCATAGGGTCTCGAAGACTACTTTGAGAAATTAGAGCAGATTGGCAAAGACCTTTACGGGTAAAAATAATTAGTGAATTATGAATTGTTTTACTTCTTAATTTATAGCTATTGGGTTGATTGTTATTTCAAATTGTATTGTTTTCTGAATGTTGTAGAATTCGTCAATCTCTTCATTTTATGCTACGTTAATTCAACTAATATACATGATTTTAAAACAAGTTGAATGACACTTTTATCTCTCCAAGTTGTCACATATATATACAATTAATTGTATGAATTATGTACTTCGAGTCCTTTTTTGACATGAATGTAAAATTTGAATGGGATTATGATCTTGATCAAAAAAAATTGACTCGGTAACTTTTCCAATTGAATGGGATTATGATCTTGATGATTAAATTGATACTTTTCTTTGTTGTTGGTTTTTTGTTTTAATTGATTTGTTATGGAACTGAAAATTTCCTACTCAAATTAGGATTGCCTCACAACTTATTATATATTATGGGAACTAAAAATTTCAATTGTCAATATATGTTTTTTTAAATATATGTTTATGAGTGGTGTTCTAACCTTTTACTTAGCAGTGAGTCGTTGAAAGGAGCTTATGGTTTGGGTTACATAGAATGTAATTCTATTCAGTTTTAGTCGACTAAAATTATAATGACATTAGTAATTTTTTATTAGGTTCAGACCAGATTTTTGTAATGGCTATAATAGTGTATATAACTAATGTGTTTTGGTTTGAAGTGAGTTATATAGAAGGAGGAGTTACAATGCATGTATAAATGTGATAGATTGATTTCAAAAGTGAATTTAACAAGAATCTGCAACTTCTATTTTAGCTCTCAAATAAAGTGCAAGTGAGTAGGTAAGTGCTATTTAAATTCTTTTATTTGATGAAGACTTTTCCAATTATATCAAATTCTTGGGGTCTTGCTATTTATATTTGGTATTCCTATATCTTCTGATATATTTGTCTTGCTCTCTTTGATGCATTACTTAATTTCATACGAATGAAGAACTCAATTCCAATGAAGTAAAACCAAAAGAAGACCACCAGATCAAAGACAACTTAAATCTTTGAAAGATATGATACTGTTTTTTTATGTTGTGTTTAAATTTCAGTATGTAAAATGGGTTGCTTTGAATTTGATAGCGTTTGTAATCAATTCTGAGAATGATTGTGTTAATAAATTATACAATCCATTATTCAAACTAGCCCGTGCATTGCACGGGTTACCCACTACAAGAAATTAGGGATATATATAGTGAAGGAAAATTTGTGAAGGAATTAATTCCTTCACATGATGAGTGAGTTTTTTAGCGAGGGAATAATGAAGGAAAAAAATTAATGACAATATAGTTATTGTGAAACAAACTTCCTTCACAATTCAGATTTTTTTTCTTTCGCAAAATTGAGATGGTAGAAAGATGTTTGGCGCCAATCTTTGATGAAAATTTACGAAGAAATATACTATTAATGAAGGAATTATTACTCGCTATATATTATTGCTGAGAGATTTTTTGCGAGAGATAAAATTAGTCACTATTTTGTTAAAATTAATTTTTTAGAATTAATTATAGTAAATATAAATTGTATTATATATAAGTAAATTAAATTTTTTACAATAGTAAATTTACTTTTAATAACACTTTTTAAGTAGCGTACAATATCAATTATTTCTTTTACTAAGCTATAAAGTAAATAACTTTACACTATGTTAAACTTTAAAATTTCATAAATTGATTATGACAAAAAAAAATAGGAAAAAAAAAGATAGTGACGCACTTTTGTGGAATACAACACAAATGCCAAAAAAATATTTATATGTTCCGCAGAAAGAGTTAAGTTTGAGTTTGTTCTTTAATTTATAATACAATACAATTCAAATTGTAATATAATTAATATTTTAATAAAAAATTTATTCTTAATAATAATATTTAATTAATTTACATTATTAATTAAAATATTAATTTGTAATATACTACAATTCAAATTGTAATATAATTAATATTTTAATAAAAAATTTATTCTTAATAATAATTTTTAAGTAATTTACATTATTAATTAAAATATTAAGTTCCAATATTTAAATTTTAAAATATTATAAATTTAAAATAAACAAAATCAATCCCAATCTATAAAAAGCCTAATGACAAAGTTATATCGGATGGTTACTCACTTCACTCTGTGGCGTTATTAGGGAGAATACAATATGGATTCCTCAATTGCCCAATCATTTACACATCTCACTTCACTCTGTCGCGTTATTTGGCCCTTTGTCTCTCTAAATTTCGTATCCCTCACCATATGACACACAAATCTGCAATCGCTCGACCTGGCCCTTTCAGGTAATGATTTCGAACATGAATTTTTCTTAAATCTGTAGATTTTATCTGCTGAATTTTTTGCTCGAGTATATGCTTATCTGAATCTGCCAGTGACTAAGCAAGAACTATTATTTACTAAAAGGAAACTACGCGAGTGATATTTTCTCTCATCAAATCACTCTATGTTCTCTCTCTTTATATTCCTTTCCCGTTCTATCTTCTTCCTTAAAACTCTCCTAAAATCCCAAATAACTTTATCAAAACCTTGCTTGTTTCGGCTAGAACGAAGAATTCACAAGAAAGCTAAAGTATAATCTGGACTGAGGCTTAGTTCGGGTAGCAGGGGCAACGTCAAGTAGGTATATAGCTAGTCTATGAGAGCAAGGTTCAGCCCATTACACCGTTATAATAAGGCAAGTGCTAATTTTTGTTTTTAAAAGCAAAGATTGACTGTTTTATGTAAAAGTGAGAACCTAATTGTTGCGTCTTAAAAATGGATGCGCATGTGATGTTTGATACTATTCCTCTTAGAACTGTTTAGTTTAAAAAGAGAGAATTGGGCTAGGCTATTATCAAGATAAGCTATGTATATGTATATTGAGGTGGTTCAAGTAAATTGGGTAAGTTAAATTGAATTTAAAAACTATTTTGGAGCAAGTGTTGATGTTAGGTTCAATTAGAGAACTGATTAAATGGGCAGTTTTAAGGCTGTGTAAAACGAGTCTAAAAAGTCTGTTTTGGATGGTTATCGTTTTTTAAAAATAGTTTCCCATGATATGTATAACATATTAGAAATTGTCTTCAATTGGATCCTTGGTTTGAGAGTTATAAGTTAGCAAAGTGAGTTGTTGGAGAAGTGCAATAGCAGTGGTGCAGAGCCAGCAGCTGCAGCAGCAGCCACACACGCCTAGGCTATTTTGGGGTTATTTTGATTATTTTAGTTATGTTGACATGGTCAGGTAGATGTCTTTGTTGTCAATGCCTTGTTTCATATGTTTGGAAGAATGTGGTAACTTGAAAAGCAGTAGAGTTCGGTTCCACCACATGAGTTATTTGTGGAATAATTTTCTTTCTACGAATACTGTGTTAACTAGTTTTGCTTGTCATAAAATGAGTGAAGAAGCAAGGGTGATCTTTGGGAAATGGTAGCTAAGAGTGAGGCAGCATCAAGTAATTATAATTTTGGAACCCTTTTTGACTGCTTGTGCAAATATATTTGCACTTCACTCAAGTAAACAGATCCACGGGTTTATAATTAGGAATGGTTACAATATAAATATTGTAGCTACTGGAGCTTTGGTTGTCATGCCATGCTTGAAGTTCTTTTAGAAGAATAAAAAACAAGTGATAATCATTTAAAGAGGACTTTTTGCTAACATCATTTGCCGGGTTGTTTTTTAGAAACAATAATAAATTATTAATATTATAAAGCTTAAATGATGATTATTATATTAAATTACTATAATGTAGGTTGTCATACATGAACATTAGCTGACTTTACATATTTCTCTTGCCAGCCTAATGTATGGAGCTGAGTATCCTTCCATTGCAGGAATGGTTCTTGACAGCCCCTTCTATGATTTGGTTGATTTAATGATGGAACTCGTGGATACCTACAAAATACATCTTCCCAAGTTTACTGTAAGTAGATCAATATGAGGATGCTTAGTCTTCACATTTTGGGGACTAAAATGTCATTCACCTTAACTAAAATCTGCAGTTTTTCTTAGCCTAATTATCTTTATGATGTTTGTTTATGTTTGGCACTCTTATTCGAGTTAAAAAGATTATGATAAATTGGGTGCAAGATACTGATCATTGCATTTTTTTTGGGAGTGCTTTTGTCTCTTATAGATCAAGTTTGCAATTCAATACATGCGAAGAACAATTCTGAAAAAGGCAAAATTTGACATAGAGGAACTGAACACTATCAAGGTTTTCTTCTATTATTCCGTTTAAAAATAGTATTAGTGTTCTTATGGTCATCTTATCGTAAGGAGTGTATTAATTTAAGTCTTACATTGTAACTATCTCTAATGAAAATCTAACCGTCTATATTCGTTCTGAACTATTTCTCAGTATTTGGTTTGTAAATAATGTTGCTATGTTAGTGGATATGATTTAGTGGTCTTCTGCTGGTTGCTAAATTGTTATTGCATATGTGGAAGATGAATAGTGAGCTAGATGTATCCCACTGAAATATATGTTACAGAATCATAATAGTCTAACAGATTTACTTGCATTTCTGGTGTGAAAGTGTGGGACTTGAACAATGCTTAGTTATGGAAGTAATGAATAATAAATGCTTATCCTATTCAACTTCGTTACTGGGAAATCAACTGCACAAAATTAATCTGGATTTTCGCTAATTCAAGTGCTCACACTTCACTAGTTTGAACAGAATAAGGCACATGTTATAATCATCATTGAACACTTATTTGTCTGTTTTTTGGCAGTTCCCTGATTATTTCCTGCCAATATTTGTCTAACCAAATCACACCTTATATCTGTTAGTTTTGTTGATGTTTTGAAGGAGAGGCAGTTTGCCAACATTAAGTTTTGACGAGACTAGGTGTTTCGAAATCTTTGAAGAGGGTTTTTAGATTTTATTCTATTCATTAGTTAATGAAATTTTATAGATATTCCTTTCTTGAGCATTTCATAATCAACTTGGAACTTTTGCCACCAATAAGCATTAGGATCTTGTCAAAGTAAAGTAGTCTTCTTGAATCATGAGATCTTGAGGAATAATCTCAAGATTGCTGGTTCCACTTCCCAAACTTGGGCGAAATTTACGTATAAAAACACTAGCATTTATGATTTTACTCATGTTGGTTCTTGTAGGCGCTCTTTCTTTGCACTTTCGGTTACTAATGTTGGTGTAATGGACCAAACAGTTAGATTAATCATAAAGCTACTAGAAAGCATGGATGTGAATTTGATTAATTGGTAGTCTATAATTTTTTAGTGCTTCCTGCACTGTCAAGCGAGATGTGTTTGTAATTTACCTAAGAGCGTGATTTGTGCCTAACTGGGCGACATATGCCAAAATCCAAACAGGGATTTTATTGTATTAATGTCTTGTTTCTATTGATGACTTGACCTTCTTAAGCGGGTATTGTGTAGAAATTGAGTAAAGAATCAATTTTATGGATACAAGATAAATATTGGGATGAAACACTTGAAGATATAGCTAATAATTTCAATCCACAATTATTCGATCTTGCTAATGGATATTTGGAATTGGTTTCTGTTCTTATTAGTCAGACTGATGGTCTTACTTTTCTTCTTGTAGGTGGCGAAGTCTTGTTTTCTTCCAGTTTTATTGAGACATGCCGTTGATGACGATTTTATACAACCACATTCTGATCGCATTTTTTATGCTTATGTGGTAAACATCTAACATCACTTTTATTGTCATTGTTCTTCCTCTTATGTTGGTTGTCTAATAAGTCTAGAATTGATACATGCAGGTATATGATCTATTTGATATTGCCTCATTTATACCTTTGCATCTTTTCTTTTAGATAGAAGAGGAATTTTTTTTATTAATAAAGAGGGAGAGTACAAAACCCAAAAGGTGGGTAAAGTGTAGAGGCCTTGAGGACCTCAAGGTCACTGGTTCCAATCCCTCGTACTTGGGTCCAAAATACCCAATTAGAAAGAGAGAGAGAATGCCAGTACGTTTCAGAATTTTTCTATATCATCAAGTTTACTTTTGATGTTTTCTTTCAGTTTTCCTTAGGTTTTTGTGTCATTTTTAACATGTTAGAATTGCGATGGTTAACATTTAACAACTATGAATCAATTGAGATATTTTTTTACTGATAGTTATATTTTTGTCTTTATCCTTCATTAATCTCTTTCTTAATTTAAGTTCGCCAGTTTCATCTTTTCTTTTTCTTTATCTTATTGAAAATGAATTTTGGTGTTTCTCTTGCAGCATGAAGTTTACACTCCCAACTTTGATTTTTTTGAAGAAAATGATGATGAAGTGGATCTAACATGACACACTTTATTCCTTTTAGTTTATTAGTATTCTTTCAGTTTTCTTATGTTTGTTAATAAATTTTGTAGGTACTATGGTTTTTGGGAGACCAAGATACAATAACAAATTTTGTAGTTATTGTAACTCGAGTATTATTTATTTATATGTGAAGTATTGATTTTATTAGTTCTTTATGCATTAGCTTATCAATTAGTTTGAAACAAGTATATGACAATATTTATATTTACTTGAAAAATAAATTTAATATTTCTTATAGAGATTAATAATAATAATAATAAATATGAAATCATTGATTTGAAAATTAATTATAATTTTCAATGAATTTTGATTATTTAGCAATTAATTTTTTATTTACAAATTTATAATTTGTGAATGAATTTTTCTCACGCTAAATTAAAAAAAGATTCTTAATTTATAATTAGTGAAGGAAAATATTCTCTCGTTAAATAAATTTGTTCTTCACAATATATTATTTGTGAGGGAATAAAATTATTCATTAATTTCAAATAGTCCTTCATAAAATATAATTCATGAAGAAAACAATTCTTTCACTAAATAACAATATTTCATTATCAAATATAATTTGTGAATAAGAAGTTATTCACGATATATCCTTCACAAAAAACATTTAGTTATTACTTAGCGAAAGATACCCTATTGCAAGAAGGTCTTATGCGAGCAATCATATGAAGAAAATATTTTTTCGTAATAAATTTCTTGTGAGTAATATATTATGTCTTGTGAAATATTTGTCTTTCACTAGAGGCCATTTTTGATGTAGTGAACAACTAGTTTTTGATAATTTCACAACAAAAGTGTCGCTATAAATGTATAACGACGGCAAAAACCGTCGCTATAAGATTTATAGTGACGGTTTTGTTGTGAAAATATCATTTTCTATTGTGGATTTATCAGTTTCCTAAATTTAAATCATTTCAAATAGTTAATTGAGTTAATTTGATCTACATTATTATTATATAAATGATGATTTAACTCGTGTATGTTTTAAACACTGATGATTCAACTCATGTATGTTTTAAACACTCGCGAGTAGCTCGATTAAAAAACGAGTCGAGTTGAATTCGAATTTGAGCAAAGTTTGTATTCGAATTCGAGTACCTTTAAAAAATTTGAGTAAAATTTGAGCAGGGTACTGTTCGACTCTACTTGGAGATCATTTTCACCCTTAATATGGAAACAAACTAAAAAACAAGCATGATTTTCAAATGAACTTCTAATTTTCAGGCTTCCTAAGCAGAAGACAAATGTAATGCTTTCGTTTCCTCTTCATATTTAGCCGTTTATGTGGTTGTATAGGGGAATTTATGTATCACATTCTTAAGAGAGAGCAAATTCTCTGTCTTCATTTTTTTTGTTTCTTTGTGTTCCCCACTTAAATATTGACATCTGTCTTTTTTTTTAATTTTAAAATTACTTGGTGTTAAGTAAAAGGACATATGTTAACATTTAAGTAAAGGGACACAAGGGGACAGAGAAAATGGGGACAGATGATCTGCTCTTTTCTTAAGAGGAATGCTACTGGGCTTAAAAATATTGGTGACTAACAGAATCGTTATTGATATTTTGGTGGCACAGGGTAAAAATGAAATGAGACCCTTTTCAAAACATTGTCATCACCCAAAAATAAAGATAAAAATAAATAAATATAAAATACAAGTTGTATCTAAAAAAGTATATTTTCGGAGCTTAAAACATAATAGTTCGACTACAACAAAATATATATGAAGTTCGACTACAACAAAATACATGAGAATACATTTATTGAAAATACTTTTTCTAGTATTCTTAGAGCCAAAATCTTCAATCAAATGTTTAAAATCATATATATATATATATATATATATATATATAGGGGTTGCATCTACAGCAACCGGTTGCTGGGAGTAACCACTTTATATGGGATTTGAGAATCATTATTATAATGAGACCCACTGTACTTGGAGGATAAATTGAATTAAAAACTCGTACAAGAAGTGGAATAAAGTGGTTGCTCAGCAACCGGTTGCTCAGCAACCGGTTGCTCAGGAAGGGCTCTGGTGGCCAAGTCCTTTGGATTGAAACCTGAGACTTAAAATTCAAATCTTTAATTGCTCTCTAAATCAACATTTTGACTGGAATATACAATGAATCAAATAATCGCACATTAATAATTCTTTTTACACTACGTACTATTAAGTGAAGGTTAAAGTTGTCCGCATAAAATCAATTACCTCATCCCCAATATTTTTACATTACTACTTGTTTGAGTTCCCTTATGTGTTGGACCGTGGCCCTAACTAACCTCATTGTGAGGACAATGGATGGGCCTCCATAGGTTTGCTTAGATTTAAGGGTCTTTACAGTACTATACAACAATTAAAAAGTAATTATAACATCA
The DNA here is from genome assembly GCA_020205555.1 of Panax stipuleanatus. Classification (NCBI taxonomy): domain Eukaryota; kingdom Viridiplantae; phylum Streptophyta; class Magnoliopsida; order Apiales; family Araliaceae; genus Panax; species Panax stipuleanatus. The sequence goes on along the minus strand of CM035115.1, from coordinate 160,685,501 downwards.
GTATATCAACAAAATAATTATAAAAATAACGCAATAAATTCAAACCATTCAATTTTACATTAATAAGGAAACCTAAAATCAAGGCTGCCATAATTAATAATTCAAATTCAAATTTTTGGGATCTAACAACAAAAACAAATCCATAATTCAAAATTTAAAATTCAAATCAAAAGCATGAAAAATAAAAAAATATTTTCTCTGTCATCTTCCTCCTCCTCCGACGCGAATTTTCGCCGCGAATCTTAAGCTTGCACACGAAGAGCAAAGCATGAACTCTCAGATTATGTTTTATTTAACTTCAACAAAAGTATAACACTACTAAAAAAAATCTAAAAACAAGGTAAACTTTCAAGAATAGAAGAATTACTCACCATAGTCAGGTTAAAATCTATCAGATAAAACCTTGGAATGAAGGTTTGGCTACCAACTGCACTATAAAAAACTGTAGCTGTTGAGGTAGATTGGTTACCATGATATGAAGGTTTGGTTACCTTGGTATAAATGTTTGGTTACCAACTGCATTATGAAGGTAACCTAATAAAACTGAATTGGTAATCTTTGTACGAAGGCTTGGTTACCAACTGCACTATAAAAAAACTGCAGGTGTGTAGGTGGATTGGTTACCTTGGTATGAAGGTTTGGTTACCTTGGTACGAAGGTTTGGTTATCAACTACACTATGAAAAAACTGTAGGTGTGGAGGTGAATTGGTTACCTTGGTATGAAGATTTAGTTACCTTGGTACGAAGGTTTGGTTACCAACTGCACTATGAAAAAACTGTAAATGTGGAGGTGAATTGGTTACCTTGATATGAAGGTTTGGTTACCTTGATATGAAGATTTGATTATCAACTGAACTTGATATTTCAATCAGTACAAGGTGCTGCAGATAAATATACTTTCCTTCAGGAACTGTAACCCGAGAGAGCCCGAACAAGATCATCCCAGTACAGAACCCGACTAGATATCAAAGTCGATACCATCTAATATGGCGTTCCCCATAGGGCGAGAACTTGACTGACCACCTAAAAAGTTGTTCCATAAGTAATCAGCAACTTCCTTTGCATTGTCACGTGAGGCGATAGAGTAGGTTCCTGTTTCTCCTCCGAGGGACAGAAGCACTTTGATGCCTCGGTTTTGGCAAGCAGCAATATCATAGCTTAATCCGGTGCAAGTGTTGGACTCCGGTTTGAAGAATATTTGCAGAGAAATTAAATGAATATTTTATAGGCCGAGTTCATATATCTCTGTAAAGAACCGTACTGGTTGAAAGCCCAATACAAGAGACCCCATTAACATGTTATATGAGATTCTCACAAGAAGAAAATTTGAAGTTCATGCTTCATAGATCTGTATTTGAGCATGAGCGGAAAGCAAAAAGCACTAGTGCTTTTATATGATCTGTGTTTGAAAGCATGTTTGTCTGCCAATATAATAAGTAACAATGAATCCACTCGGAAATGACGAGAGATAGAGATAGAGAATGGAGAGAGAAAAAAAAATGACGATCGACTCATCTAAATTAAAGAAATCATAATTACATTAATTTTATAAATAAATTAGAAAATATATTACTTTTGTAATTATTTTATAAATGTACTATTGTTGTAATTATTTCTAAAAATGTACTAGAATATGTAATTCATCCTAGATTAAAGCATGAAGAGCTTTCATATTCCAAAACAACCCAGTCCCTTTTTCTTACTCCAGTCCAAGGGCTATGGGAGGGTTGACTGCCCTGAGCCCTCTATTAGGGGACCCCATTTTTATATATATATATATATATATAGTATATGTATATGTGTGAAATTAAAAATATAAATATATAATGAAATAGGTATACAAAAGTAATTTTTAAAGCCCAATAAATTTTTAAGGACTCAACTGGATTTTGTAAAAGTTTTGGATTGTTTTCTTAATGTTTCAATTGCTTACAGGGTATTACTATCTATTTTTGTGACAATGACATCTGCTGAAAGATGTTTTTCGAAATTGAAATAGTTGAAAAATTACTTGCGGTCGACTATAACACAAGAAAGGTTAAATGAGTTAGCAACCATGTGCATCGAGAAGGATATGTTGGACAAATTTGATTTTGAACATTTGATTGAAAATTTTATCTCTAGGAATACTAAAATAAGTATTTTTTTCAATGAATGTATTTTCATATATTTTGTTGTAATCAAACTATTTATTCAAACTTCTCATATATTTTGCTGTAGTCGAACTGTTATGTTTTAAGTTCCAGAAAGATACGTTTTTGATACAACTTGCGCTTTTTATTTATTTATTTGTGAAGACAATGTTTCGGAAAAAAATCTCGTTTTTAATTTTAACCTTCAACCACCAAAATTTCAGTAACGACCATGCCGAGTCCCAAAGTCAGGTTAGTTAGAGAATTGAGAAAGTTGAGCTTCCAATTCATCAATTTTGTGTTCATCAAACAAAGATGATATAATAATACAAAATGTGGTATTTATTCCTTACAAAATATGCAATGTACTATATATTATATTTGTTAATTTTCGTCTAAAATTTATTCACTACTAGCTTGATTGTATTATAAGTATGTACTTTGTTTTTAGATAGGAGTATATCATTAATCAAAGATTTTTCAATACATTATACTCCATCATTATTGTACTCTTAACACATACACAAGGGAGGGACAAGGTCGCTGCATTGAGAGGACAAAATTTGAGACGAGTCGTTATTAAGGTGATTTTGTGGTGTGTTGGGTCCGGAGCTCACACGTTCCGTTTCTTGGGAATGAAATTAACAAGACGTTATAACTTTTTAATTTTTCTTTTAATATCTAATAAAATATATTTAAGTGTGACGATATATATATTCCTTTCAATTTGTCACAAATGCACATGGAGACATCAGACATGACCACATGACTATATTTTGGTTCTCACGTCCAAAGTCAAGTTTTACTCAATTCTCTCTCCATTTCTTTTGCTAATAATTGATCACATCAATCTATTTATAGATATTATTATAGAGTAATGCTACTATCACATAAAGTAGTTTACATAAAGTTCATACAAGGTCGGATGGCACTCTTAATTTATTGTTGAGTCAAGTGAATCATGTCAACAATAAATTAAAAGATGCCACATGATTTTATGTTAGCTATTTTATGCGATAGTAGCATTATTTATTATTATATGAGTTTTTGGGCCAAAAGTTTGCCTAGCTAGCATCAGAGCATGTGCTTATACAGCTCGCTCGTGTCCCTCCATCAGTAGGGTCAATGTCCTACAAATGTTTTTATGTGTAGGGTTGGATATAAAAGATCCCTCCAAATCCCACAGATCGACAAATATATGAGGAGTCGTCTTTCTTGATATGCAAAGCTTTGCCTAAGAGGGTGTTCAACTGGGTTTAATTGGTTATAAATACTGATCATTGGGTTCGACCCATGGTTTGTTCATGTTGTACCGGCTTGGGTGGGGCTGGACAAAAGGGTGGGAGTACAATTGGTGGTCCTTATTTTACCTAATTTTCTCCGTTCATTCATGTGGAAATTAAAATTTAATACTAGCCCAATATTAAATTTTATTTTTTTTGAGGGGGGGGGGGGGGGGGGGGGGGGTTGGTTAGGTAGGGCATTGAATTTTTATTTTTATTTTTTGTGGGTTGGGGGCGGAGGTGTATACATAATTACTAAATATTATTTTTTTTGAATCAAAAATTTATGAATTTGGGATAGAAAGAATTTTTGACTTGAATTTGAAATGAAATATAGGCCGAAAAATAATTAATCGATTTAAATTTATATTTATTTTAAAAAATATGATTCCAAACCTTAACTAACTTAAATAAATAAAATAATTAATCAACTCATGTGATTTCAATTAATATTAATTCAGGTATAATACTACTAGGTTACAGTAACACGTCTCTTTCTGTCATGTCATCCATTTGGCCAGCCTCTAGGTAGTCAATTATGTGTCCATTCCACTTCTAAACTTTTTCTCTTTCCAAGAATTGGTGAGATGGATTTTTTTGCCATGTCTCGATAGACATGAACTATATGCATATTTTTCATACAACCCCCTGAAGATTGAGATATTAGATATATTTACCCTCGGAATACGTATCCTTCACTTCATATCCATTTATAAATGGATTGTATTTATATAAACTGTTACATGAAAATGACTAGTTACCTTTAGTTACCTTTAGTTACCTTAATGTAATATTCCCTCCCTCCTAAAAACAAGCATTTGACTCGGTTGGTATGTCCGGCCCTTGCTATACAAACGGTCTAGAGTTTAAATCCCCCACTCCCAAACTAACCAAAAAAAAAAAGAGACATTTTTTTAGGATGATCTTTTAGGCCATGTTTGTTTATTAGGATAATTTTTGGGGTTGAATTAATAATTCTTTATCTCTTATTTATTTTTTAAATTAAATTTCGGACTATTAATTCTGGGATAACAAAATGACTTAGAATGAGGAATAATTTAATACCATATTTAACATGGTATTATAATCCAATTAAGAGGGATTAAAAATTTGTGGACAAAATTAATCTTTGTCTTTTCTAATATGACTAACGTATCCTTAAATTAGATTGAACATCTTAGTTGTGATTGATTATCATCAAAGAAAAATTCCTAAAATATTTTTAGTCGTACTTTTTTTTTTTTACAGTACGTAGGTACATTTAAATTATATATACATGTAGTACGTATTTTACATACATCCAACAGGTCATAAATTCATACAATTCTCTTGCTGGTACTTCCATAGTCTCATGTAAGACTTGAATACTTCCACCGCCACGCCCCCACGCCCCCCCCCCCCCCACGCCACCCACCCCCCACGCCACCCACCCCCCACTCCACCCACAAAAATTAAAAAAAATAATATTTATTGATTATATATACACTCCAAACCTACCCCACCCACCCCATCCCATAAAAATTAAAAAATAATGTTTATTGATTATATATACACCCCACCCTACCCTCACCGCATCCCACCCCACCCCTACCCCTACCCCTACCCTACCCTCGCTATCCACCCGCCCACCCCACCCAACCCACAAAAATTAAAAAAAAATATTTACTGATTATATATACACCCCACACTACCCCACACCACTCCACCCCACACCACCCCACACAAATTAAAAAAAATAATATTTATTGATTATATATACACCCCACGCTACCCCACCCATCCCACCCCACCCACCCCACCCCACCCCACCCACCCCACCCCATCCCACAAAAATTAAAAAAAATAATATTTATTGATTATATATACACCCCCACCCTACCCCCCACCCACCCAATCCACCTCACCCCTCCCCACCCCACCCCACCCCACTCCACTCCACTCAAAAAAAATAATATTTTTTGATTATGTATACACCCCCACCCCCACCCCCACCCCCACCATATAAAAATTTAAAAAATAATATTTACTGATTATATCTACACCCTCATCCTATCCCGCCCCAACCCCCCGCCCCACCCATCACGCGCACCCCCTACCCACCCCATCCACACTCAAAAAAAATAATATTTACTGATTATGTATACCCCGCCCCGCGCCGCCCACCCCACCCCACCCCACCCCACCCCACCCCACCCCACCCCACCCCATAAAAATTAAAAAAATAATATTTACTAATTATGTATACACCCCCACTCCCACCCCATCCCCCCTCAAAAAAATAATATAAACTGATTATGTATACACTCCCATCCCACCCCACCCATCCCCCACCCCCCCCCCCCCCCCCCCACTACCCCTCTCTCAAAAAAAAAATATTTACTGAATAATATAACTACTTATTTAAAATTTTTTAATTAATTTTTTATTATTTATTGATGTATAAATAAGTTTAAATTATATTTTAAAATATGTTATTATTGGTAAGGGTATAATAGTCCAAACGATATTTTTTAATCCAATCCTTTAATTAATCCTGAAAAAAACAAACATAACATGTGATTATTTTAAGTTATCCTCTGAATAATCCCGTAAAAAATAAACATGTGACTAGGATTATTTAATTAATAGTCCTGGATTATAATCCTTGCAAACAAACATGACCCTAGAGTCTAAATGATTTGGGTCATGATGTGATTAATGTCATTCATGTTATTTAATTGTCTGTGCCGCTTGAGTCATGCACTCTAATACTGCGTTTGGATTGAAGAAATAAAGGTAGGAATGAAATGATTTATTCTTATGGAATAAAAAATATTATGTTTGATTGCGATTGGAATGAATTGAACCATCCTTATTTTTTACTATTTTCGATTGAAATTTAACAACTCATGTCCAAGATTTCATAATTTCGTACCTTAAGTGCTACTCATCAGATAAAAACAATACTAATAAATACTAGTAGTAATTCAAAGTGTAGAATATAAGGCGGGGAAATTAATATGAATGGCCTTTTTCTTCCTGTTCTAGGAAGAATTTCCAAGTTATTTCAATTCTTGTTGGGGATGAAATGATCAGCTCAAAAGGGAAGATTTCTTTCCTCTCAATTGAAGTCACATGAAGTCATGATTTAAATTTAACTTTTTATAAAAAAATTATTATTTAAATACAACTATTATAATATAAATATCACCTCCAAGTGCGTCAATATGTGTTCTTTAATTCATCTCAAATACATTTTTTTCAACATGAAACTCAATTTCTGCTGGAGGAAGGAGTATAACAAGTATAGAGATTAAAATATGAAAATTGATATTTTTACAATATTTTTTTATATTTTTACATGAAAATTTATTGAATGTGATTGATGAAAGAGAAAAAATTAAGTTAGCAAAACCAGAGAGAGTGAGTGATCTGATTTTTTTAACGTACAAGATTATAGTATGTGCAAGAACTTCTTACACATACTAATAAGTTTTTTTTAATTTGGGTCATTCAAGATGGATCATATATATATATAGCAATTTGAGTATAATACACGTAACTCCGTTATGATTTTTATTGACTTTATCTTTATCCCAAATTTTATTATATTGTTATATATATCTTATCATTTAGAAAATTTAATATTAGATGAGACATGAGACTATGAGAGAGTCGATGACATCAATAAAACATTATGTTTCAAATATAAGAATATTTTCTGATTTGTAAAACAATTTTTTTTTTTTTTAAAAAAAGACAACGAATGAGACAAACATCCAATAAGAAGGTTGAGATTTTATCCAACTCACTGAATTAACACTGCAAAAAAAATAGTTTAAATAAATATTTTTAAAAAATCAAAAAATATCTTTCTTGAAACAAGAAGAGTCGCGTTTAAATTTCAAGGATTGCTTTTTTCTTTTATACCTATTTCTAATAATATTTTCAGAAATTAATTTAGTGTGTATACTAATACTAATTAATGATCCAGTACTATGCATGGTTTTTCCTTGACAAACAAGTGATACAAAAAAAATAAGAAAATGATATTTTCACATGTATTTTTGATATTTTCACATGATACTCTCTCACATCCGTGTGAGAACGAACAATGCGAAAATATTAAAAACACGTGTAAATAGTGTTCCCAAAAAATATTCTTAGTTAGGTAGGGAATTGAGCATAAAAATCTAAATGGCAGTAATATATGGGTAGGAAGAGTCCTTCTGCACGGACATTGGAATTGGACATTTTCAGTTTTTTTTTTGATTTTTTTAGTGACTATCAAAAAATGTATAGTATTTATTCCAACTGAAATTTTTATAAAATATAGTATTTTAGGTGTAATTTGAATACATATACAAAAACAGAATTATACAGACGAAAAAAAAATTGAAAATGTCCAAGACCAATGTCAGTGTAGACTTATTGTCAAAGAAACACAAAATAAACTTCTCTTATTAGGAAGGGAAAATTCTATTTAGATTAATTGATTGATTTATTTATTTTTAAAAAAATATGGAAATAGGTAATGCATTTCATATTTTGTGGGTTGGTTAAAGAGTCGGAGAATATTAATTTATTAGAAAGATCCAAACAACATATATACATGATAGATATCAGTTGAGGTGAAATCTCCCCTATGTATAGAGTATAAATTTGTCCGATAAAATAAAAAAGAAAAGCAAATCATCCTTATTTATTTATTTTATATAAAAAGGACCACAGTGGGGTAGGATTATCTTCTACTTCAATACCATTAATACAATTTTCTATTTTATTTGTATGTTATATATTTGTGTATGATTCAAATTATTATTATTTTTATTAAAAAATAATATATATTACGAATTTATATGTTGATTTTTTTTATTGTAAGTTACGTGAATAAATTTAGTTGATAATATATTTAATATAGTGAAACAGTTTTATAATTATATATAATCTCATATATTTATATATGTCGTAATCGCATTTCTGATTAATTGACTTTTCTTATTAATACGTAATGCCTACTTGGTGTGCCCTAATGGCTAGGTTTTCAATTATGGAGATGCCTAATTTGAAATTCATTGATAGTTGATAAGATTTAGATGGCCTTGAATTACTTTATCATAATTTCCATACAAAGACTAGAAAGTTTCAAAGTGATTAACATATGTCCTTGTACATCGTCTGTGAATTTTTAAGGTCCTCCATGTTACATAAAATGATGCTTTATTATATGCAAAGTAAAACTAAAATAATCCTTTCCTAAGATATCTACTGACCTCCCAATGACCTACCTAAGTTTCAAATTAATTCAACACTAAATCAAATCGAGTTAACCAGCCTAGAATGTAAATCTTGATTAATCTTGACTCATAATCGATCTCAATTAATTTTGACCAGAATTAAACAGCTTCATGTTAAAAATAAAAAATTAAGAAACTAACAATAATATATTTTTTTAATTTGATTTAAACTTGAAATTTAACCTTGATTGTTATAGTTACTCAATTCTGGCCTCAACTTTTTACTTTCGGGCATTGATCGTAATTTTCAATTGATACTTAAAAACCCGATTATTAAGATCCTGTTGGGCACTTGGGCTACACCCGAGAAGCCAGAGTAATTGTCATCCTTAGAAATACTACTTGGACTACCACTTGGGCTGTTTGTCATCCTTAGAAATTCGATTCAGTCATTCAGTATGTTTGTTTTTTGAAAAAATCATCTGAATGGCTGAACCGATAAGTCATTCAGACGATTTGGACTGAATGGTTTAGTCCCATTTTTTTAGCTGAATGAGCGGCTGAATTATTTTTTTTTACAATTTTAAATAATATTAAATAAATTTAAAACAAATTTTTGAATTTTTTTAGAGAAGTATATCAATTATCAAATAATTTTTTTATTCAAATTCAAATTTAATTCATTCAAATTCAGATTCATTCAGTATTCATCAAAGAAGTCCTTAATTTGCCAAGTATAAAGGATCACATTGCTATTGCTAGCTCAACTCTTAAGATTGCAAATTAATGTCCTGTATAAACTTTCCCCATAGAATTGTCACACTTTCGCCGCCTTTTAAATGATTTATTGAAGACCTTTCCAGGGTTACTATTATTGTCTTAGCTTTTCTCACTATAGGACTACTCTCAATTTTTTATTTTTTATTTTTTTTAAATGTAAGTGATAAAATATATTAGAATCAGTTTACGTGTAAATCTAGACCAAATTTCTACCGGAGTTATTAATATAAAACTACTACCGGAGTTATTTCCTTATGGTACAGTCTACATAAGATCATGACCGTTCATCAGTACCGGAAGGCATTAACGGGCCCATTGGGAGTCTTGGACCCTTACTTGAATACTTTAATAAAAATAAAATTGTAAAACACGTATGTCCAAATAAAACAGCTTATCAACTTATCGGTCAGTCTTAGGTAGTTCCCGAACATGGAGGTAATTAGGAACAAAAATCTAATTACTCAATCATGGGGTTGCTTAAAGATAATTTATCTGATTAAAAGTCACTTAAGTATTTGTTTATTTCTGGACTAGTCTAAATAAAAAATTGTTTGTGTTATATTTGAATCTGATCGATTAAGTCATTTAAACCGTTTATTTTATATTTTTTAAATTTTGAATGCGTCTGAATGTGTTTGAAAAATTGATCCAAAAAAATGTGACTGAATAGTAAGAAGTAATGTTGAATTATATTTTTACCTATCTACCCTCATAAGCAATAAGAATCTACATTTAATATCTATCTTTTCTTACTATTGTAAACAATTTTTGTTGTTTTACAAATTTTTTTTAATTTTTTTTCTTTAACAAATTGGTCAATAATCAATTTAATGAATATCGTTGTAGTTTTTTGTTTTGATTTTATGGTCTAATAGAATGTTATTAAAAAAATTAATTTTTATTCCTAAAATTATATTACTAACAGTATACTCCATCAAAGATTGTCTTTAAATTAATATTTATTTTTTCTTAAATAGTATTCTTTATTTATAATTACATAATAAATTTATTCATAATAGTTCAGAAGGTTAAAATAGGAAAATATACGTATTTAGATGTTTAAAAAATACAATTATCAAACACATCATTTCATTTCGTATTCAGGTCTTCAACCCCATTAAACTCATTCATATTTTTTTATACATTCAAAACTTTTCGTTCAGTTTTATCAAAGAGTGCCTTAGTTAACATTTTGCCTAAGGTGCTCTTTGGTAACCACTTATTGCCTCTTAATAGACTGCCTCTTATTCGGTCAGAGGCATGTGGCTGTTTTTTTTTATCTCTTAATGACTCTAAATGGTTGAGATAGAAAATCAAATCTAAATTATTCAGACATGCCTCTTAATGAACTTGCTATATTTTAGACACAAATACCCTCTTCAATATTATCAATTTTCTTGTCTATCACATGCCAACCACTGCCACCCACTGCCACCCACCGGCGCCACCATCGCCTCGCCACCTCCGGCGCCACCACCGCCTGAAAATTTCATTCAAACCAAACTCAAAACAAACTCAGAAATCTCATTGATAACACCAAAATAGAAATTTATTAACTTCAAGCAAAACTCAAAGATCTCACCCATTCAAACCAAATCGCTGAAATCAAACACATGCATAAAAAGATGAACCCCGAGATCTAAAAGTATGGAACCTATTATACAACAAATCTCTCTAAAAAATATAATTAAAGCTACGATAGATCAAGGAGAGAGATATTAAGTCGACGGCACAGACGGGGGAGGAGGGAAGAGGTGGGTGGAGCAAGGGCAGGGGCAGGGGAGGGGCGGGGAAGGCGAGGGAGGAGGGAGGTGGGACGGGGATGGGGGAGGAGGGGGAGGAGGGGGTGGGGTGGGGTGGGGTGGGGTGGGGCGGGGGGAGGAGGGAGGAGGGGGAAGGGGTGGGGCTGGGGCTGGGGAAGGAGGGAAAAGAATTATTGTGTTTTTTTTTAAGAGTTAAAATAGTAAAAACATATTATTCAGACATTTTGAAAAAAATAATTATCAAACAACATTTTTTCATTCAGATACAATTCTATTCAGATATTTTATATTATTCAGATGTCTAAACTATTCAGATCTTAACAACTGATTTTATCAAACACCACCTAAGACAACTTATCCCGATCTTTTCAATTGAATTTTTAGATTGTAGATATTATTTTTAGACTCTAAAGTGAAAGAGAAAATATTTAGATGGATTTTTTTTTATCATATACACATATGCTGACCGTTTTTAAATATAAACACCCAAAAAATAAAGAACATAAAATCTAGACTTTCTCAAACTAAATCTTTTGTAAAATTACTAACCATTGCAATTTTTATTGTAACCGGCTTGTGTAATTTTGAGGGTCTCCTCTTGTTCTATGGTTTTCTCATTTTTTGGTCCGTCTCTAGATGAGCTAACTATATTTCTGGGATATGCTCATTAGTCATTGTATTTATGGTTCTTTTCTATACAATTAACCAAATTTATCAAAAAATAAAATTTAGATGATGATAAAATTGAAAAGGTAAAGGAGCTAATTTCTCTAAGTTGAATTGAGATTATTTATTTTAATTTTTTTTAAAGATAATAGTGTTTCACAAGCATGTGAAATCCAATTATTTAGGTGGTATTTGATTCCATCTTAACAATTCACCTCATAATGCATTTTAATAGTTCACATTTTTGTATTAAGAGTTTTTATGAATAGTTTAGATTCATATTTATATTTTGACTATTTAGAAAACCACTTAATACAAATATATGGGCTTAGTTTTTAACATTATTCACAAAATTATTGTAGTAATTAATTTTAAATAGATGTAAAGTTCACACAAATAAAAATTAACTAAAATTAAAAGTCATACATTTATTTGTGTATGAAGTTCAATCACATATACGAACAAAAAAAGATCAGATATTAGCAGTCCCAATACTTAAAAAGAATCAGTTGCAATACTCTATTTGGAAATTGATATTATCATAAGAGATGTTTATAATTCTAATAAACTCATCTGACATGAATAATTAATACAACCCACATAGTTATAAATAAAGTCTCGTGTAAATATTAAATTTTCTTTGTAAAAATAATAATCACGTTAATATTTAAAAAAATCACGTTAACATTGTGAAAGGTCGACATGAGTTGAACAGCCCGATACCATTGCCGAATTTCATTCTGCTCCACCACAATGTGACTTTCTGACATTTTCTCTCTCCTCACTGCAACCTGCAACCTGCAACCTGCAACCTGCAACCTGCAACACCTCCATCATTATATGTTTTTTCTTGAAAACAATACATCTCAACCAAAACCCCATATTCTATATCTATGTGCATAATTCAAGAGTAATACATAATCATCAGTTTTCTATAGTATTTCCCTTTCTTATTGTTTTGTTTAATTCATAAGCAAAAACGAAACACCAACAAACCAATCTCTATATCTTAATCTTCACTTCACCAAAAATCCCAAAACGAAAGCCCCACCTCAACAAACTACACCCTCCTTCAAGACTCGACAGGAGGGGTTTAAGATGGTGGAGTTCATCAACAGACCCAGCAGAAAAAACAGAGGATTTGTTGTCAATATGAGATTTCTGCACAAAAAATCACAATCGGAGAAGACGGTATTGTTTTCGTACAAATATTTCAAATGGGTTCTCTGGTTTTCTCTCTCCTTTTACTTCTTTACCTCTTTCCTCATCACCCACAGCCCCAATCCCCTAAAACCCACCTCTTCGTCTCTCTCTAAACCCACCATTTCTCGTTCCCTATTTGAATCCCAGAACTCAACATTTCTCCAAAATCCCAAAACCAATCAAGGTAAATATTTTGAATTTTTTTAGTTTTTTTTAATCATTACGTTATTTAATTTTGTGGGTACGTTTTTTGCAGGTTTATTGAATGATATGAAGGTGTATATATACGATTTGCCGTTGAAATATAACAATGAATGGCTATCCAATGAGCGGTGTAGCAATCATCTCTTCGCTTCTGAAGTGGCAATTCACAAAGCTCTATTAACCAGCAATATTCGAACTCTGAATCCATTGGACGCTGATTTTTTCTTCGTTCCGGTTTATGTTTCTTGCAATTTTAGCACCGTTAATGGCTTCCCGGCTATTGGTCACGCAAGGTCTCTTCTAGCATCAGCGGTGCAACTTATCTCCACTGAGTTTCCGTTTTGGAACCGGAGCAGCGGCTCCGATCATGTATTCGTTGCTTCTCATGACTATGGAGCTTGTTTTCATGCCATGGTGAGGAAATAATAACCCAGAAAGATATGAATTTTTTAATTTGGTGAAATGTTTTTTTTGTTCCTGAAAATATGATTTTTGTTTTTGGAATAGGAGCATGTGGCGATGGCGGATGGAATACCGGAGTTCTTGGGAAACTCGATTATATTGCAGACTTTTGGGGTTAAATATAAACACCCATGTCAAGAGGTTGAGAGTGTGGTTATTCCGCCGTATATACCGCCGGAAAGTATACGGTCTACGCTTGAGAAGACTCCGGTGAACGGCCGGCGTGACATTTTCGCGTTCTTCAGGGGTAAAATGGAAGTTCACCCCAAGAACATCAGCGGCCACTTTTACGGCAAGTAAGAATATTACTGATTGACTTCTTTGATTGTAGTACTTCTTAGGTTGAAATTATGAAATTACCCCTGATTTGTTTTGATGGTTTTGTTTTCAGGAAGGTTAGGACGGTCATATTGCAAAAGTACGGCGGTGACCGGAGGTTTTACTTGAAAAGGCATAGGTTTGCCGGTTACCAGTCAGAGATTGTCCGTTCAGTGTTCTGTTTGTGCCCATTGGGGTGGGCTCCGTGGAGTCCAAGACTAGTTGAGTCTGTGGCTTTGGGTTGCGTGCCGGTCATTATAGCGGATGGTATCCGGTTGGCGTTCCCCTCCACCGTGAAATGGCCGGAAATATCACTCACGGTGGCGGAGAAGGACGTTTCAAAGCTGGGTGAAATTCTTGACCACGTGGCGTCAACCAACTTATCAACCATACAGGAAAACTTGTGGGACCAAGAAGCAAGGCGGGCCCTACTCTATAATGATCCAATGGTGGAAGGTGATGCCACGTGGCAGATTCTTTTCACTTTGTCGCTGAAGCTAAGTAGGTCCCGACGGAGGGTTTCAAGCCAATCGAGGAGTGACACGTGACAATATGGGTTAGATGACGTGGGATTTACTGCTAAATGGAGGCGCACTTTCCAATGCGGAGGGGCAAATGGATTTGTATAGCGGAAGACAGCTGGAATTTGTTGGAGCCATCGCATATTTGAGAGTAAATACTCGGTTACACGTGAAGTTGGATAATAATTTTGTTACAGCAGTTGTACATAAGAGTTTCATTATTTCTGAAAAAATAATGCTGCTATCACATAATTAAGCTCATATAAAGTTCACATAAATTCGGATGGCATTAACTGATTTATTGTTAACATGGCCCACTTGAATCAATAATAAATCAGAATGTGTCATCCAACTTTTATGTAAACTTTATGTGATCTGATTATGTGATGGTAGCATTACTTATAGTTGGCCACGTGGGCTGTTGGCGAGTTGTGATCGGGCCATTGTGCGTTTTTTGGGGGGCCATAGGATTATACAGTGGAAGTATGAGTTGTGATACAGTGGAAAGGGCGTATCCAGCAGGAGCAGCACATTTAGAGAGTTAATAAATATAAGTAATTAATAATGAGAGTAAATACTCAGTTACACGTGAAGTTGGATAATAATTTTGTTACAGCAGTTGTACATAAGAGTTTCATTATTTCTGAAAATATAGGTATAGATTTATAATTTTTATGCTGTTAATATTTTTAAAATAAAAATAATAATGTCAAAGTAATAAATAAATATATTTGACAGTAATTAATGTTTGGTAATAAGTGTTACTACTATTTGTTAACGCCTGATTTTGTACGCCCGACGAAATCACCCAAAAAGACGGGCCAAAACAGCGCCAACGGTTGATTGTATCGTTGTGAATTCAAACTCACGAAATACCCTCACATAAACATAAACAAAAGAAATATAAAGCATGAACACAAAATTACGTGGAAACCCAATTGGGAAAAAACCACGGAGAGAGAGAGTAATCCACTATAATAATATTGGGAGTACAAGTTGTGTATTTGTGTTGTATCTCTTGTGCCCTTGTCTCATAATGTGTGATCTGATAATGAATCCCTTCATGCCTTGCTTGTAGCCTTATTTATAGAAGTCTTGTCTGTCCAAACCCTACTAGGAATAGGAGTCATAGTCAAAATCCACTTATAACTGCAATTGCTTCCTTCCCAAGTTAGATATCCTCATCTCACCAAATAAGGAAACCCCAATCCTTCTCTAATAAGGACTCTTACAATAAAATACATAATAAACATATATGGGCCAACATTAAATACGGCCCATTACATAGATAGGGCTACCCCATGGCCAAGCCCAAATATTCACGCCCTAACATTGCCCCCCAGTCTCTTATTTATAAGGAACTTATAATAAGAGAGTATACAAATAGATTGGGCTGCACCATGGCTAGACCCAAATAATCACAACCAAACATTGCCCCCCAGTCTCTTATTTATAAGGAACTTATAATAAGAGAGTATACAAAAAGTCCACCATACCTTCCAACTGTCATGTTGGTAAAACTTCTGAACCCACTATATCTATTGCGGCTTGTCTTTCGGGAGAACGAAGTCTTCCTGAAGGATGTTTATTCGAAGGATGTTTATCTGTAGGATGTTTACCCGTAGGTTGTTTATCCGTATGAGGTTTATCCGTTCGGGAGGTCCTACACCTCCCCGAAGGATGTTTATCCGTACGAGATTTATCCGTTCGGGAGGTCCTACGCCTCCCCGAAGGATGTTTATCCGTAGGATTTATAACCGTTCAGGACGCCTCCCCGAAGGATATTTACCCCATAGGATGTTTAACCGTAGGATGTCCATCCGTAGGATGTCTACCCGAAGAATATTCATCCTTTCAGGAGATCAAAGTCTTCCCGAATGACGTTTATCCACCCTTATACCCCCAATACACCTTTTTTGCACCCGATGGTCCAAGTCTAGCAAATTTGTAACATGTCCACCCACTTGCCGAAGCCTCGAGGAATGTCATGAGCAAGTTAGGTCCGAATGTCGAAGCCGAGTCCGAATGTTAGGGCGTGAATATTTGGGCTTGGCCATGAGGTAGCCCTATCTATGTAATGGGCCGTATTTAATGTTGGCTCATATATGTTTATTATATATTTTATTGGGAGAGTCCTTATTAGAGAAGGATTAGAGTTTCCTTATTTGGTGGGATAAGGAGATCTAACTTGGGAAGGAAGCAATTGCAGTTATAAAGGGATTCTGACTAGGACTCTTATTCCTAGTAGGATTTGGACAGACAAGACTTCTATAAATACGGCTACAAGCAAGGGATGAAGACATCATGATACACAGGGCACAAGAGATACAACACAAATACACAACTTGTACTCCCAATATTATTATAGTGGATTACTCTCTCTCTCCGTGGTTTTTTCCCAATTGGGTTTCCACGTAATTCTTGTGTTCATGCTTTATATTTCTTTTGTTTATGTTTATGTGAGGGTATTTCGTGAGTTTGAATTCACAACGATACAATCAACCGTTGGCGCTGTTTTGGCCCGTCTTTTTGGGTGATTTCGTCGGGCGTACAAAATCAGGCGTTAACATTGGCGCCGTCTGTGGGAAGAAGACACTTGTTCTAGTGTCAAATTAAAATCACCAATTCACCGAAGGAGATAAGTGATTCCTTTTTATTTATTTATGAAATTCATACGCATGATAATATGTAATATATGAGTATGAGCAGGATGCTATAAAACAGTTAACATGTTATATGGTATGCTCTAATCTCAATATACGTGATATTACCAAAATCAATTGAAAAAAGGGATTTAGTTGTTGTTACTACTCATCACCTAGCCCCCACCATCACTACTTTTATGATATAAAGTCCTGATAAGGGAATCTCGATATATGTGATTTTTTTTTTCGTAATTACAAAAGTTAATTGTTTTTACAGAAAGAGAGTGAAGACCAGTTCTCCTTTCCTCCCGAACTGAACACCCCACCACGTCAGAGAGGAAAAATAGAAAAAATTCATGGCATTGATTTCAAGTGTGATGGGTGCAGCAGGGTTGTTATTCGGTGTAACCCAACCAGAGAAACTCAACCCAAAAAGAATTGGGTCTAACCAAATGTCAAGGCAAACGGTGGAAGCGAGCAAAGTACAGAACAAAAATGGACATGGAAGGAAAGGTGTCTACATAAATTTGGATGGGGAAAACAAATTACCAGAAAAAGAAGAAAGAATGGACTCGGCTTCGACATTCGGACCTAACTTGCTCATGACATTCCTCGAGGCTTCGGCAAGTGGGTGGACATGTTACAAATTTGCTAGACTTGGATCATCGGGTGCAAAAAAGGTGTATTGGGGGTATAAGGGTGGATAAACGTCATTCGGGAAGACTTTGATCTCCTGAAAGGATGAATATTCTTCGGGTAGACATCCTACGGATGGACATCCTACGGTTAAACATCCTATGGGGTAAATATCCTTCGGGGAGGCGTCCTGAACGGTTATAAATCCTACGGATAAACATCCTTCGGGGAGGCGTAGGACCTCCCGAACGGATAAATCTCGTACGGATAAACATCCTTCGGGGAGGTGTAGGACCTCCCGAACGGATAAACCTCATACGGATAAACAACCTACGGGTAAACATCCTACAGATAAACATCCTTCGAATAAACATCCTTCAGGAAGACTTCGTTCTCCCGAAAGACAAGCCGCAATAGATATAGTGGGTTCAGAAGTTTTACCAACATGACAGTTGGAAGGTATGGTGGACTTTTTGTATACTCTCTTATTATAAGTTCCTTATAAATAAGAGACTGGGGGGCAATGTTTGGTTGTGATTATTTGGGCCTAGCCATGGTGCAGCCCAATCTATTTGTATACTCTCTTATTATAAGTTCCTTATAAATAAGAGACTGGGGGGCAATGTTAGGGCGTGAATATTTGGGCTTGGCCATGAGGTAGCCCTATCTATGTAATGGGCCGTATTTAATGTTGGCTCATATATGTTTATTATATATTTTATTGGGAGAGTCCTTATTAGAGAAGGATTAGAGTTTCCTTATTTGGTGGGATAAGGAGATCTAACTTGGGAAGGAAGCAATTGCAGTTATAAAGGGATTCTGACTAGGACTCTTATTCCTAGTAGGATTTGGACAGACAAGACTTCTATAAATACGGCTACAAGCAAGGGATGAAGACATCATGATACACAGGGCACAAGAGATACAACACAAATACACAACTTGTACTCCCAATATTATTATAGTGGATTACTCTCTCTCTCCGTGGTTTTTTCCCAATTGGGTTTCCACGTAATTCTTGTGTTCATGCTTTATATTTCTTTTGTTTATGTTTATGTGAGGGTATTTCGTGAGTTTGAATTCACAACGATACAATCAACCGTTGGCGCTGTTTTGGCCCGTCTTTTTGGGTGATTTCGTCGGGCGTACAAAATCAGGCGTTAACACTATTTAAAATATTAATTAGTACTTAAATAAATGTAAAGGTGTTGTTTAATGTAACTTTAATTTAACATCGTTTTTATTATTCAATTAATATCAACTGTTTTTTTATTTATTTTAGAAGTAGACATAAAATTGTATTTTTAGATGATAAAATCATTTGAAATTACAATTATCATTAATTATATACCCAACTATTTAATATTTGTTTTAATATACGGAATTGATATTTTCACATTTATTTTTAATATTTTCACATGGTTTTCTCTCACATAAACATATAGTGAGTCTTTCTTTCATGTAAAAAGAAATTATGTAAAAATATTAAAAATATATGTAAAAATAATTCCTCTTAATATATATATATATATATATATATATATAAGTAGTCTTTTATTTCAAAAAAAAGATTAAATATTGACCTACTAATGCTACCATCTTTTCTAATAAATATATTTTAAAAAATAAAAATTACAGAGTATGAAAAGGGAATCCCTTTAAGGGAGTGAACGAGTTTTGTGATGATAGAGAGATGGGAAAGGTTGGGATAATAAAGAATGTGAAAAGATGGAAGAGAGTTAAATTTTTGCAGCTGGAATGTGTCAGATCTTTTAATGTTGGAGGGGAAGGCAGGGGAGTGGTCACGGGGTATGCCCAGTTTGTTTATTTGTTTTAAATTTTAATACTACAACCGGTCTAAACTTGTATAGTGTTTGTTTGTCTTAAATCGGTTACATGTAAGTAGACTTGCAAACGGACGGGCAAGCTTAAACGGGTCGGGTTAAAAACGGACGGGTCAAAAAATTCGGGTTATGTTGAGCTAAAAAGTTAGAGCCTAAAGTCTCGGTCCGTAACGGGCGGGGCGGCCCGGCCTGCAGGCCGACACCAATTCATGCCTATTTTCTGTCACTTTTTTGGTTTTGGCCCAAACGGGTCTGGCCAAACATGGGTGGGCCAAAAAGGGTCGGATTTTGCTGGGCTAAAATTTTGCGGTCCAAAGCCCGGCTGGTGGCGGGCAGGTCGGCCCGACCCACGGGCTTGGGCCATGTTTTGCCAGGTCTACATGTAAGTACTTCAGATATAAATAAATAAATAAAAGTCAAAAGTGGGTTTGTTTTTAAATTAAATATATTTGTTTAAAAATTTGACAAGAGAAAATATTACCTCGAATATTCGTTTTTAACACAACTTACTTCTTTTAATATTCTCTTCTTTTTAAAGTATAAGAGCTTAAAATATGTAATAATCATGTTAAGTGTGACGCCCTTAGTTTAGATCCAATCAACCTAATTCATTTTGAGTCGTCAAACACGTGGTACAGAATTTAAATACAAATTTTTATATCAAAAGGTCGTGAGCAGGACGACCATACAAGCTGTGAGTGTCACTACAAATATGTAGAAAATATATTCATTCAAACTAAGTCCTCATTACAATTATTATCACATTATTTTATAAAAATAGTGAGAACTACTACTACTCTTAACTCTGCCAATCACTCTACTCCCCGACTAGTCCCTGCAAGATTATCATTTTCTGAAGAGGACAATAGAATAAAAGAATGAGCTTAACTAGCCCAGTAAAGAATATTATGACTAAAATAATAAAAATATATTAATTTATCGTTAGTCTTCAACAAATCAGATAAAATATTATGGACAACAAGTTTTAGATCAACAACTGCAGCGAAAATAACAATGCATTAGAAGAGTTAAGTAGCAAATGATATCTACTATCTTCTATGATTTGAAAGTCCATAATCAATATTTTATCCCTGTAACATCAATCAATATATATCTTGAATCAAATATTCATCTTTGCACTACAGGCCAAAGATATTCATTTGTATCACCAGTTGTTCATGTTCATCTTAACACATGTCCATCTTTGCACTACGGGTCAAAGATATTTATCAGATAATCATTCATCTTTGCACTACAGGCCAAAGATATTCATCAAATAATCATTCATCTTTGCACTACAGGCCAAATATATTCAGTTATATCACCATTTAAGACTTAAGATGATGAAAAATATCTTAAAGAACGAATCCAGTGAGATAAAGGACAAAAATTTGAAATTCGTAGTTTAGTTTATTCAAGTTTAAAAATACTCCATAATAATTAATTGTGGAGCAAAATTAAAGACTGAAGTTCAAAACTTGGATCCAATCAAAGATAGGAACCTTAACAGACAACTTGGACAATTAATTTTTTTTTTCGGTGAATAGTGCCGTATTCGTGAATAGTGTCGTATACGTAAATAGTGCTGTATACGTGAATAGTAACCCGACATGAAAAGGTTAAAATTTCATAATAAAATTCATATCAATATTTTGGTATAATGATATTAACAGAAATAACATCATTTTTTGAAAAAAAATAACATCCCTTACCTCAAAAGAATAATACTTCTGACTGAAATATCGGATAAAATGATGAAAGAAACTTGCACTGTATAACAACATTCAAAGTATCTAAATACTCACAAAAATACGCTCGATATTATAGAGAGAAAAACTTCTGATTCTGGTGTGATTTTCAATTTTAAACTAAACATCCTATTTATAAAAAAATACTTAGAACGCCAACCAAAGAATTTAATAAAATATTATTATTTAAAAAAAAATCACACCCACCTCCTGACCAATTCATCAGCCCACATAAGTGGATCCCACCCACAAAAAATATTTTTTTAAAAAAATATTTATAATCCCAAAAATCAATTTAGACCCAATATTCTGGAACTTAAATAATTCATAATAAATAGCTCTTTTATCAGAAAAATACAAATTTTATGTCCATTTCATAGAAAATTTAATTCTCTACAACTTTGTAGAAGAAAATTTTTTCAAATTCCAAACGAAAAATGATCAAAATCTACTTGCGGGTGATTATTCGCACTTCCATTCCAACAAAATACTGATAAAAAATATCAGCACTTATTCCTTCATTTATATCCACATTGAATAAATATTTCCTTATCATATAAATCAACAATTAATTATTCACAAAAAATATTACAGAACTACAATATTGACAACCAGGTCGTTCCCAAAAAAGAGGGGGCCTTTCGATAAGGATTTCTCCTTACTGGCGCGCAATTAAATAACCTCTTCTAGACAGAATTTTTGTGACGCCCCCAGAATAGGTCCAGTCAACCCAACCCATTCTGAGTCGCCAAATACATGGTACAGAATTCAAATACAAACTTTATATCATACGGTCGTGCAAAATACGACCACACAACTATGAGTGTCAATACAAATATGTAAAAAATATTAAAATTCAAACTAAGTCCTTATTACAATTATTATCACACTATTTATCAGAAATAGTGAGGACTACTACTACTCTAACTCGGATCATCACTCTGTCTCCCGACTAGTCCCTGCGACATTCTCATTTCCTGAAGAGGACAACAGATGAAAAGGGTGAGCTCAACTAGCTCAGTAAAAAATATTATGTCTAAGATAATGAAAAATAAATTATCGTTAGCCCTCAATAAAAATATAATGGACAACCAATCTTAGATCAATATTCGCAGCGAAAATAACAATTCATTAGAAGAGTTAAGTAGAGAATGAAGTCTACTATCTTCTATGATTTAAAAGTCCATCATCAATATTTTATCCCTGTAACATCAATCAATATACATCTCGAATCAATATTCATCTTTGCACTACAGGTCAAAGATATTCATTTGTATCATCAGTGGTCATGCTCATCTCAACACCTGTCATCTTTGCACTACGGCCAAAGATATTCATCAGGTAATCATTCATCTTTGCTCTACAGGCCAAAGATATTCAGTTATATCACCACTTAGAACTGAGGATGATGAAAAACCATATAAATAACGAATCCAGTGAAATAAAGGAATATTAAGAATTCGTATTTTAGTTTATCAAAGTTCAAGAATATTCCATAATAATACGTTGTGGAGCAAAATTCAAGAAATAAGCTCAAAACTTAGATCCAATCAAAGATAAGAACTTTAACAAGTAATTTGGACATATAGAAGAAAATTTCCGTGAATAGTGCCGTATACGTGAATAGTAACCCCGACAGGAAAAAGTAAGAATTTCATAACAAAATTCATGACAATATTTTGGTATAATGATATTGAAAAGAATAACATCATTTACGAAAGAAATAACATCCCTTACCTCAAAAGAATAACACTTCTGGCTGAAATATCGGATATAATATCGAAGAAAACTTGCACTGAATAGTAACACTCAAAGTATCTAAATACTCACAAGAATACGCTCGATATTATAGAGAAAGAAAACTTCTGATTCTGGTGTGATTTTCAATTCTAACCTAAGCACCCTATTTATAGGATAAGCTTAGGATGCCAAAGGAGAGTAAAATAATAAAATATTATTATTTTTAAAAAAATTCCGCCGCCTGGCGACTTTTCAAAAATTTGAATTTTCAACAAAAGTGGGGCCCACCCATAAAAAAAATATTTATTTTATGAAACTTCAATAATTCATAATAAATAGCCCCTTTATCAAAAAAATACAAATTCTATATCCTTCTATAGGAAATTTAATTATCTACAACTTTGTAGAAGGAAGTTTTTTCATATTTCAAACATAAATTATCCAAAATTCATAAACGGATGATTTTTCACACCAAAATACTGATAAAAACATATCAGCGCTAATTCCTTCATTTATATCCACAAAATAAATATTTTCTTATCATATAAATCAATAATTAAGTATTCACAAATAATATTACAGAACTACAATATTGACAACCAGGTCGTTCCCAGGAAAGAGGGGGCCTTCCGATAAGGACTTCTCCTTACTGGCGCGTAATTAAATAACCCCTTCTAGACAGAACTTCCTTAGACATTGTCAATAATGCTATCTAATAATATTATTTAAATAATATAAATTATTGAGTTGATAATGTGAAATACTGTGCAGTGACAATTATTGAATCAATAATACCAAAATATCAACTGTAGTCATTATTGAATCAATCATATAAAATGACAACGTAGCAATTATTGAGTCAATAAAATATCAACGTAGCAATTATTGAGTCAATAATATAAAATATTGAACAGTAATTACTGTAACAATTATTGAGTAATGACTTCTTACGTAAGAATCAATAATTAGAATTACTGTGCAATACCGTGTGCTACTATGCTACACCGTGTATCACTGTATTTTAACTACCGGATATTTCAACAGTACTAACGGTAATAACCACGCCGTTATTTTGTAAAAAAGTTATTTCTGTCGCTTTGTATATCCGACAGTTATTCCTTTGTGGGGGCCCACAAATAGCTGCGCCGTCGTAAGAATATTCCCCGACAACAAGAATATTCCACGACCAAACGAATATTCCCCGACAACAAGAATATTTTATAACCACTTGCTCATTTTAAAAATATTTGCACATTTCACCCATAACTTTCATATTTATCAAAACAGCACCTTACTGTTTCGAAATAATATATAAAAAAAATTAAATCTTTATTCATAAAAGTTAGGGTCTTACAACTTTCTTAGACATTGCCAATAATGCTATCTAATAATATTATTCAAATAATATAAATTATTGATCTGATAATGTGAAATACTGTGCAGTGACAATTATTGAATCAACAATAATATAAAATACTGTGCAATACCGTGTGCTACTGTGCAACAACGCGTATTGTTTTATTTTAACTACCGGGTATTTCAACAGTGTTAATGGTAATAATTACGCCGTTATTTTTAGAAAACTCATTCTTATCAATTTTTTCATCCGTCAGTTTTCCGTTATGGGGCCCACAAATGGCTGCGCCGTCGTACGAATATTCCCGACAGTAAGAATATTCCACGACCAAACGAATATTCCCCGACAACAATGAATATTTTATAACCACATGCTTATTTTAAAATATTTACGCATTTTACCCATACTTACCACATAATCAAATCAACCCCTTAAAATTTCAAAATAATATATAGAGAAAATTCAATTTTATTCATAAAAGGTTGGTGTCTTACATTATGTATTATAAAAGTTAGAACTCTGACGTACGTGTATACATGAGATAAATATGAATAAAAAAATAACATCATTCTAAATTTGTCTATTATATTATATAAATTTTTACATTGGTTGCAATCCAATTTAATCCCATATTTGTCGTTATATATATTATTTTTTTATATGAAAAGTTAAATAAGGAACAATGACATTTTTTGAGTAATCTTTGAGTCACGGGTTATTTCATCATGATATTTATCATGTAGAACGGAAGGTTATGACTAATCCTTTTAGGTGGTATTCAATCTACGATTAGGATGATCATATGCAGTTAACATTGAATTTCTTTTATATTGTAATGGTAGCATACAGAGAAATATCATCCAACATCAAATAAAACAATTTCCCATATCTATTCTTTTCTCTTATTTCCCTATAATTCCTTTCAAAATCTATGTGAGCCTATAAATCGGTAGGGAGTAGTTGACATGAAGTTAACTTTGATTAACTGATCAATACATTGTCGACACGCAGGCCGGGAGATGATATATCTCTTTATGTGTCAGCACTATATTAGTAAATTGACTAACTTACTATGAAATTAATTTTATGGTAACCGGATCCCGACAGCACTTTGCTAGGAATTTATTAAGATTTTGTTTCTGCCCAATAGCCATTGGTTGAACAAGTCTCTTCATCTAGATAGAAAGCCAATGACCATGTCAAACTATCATTGTTATTTGTCAACATTTTGCGAGTTCTGTCATTGAATTTTCCATTTTTAAGGGGTATTAAATTTTGTTTAAAATTCTTAAATTTGACAAGAATAAATATTGCTATCAAAAAGACAAGAATAAATATGAGAATGATTCATTCGGTAAGAGTGACTGAGTGAGTTCTATTCCCACCTTGATTTGGAAAATGGGAGGGAAAATAATTGCAGAATGAGAAGGAAATAAATAAATAATAAAAAACGTCCGACCTGCCGGATTCGAACCAGCGACCTAAGGATTTCTGACTGGACTAGCCTACTACAGTCCTCCGCTCTACCAACTGAGCTAAGGTCGGTTTAAAATTTTCCTGTCCAACCTGCAAAATATCTCCATGCTTAAACCTATCATTTGTGCATTTGTGAAAGTAATTACATCTATTTTTTAATTCCATAGTTCAAATCTTGATATTAGAAATCTAAAGAACTCTACGAGCGGTAAATAACATGTAGACAAAAATATTTCTTGTAAGCATCCTCTTATTCTTACAAAACCATCTAAGATGCGAAAAACAATAGGAAAGCAATTTATATGTACACAAATGTATGACTAAGTTAGATTACGATTTACGTGGAACTTTAATGTTACGTTTGAATTATAGTAATGAAGGTGGGAATGGAATGATTCATTCATATGAAATAAAAAAATTGTGTTTAGTTGCGATTGGAATGGATTCAACCATTCATATTAATAATATTATTCTCAAATTTATGAATTTTATTTCTTGGTGAAGGGAGACTTATGGAATAACTCATTCTAGCTGAAATGGAATGAATCATTCCATTCCTTCAATCCAAACGTAACATAAGTGATAAGATAAAATAAATTAGAATGAAATTATTCTTAATTCTCTTTCATCCCATGCAAACGCATGTCTGTATTTACAAGGCAATCAACATATATTTGTCGTCATATATAACAAGTCTCAATATAATTGTAAATTGCAGCCTTCTTGAGCGTTACTTTTATTTATAAGTAATGCTAGGGGTCTATCCATTTTTTGATCTCAAATGGGTCAAATGACATGTCAATAAATAGTTTAGTGATAATTTATGGCATTGGCCAATCACATGAAATTTACCTAATAAATATTATGGTGACCCATCATTTTAGATATTTTTTGAGGCCAAAAATTTGAAACATCTAACATTGCCCTTTATTTTTACCGGCCTATTAGTTATACTTGTTATATTGGTCAATACTACGTGTAATATGGGCTAGGCGATGATAATTCTTTGCATGTAGTAGGCCTTCGAATACTTGAAGGCCCAATTATTATTGTAAATTCTGTAGAGTGTAGTAGGATTTTCAAGACTTGAAGGCCTAATCTATATCGATTGCTTATTGAACTCATAACTTGATCATTTGCCACTTGATTCCTACTACACCACACAACAAAACAAAGTACTCTTTTCCTTTTAAATTTCCTTTCAAGTGCTTATATTTTATCTTCAAAATAAATTTAACAAGATCTAAAAAATAAATTTAAAAAAATTAAATGCCAACCACTTTCGTTCTATGAAGATTATTTTAATTATACTCCCTCCGTCCCTCCGTTTCATAAGAAGAGTCCCTTGTTAGTTATCTCCTTTTACTTGGATCACGTAAATATATGATTTCTCATATTTAAAGTAGTGTCATTTTTCTTTATATTTTTTTAACTATTATGTTACGTTAGGATTGCAAGAATAAATGTGAGAATGAAATGAGTCATATAATGAAAAAAAAATAGATTTGGTTGTTCTATGAAATGGTTTCAAAATTAGAGATACAATTTGACTTTTGACATATTAAACTTTAAATTGATGTGAATTTATTTAATTTTAATTGATACAATTATTATAATTTTATGGTACGTAACAAAAACTATATTAATCCCAAAATTTATAAACTTTTATGAGTCGTATTAATTTTAAAATTTAATATGTTGTTGTTCGACCTCAAAAATAAAATTATTTTCTAATTTTGGGACGGTGGGAGTATGCTGTAATAATTACTTGATATAGGATTGGTACTAGCAATAATTTTATTGCTAACTATTGATGATGGTATATATTACTATATATAACCAATTTATTCCAATCACAATCCAAAAACAAACAAACACCAACTTCCATATATTGGAGGCTTGGATGATCAACTACTCTTGCATCTATTTTCAGCAAGTGAACCCATCTCAACCCCCTCCAATCAAAATGTCCCCTTTTAATTGTCAACAATTTCAAACTTTTTTTCAAAAAAAAGACGCACTAGCTAGCACTCGGGTGTTTGGGTATGGTCTCTACTAGCATCCCGGCAGTAATCATACACCTTATAATTCCTCTCCACCCATGCCATGGCCGCATACTGCTGCCGGCTCAGTCCATCGGTTTGAGCCGGTGACCCTGTCGCCGGCCGGCATGATGCCGGGGCATTGTTTTCACATCCTCCAATCTTGAAATTATTGTACGTTCCAACAAATGGTTGATATTGATAATTAGCTCTATATTTTCCACCTTCGGTAGCCCATGATGAAGCATCCCATATTGAACCATACACCCACATAGGCCTCAATGGAAATGTAGCATCGGATTTTCTCGCATACCTCCTAATAGGCACATCGTCCACAAAAAATCTGCATATCACATCATTATATATTAATTAAAACAAAGATTAAAACTAAATATTTAGTCAAATCACTATTAATGTATGGTGTGACATTTTATTAGGTTAGTGAATTAAATGGGAGTATAACAACTTTAGCTTTGTGGTTTTTCCGAATTTACATTTCCTCCTTTTGGTCAACTTTTCATGAAATAAAAATAATAATTAAAAAAAATTAAACTGGTCCGCATAGAATTATTATTGAGTTTATAATTTATCATATATATATATATATATACGGTCCGGATCTTAAGCTCACCTTTTATCTAACATACCTTGTTCACCCTTCCTTTAGCGACGGACCGGGTGACGGTTTGGTCCGTCGTTATATATACAAACGTCGTTTAGCGACAGACAACATATATATATATATATATATATATATATATATTATAATATGTTGATCTCCAAGAGAAAATTTATTTATATACATATACAGACACAGACACAGACACACACACACACACACATATATATATATATATATATATTATAATATCATATATGTACAAATTCAAACAAAAACGTCCATAGGTATACATACGTATATACTTGGGCATGGACGAGAGATGCACACACATATTAAATATATATATATATATATATATATATATATATATATATATATATATAAATATGAATTAAAGATGCTAATTAATTTGTGAAAAGCTTAATTACATGATCTCATTGGGGTTCCAGAGAATAGCATAGTTGTGAAAATCTTTAGTGGGATCAAACCAAAGGTGAAACTTCATCTCTCTTCCAGTAATAGTGTTGCCATCTCCACTTCCTCTAATGTAAACATTTGTTTGAAGTGTATAAGGCTTATCTGGAGTTGTTCCTAGGAACTCTATATCAATTTCATCATGTTCTCCCGGGTGCGCTTCATTGTTGGAAAGCTATCAAATTAAACATCATTAAAAAAATTAATCAGAAAAATAATAATTATATATTAATCAAAATATTTTATGAAAAAAATGGTACTGAACATCTGGTAATTCTCACATAGAAAGATGTAATAACTCCTGCCGTATAACCTGGTTGGAGCTTTACAGCAGCACCAAAGTAACCCGATCTATATGACTCAAGTGATTTGAAACCGCTCCCTATGAAAAAAAAAAGATATTAATATTTGATAATAATAATTCCCCGATAAATTGAAGTATGAGAAAATAAATAAATTAAAATGTTGCATTGAGAAAATGAAAGAAATTGATGTGAGAAAATTAGAGACCTGAGTTTTTATCAAGCCAAACTGTTAAAGAATCTTTGTCTAGACTTTGATGCTCATAGCCCCAGAGATTCTTAAACCCTTGGATAAACCCTATGGAAGGTACCCTAGAGCTAGGGTAGTAGCCAGGTGAAGATGGACCCTGAGCATTAGTTGAAAAAGGGCTCAAGAAAATAAGTAGAAGAGAGAAAATTAGGAGAGCCATGAAAAATAAGAAGAAACTGTTTGAGAAAATTAACGAAACAAAAAAGAATGTGTTGAATGCAGGTTGAGAGGAAATGAAGATGGAGAGAATTGAATGTAGGATTTGTGGAAAGGTAAGGAAGTACAGATATGGTATAAATAGGGAGAATGGGAGGCTACTCCTACATGCAATGGAAATAAGTCATGATAAGGAGGTTGATGGAAGTTACACAAATTGACAAAATATGAACATGTTGAAAAAAAAATGGGATAATCAACTTGCATGAGAGAACTTGTTAGTTATTAGGGTTGTTCAGTTATGAAAACAAAAGCCGAAAATTAAGGAATAACATTATGACATACTTCCACTATATAAACTCAATAATTAGAATCTTAACTATACAACTTTAATTTTAGTTAAAGTTGCATCCCTCACACAAATCTCTTAATTAGAAGATAGTCTTCTGGTTGTTTTACATAAAACCTTAGCTATATTGTTGAACACTGATCGACTGGTTACCTTAAACGAAATCAAGTACAAGGAACGCGTTCTGATTGTGATTGAATGCACAAGAAATCAAGGACATTAGTCACAATTAAGAACGTAACTAATGTTTAGATTAATTCTCTTAATTAAATTAAGCAATTAAAATGAGGCCAGGCGTTGGTCAATTGAAGTAGTTTAACAATCTGCAAAATGTTCACCAGTCACAACCGGCCTTGTCGACGCATATACTAGCTTAAATTTAACATGTTTACATGACTTTTTGTACACACTTGTGATCAAGCCTTGTAATTTTATAGTTATAACTTATAAGTTGGACTTGCAAATATAAATTCAAAATTAGCAGCAAAACATGCTCGTCTTCTTGGAGAAGTCAACAACCATATTAACTTTTTCTTCCTATCTAACAGTACGTCAGGTTCAGAAGCTAGCCTTGTGATAAGTAGCATGGTGGATGGCTGATCCTATGATCTGAACTCCAATAATTAGACTAATCCTGTGGCACCATATGGTACCCATGTTAGGTTATGGATGCGATTGAATATTGAATATTGAATAAGGAAAAGAAGCCCAAAATTCTTGGTAATTAAATTTTAAAATCTCATGCATAATGTCCATTGATATGAAAATTTGTGAAATCAATTAAACTGTTACGAACTCAATCATACAAAAACACAATGAAATGAAGAAAAGTAAATGAAGAGAGATTTACATGAAAAATTCAACTGGAAGAACATGTCATATATGTATGGAGATCGAGCACTCAAAATTTAATTTTTGCAAAATATATAACATAAGAATTCGGGATAGCCAATATCTAAACTATAATAACAAATACAAGACATCAATATAAATTAATCATTCTCTTTCTGATCAAAATACTCTTTTAAGCATAAGTTAGATGTACAGTATACACCAAAATTAATGTACCTTTGTAAGTATTGACTAATTATAAAACAAAAAGAGGACTACTAATATTAATTATCTAGTCATTAGTCAACCAGACATGAATGCATCAAAAGTCATTGATATATGCGTGAGTCCAAGAACAACCTGCTCCAAATTTATCCTAGCTAGCTAGGCATCAATTCACATTTGTATAGCACATGGCATAGGATATGTTGTGTAAGAAACCCCTTTTTTTATTTCCAACTTTATGAAATAAACTATACTAGCTAGTAATTATAATATTAACAATATTATGAAGCTAGTAATTAGCTAGGAAATGGTAGTTGCTCTCCACATTTTACATAAAAATATTTGATTATAAGACTAAAATACAAAACTCTCCCTCCAGTTTATTAGTCTGTACATGAGTTTAGGTATTAGCCAGAAACTCTCGTTCAAGGACCAGGTAGTAAGTAGCGCAAAACTATAACTTTTGGGTTAGTTAGTTAGTTTTGGTCTACTTATTATTTCTTAAAAGATTTAATTTTATAGTAAGGGAATGGATAAATTCACAATAATTTTTTATATTTCTACACGTAGGGACCATTTTTTTAACCAAATTTTGGAAACAAGGGGTAATTGTAATTTTTCAAGAAATGGGATTGATGTTAAAAGTAAAAATAAAAAATAAAACTCCCGTCACCTCAAGCATCCTAAAAACAAATTGAAAGCCTTAGGTTTTTATGCTTAATTAAACAGTTAAACTTGAGAGGACAAGTACTCCTAGCTCACTGCATAGGTGGCGATTTATGCTTGTAATAATTGAGGGATAAAAATCCTCATTTGGGTTCCAATTCAAGTGCTCCACAATTATCTATTCATGAAAGTTTGTCACGAATTATTCAAAAACTATACAACTGCTGATTGATCCCACCATGTATGTATATATAGACCCTAAACCCTACCTAGCTTGAAAGGAGAAAAATACCTCCATGCATTAATTAAAATAAAATAGTTGTTCAATCGTACGGATACATATATGTTTTAAAATACAATAAGTATTATTCAAATCTGTTCGGATATAATCCTTCGATCCTTATATGGACTGAAGGCCTGGGCCGAGAGGAGTTTATCGAGCCCAATGGGCCGAAGCCAGACCTGGAGTAGCAGAGTTCGGGATCGGGTATCTGAGCTCTTGTGGCCGGAGCCCAGACTCCGCTGTTAATATCGGGATCGGGCATCCTAGTCCACTGGACCGGAGCCCAGACCAATGTGGTGGTGTTCGGGGTCGGACTACCGAGCCCTTCGGACCGGGATCTAGACTAGATTGGTGATGATCGGGATCGGACTACCGAGCCCTTCGGGCTGGAGTCCGAACCAGTATATAAGGCCCATATCGAAGGGTCATTTCTCGGATAGAGCCCAGAGCAATAAGGAGTATAAAGGATTAAGGGTTTCAACCCTAATCGTATCTAAATACCAACTCTTATAAGGCAAGTGGTTGGATAACCACCAACTTGTACTTTTAAAGGAGATTGCGATGGACCCAAACAATGGTAACTGTCATGTTTAGGAGTCCTAATACGACTGGGACATGGACTCTAGAGGCGGTGAGAATAGTTATAAAAACAAGACTTGACCTAATGGTAACAGGTAATACCCACTTGAGCACTATAAACTACTGCCTTCATTGTTAACCTTGTGATCAGCCTGTACTTATTCTCACACCGGAGCTATCACCCGGCGGCCCCAGCCGTCAAGCTTCGTTTATGACGTGTTATTGTGCATGTTTAAGTGCGTGGATTTGGTGATTGGACGCTCCGGCAAAACTTGGCGTTAACCAAATCATTGATAGATATGGTAATTAAGCAAGCAATAACTTTCTGAGCCATAGTTTTTAATTTGGCAAGAACTGAAGACGAGCCACTTTCATAAACTGCTTATAATTATATAGCTAGCTCCAAGTAAGAACAAAATATGGAACTTTATCACATCATGAGACAAAACTTAAGAGGGTTTTGTCAAATATTGGCCGGTCATGGCCTACGCTATCAATGCACGGCGGGGCCATCGATCTGATCAGGCCGACAACCAAGATTGATCAAGAAGATTAAAGATGTGGAGGGATCCATGTTTACCTACCACATAATTAATTATTCAAATACTACAATTATATTGTATTAATTAATTTGTTTGTTTTATTTAATTAAATTCGTTAGGGATAATTTAACCATATATAGACAAATTAAGTATTCAAGTATATATGAACCAGCCAAACAGAGAAAATATCTAGGCTTAGATTTTGCATATAATATGCAAATGGAGCTCAATTTTTGTTAGAGGCAATGCAAATTGTGAAAGATGGATGAGATTTATGCTGATAGTTAAGACTGAGATATTGAGACCTTTATTCGATCTAAATTTAATATTTCTCAGCGTTATCTCGTGTAGTTATTAATGAACATGAGACATTAATTATTTCTCCCTATAGTGTGAAGCTTGCAATTTTTGTGACCCTTGAAAATGGGGGTTTCAAACACATGCAAAATAATGTTTAGAAACAACATTCTGCATGCTTCATTTTGCCATGGTCAGGTAAGCAAATGTAGGCTGAAAATTATTTAATTCTCAGAACAGCAAGAGGAAGATGAAAAGAGAATTACTGTTTGACATACCCGCATGCTAAATGAAACTAAAACCAACACTTCATCATCCAAATTCATAACTTTGATTAGTTAAATCCCTCCATATAAGGAAACTAAAGGTAATTTTAATTAATAATGCCATCATCCCTAAGTTAGCTCTGATGGCTTGTGTTGGGGCCCGAATATTTGAAGACCCAAGACCCGATTTGGGCTTGGTTGCGAATTGGCCTCGACCCAAACTATGGTTGGGTTGAGGTAAGGTTGGGGGGTCTATATGAGGAGAACATTCCTAAATTATATGGGAACTATACTTATGGAAAGAAGGATCCTGCAATGATTAAACTTCCTATATTTTAGGAGATTTGACACTATCCTATTATGCAAGGGATGTACGGGGGAACTCTAACCCTAAAGGGATATGGACTCTAGCATGGATGTGAGATATATATACATGGCTTAAACCCTGAAAGGTACACAACACTTTATTATTCTAGCAATAGAGTAATTTATCCCTCCATTGTTAAACCTTGTCAGCCTGTACTTACTCTCACACCGGAGCTATCCCCCGGCGGCCCAAGCCGTCAAGCTTTGGTGTTTACCCGTTTTGTGCAGGATTGGACGTGCTTGGTGATTGGAGCGCGTGGACGAATCTTGGCGTTAACATTGGCGCTAGAAGGAGGGGGCTTTCAATTACAACCAACAGATCACCACGTCAGAAAACATGGTGGATAGCAAAGAAGTCTCTGGTAGAAAACAGCCATCGACAGCAGCGTCAACACAAAAAGGCTCGGTGAAAGATAGGTTGGGGCCATCCAGCATCCACTCACGGCTTGGCCCTCAAACCAATTCGGTTGGTTCCCGAGTAGGGGGCCATCCCGCTGTCCAACGAAGACTGTTCCGCACCACTAGCCAGGAGAGGAAGAACCGGAAACAGGTGGAAGGCGCCCCGCCTCGAACCCATCCCCTGGAAGACAGTGAAGCGGCCATAGCCAGAAAGATGAAAGAGATAGAGCCGGGTTCAAAAGGAAGAGCTCGCCATACAGGTGTTGCATATAGTCGAAGATAAGGCTTCCAGCCACCCTAACCACTAGGGGAGGTCTCCACGCAGAGGATCCCAAGGGCATAACGACCACACTAAGGACACTGAGAAGAGGCTTCGAAGTGGTTCCCGGGAAAGAAGCAGATCCGGGGATCGTCGAACCGAGGGGCGTTCGCGAGCACATCGCTCCAACATTCCTCGGCACGATGATCTGAGGTCACAGGCGGGTCATCACAAAGACCGAAGACACGACAGCCCCCGTGGAAAGCGGTCTCATCAGGAGGCCCAACCATCAATGCACCATCCGAAGGATAGTCCCCAAGGCAGCCCTCGGCGTAATCAAGACAGAGACTGCAGAAGCCCTCGGAACCAGAAAGATCTGAGAGAAAAGTTATCCTCAAAGAAGAGTTCGGACCCAGCTCTGGCGGCCGTAGAAGTGTTAACTAGGAAGTTGGAGGATATGCAGAAACAGTTAATCGCGAGCCAGTAGGAGAAAGCGACTTCGGGGAATAAAGCCTGCCCATTCTCCGAAGAGATCCTTCGGGAAAAGGGTGACCTCAATAAAAGGCTGCCGTACATCGAGAGTTATGACGGGACGGGCGACCCCTATGAGCACAGCCAGACATATGACAGACTGTTAGATTACTATGACTACACCGATGCGACAAAATGTAACACCTTCATCACCTCTCTAAGGCGAGATGCCCGGCAATGGATGTACACGCTGGCCCCGAACTCAGTCTCGTCATAGGGAAGAACTGTGTGATAAATTCCATGCTAGATTTGGGAGCAACAGAAAGAGAGGAAAGCCTACGGGGTCGTTGGCCCAAGTTAGACAGCATTCAAACGAGACGCTTGGTCAGTACGTGAAGAGATTCAGGGAAGCGGTCGGATAGGTTACCGACCTCAATGATCTGCAGGCCGTAGGACTCTTTCAGAACGGATTGGATCTGGTCAGGTCTGAAAAACTGATGAAAAAACTGATGTTCAACCACCCGAGGAGTTTAGCCGAAGCCTTTGAAAAAGCAGAAAGCTTCATAACTATGGAAGAAGCCATGGAAAGTCTGAAACGAGGCTCTACAGAGAGGCCAAAAGAAAAGGAGAAGAGCAAACCCGAGGGAAATTCCAGGCGATATGGGGGCGATAGATCGGGGGGCTACCAAAAGCGGTATGACAACAACAAGGGGTCGAGGGGAAGCCGTCCCCCTCTGCTAAAAGATCAAGAAGGTAGGGTCTACACTCTACTTAACACCCCTCGACCCGACATCCTAGAGCACTTGAAGAAACAGCCGGGTTACCAGAAGCCAGATAACGGCTACAAACCTTAGAAAGAATATTCCCACAGGTACTGTGATTACCACGAGTGCATGGGACATTACACCGAAAATTATTGGGCGTTAAAGGATCTGATTGAGACGAATGTACAGCATGGAGGCTTGATGCGATTCGTTTCAGGAAGAGAGGAACAGACTCGGAAGACAACTACCCCAACTCAGGCTGATCAGCAGCCCCAGCCGAACCCGGCACAGCGGGTCCGCCATGTGGTAGATGTCATCACAGGAGGAATGATGGGGAAACTCTCGGGACAAAAGCGGCGCAATTATCTGGATACGGTGATGTCAGTGGCAGACCAACCCGCGAGATGGGAGATGCTTTTCCCGGGTTCGGTCATATCCTTCACAGACGATGATTTTCCTACCGAACCAATCGAATCGCATGAAGGAGCCTTGGTAATCACGGCACAGGTAGGGTCGGTGGATATGAAAAGAATGATGGTAGACAACGGATCATCAGTAGACATTTTGTACGCTCACGCCTACCAGAGGATGAGTCCGGATGGAAGGAAGATGGAGATCGGGCAAGAATCTCCCCTCTACGGCTTCAGCAATGAACCGGTTAGAGTGGTAGGGACCACCGAGTTGCCAGTGATCTTCGGCACAGCTCCACGACAGGTGGAGATCATGTGCCGGTTCTATGTAGTACATGTTGACTCGA
This sequence comes from Panax stipuleanatus, assembly GCA_020205555.1. Classification (NCBI taxonomy): domain Eukaryota; kingdom Viridiplantae; phylum Streptophyta; class Magnoliopsida; order Apiales; family Araliaceae; genus Panax; species Panax stipuleanatus. The sequence goes on along the minus strand of CM035115.1, from coordinate 160,648,606 downwards.
CTTACAACGCCATCTTGGGAAGACCCACACTGACGGCCCTCCAGGCAGTAACTTCCATACCCCATTAAAAAATAAAGTTTCCCACCCGACACGGGGTGGGAGAGGTAGCAGGAGACCTCGACCTGGCAAAGAGGTGCTACCGGAACTCACTGATCACTTCGGGAGTGGGGGTCAGCAAGCAGAAACAAACCATGGCAATAGAGATCGAGCCCTTCACCGAAAGCAGTCAGGAACCATTAGTCACACCGGCTGGAGAGACCGAGGACATAGAGCTGGTACCGGGAAAGCCGGACAAAATAATAAAAATCAGGATGGGGCTACCCGAGCCTTTTCGGACCCATCTGATAGAGTTATTGCAGAGCTATGCAGACGTCTTCGCATGGGTCCCCAGTGACATGCCGGGGGTGGATCCGAAGGTCGCCGAGCACAAACTTCATGTAGACCCAACAAAGAAACCAGTACGACAAAAGAGGAGGATCTTCGCTCCCGAGAGACAAAGGATAATTGATGAGGAAATAGCGAAGCTATTGGCAGCAGATTTCATATTTGAGATAGATTACCCGGAGTGGATGGCAAACGTAGTCTTGGTTCAGAAGCAGAATGGCAAGTGGCGGGTCTGCATCGACTATACTGATCTGAACAAAGCATGCCCGAAAGACTTCTATCCTCTGCCACATATCGACCAGCTGATCGATGCCACTTCGGGGTACGTACTGCTTAGTTTCATGGACGCACTTTTAGGTTATCACCAGATCTCAATGTGCAAGGAAGATATACCAAAGACGGCCTTCATAACCCATCGGTCGGTATATGCCTATAAGAAGATGACCTTCAGCTTATTGAACGCATGTGCCACTTACCAAAGAATGATGAACTACGTCTTCCGGAACCAGCTGGGAAAGAGCATGGAAGTCTACGTAGATGATATGATCGTGAAAAGTATGTCGGTCCGAGGGCACTTGGATGACTTGGAGAATTGCTTCCAGACGGTTCGGCATTACAATCTGAGATTGAATCCTACAAAGTGCACTTTTGGTCTGGAAGCCGGGAAATTCTTGGGGTACATGATCAGTCAAAGAGGGATAGAAGCCAATCCCGAAAAAATCAGGGCCATACTTGATATGAAGTCCCCACAGTCGTATAAAGACGTTCAGCGTCTAACTGGGCGGATAGCAGCTATGAGGCAATTCATGTCCAAATCAGCAGAGAGATGTCTGCCGTTCTTTGATACTTTGAAGGGGCCGAAGAACGCAAAGAGTTTTCAGTGGACAACAGAATGTGAAGATGCGTTTCAAGAGATAAAAAGGTATCTGTCTTCGGCACCCTTGCTAGTGAAACCTGTTCCTAAAGAGCCCTTATACTTGTATTTGGCGGCAAGTTCTTTGGTGGTAGGTGCTGTCTTGGTGCGGGAGATCGGGGGTAAGCAGCACCTGATTTATTACATAAACTACTCCCTCAGGGATGCAGAAACAAGGTATCCGAATCTGGAAAAGTTTGCCTATGCCTTAGTGATAGCAAGCAGGAAGCTCCGACAATATTTCCAGGGACGGTTGATAGTGATTTATACGGATCAGCCTTTGAAGAAAGTTTTGGGACGACCAAAGGTCTCGGTAAGACTTGCAGCTTGGACTATGGAGTTGTCCCAATTCATACTAGAATACCACCCTCGGACAGCCATCAAAGAACAGGCTTTAGCAGATTTTGTGGTGGAATGTTCTTTCTCGGAAGCAGACGATAGCTCGAGGAAAGCCGAGGAGACTGAAAAAACGGTGGCCGCTATCCTGCCGGGGCAGAATACTTTGACCTTGTATACGGATGGATCAACGACTGCGGATGTTAGCGAAGCTGGGGTCATTTTGACCAGCCCCGAAGGGTTCAAGGTCCAGTAGGCGATCAGATTCGGGTTCAAAGCGACGAACAACGAGGCTGAATATGAAGCAGTCCTGGCGGGGCTTCGGCTTGCAAAAAGCCTGGAGGTGCAGAGACTAGTTATCTTTAGTGATTCTCAATTAATCGTCAAACAGATATCTGGGGAGTATGAGGCCCGAGGATCCAGAATGGTGAAATACTTGGCAGAAACGAAGGACCGGTTGTAGATGTTCGAGTTTTTCGAGCTCCAGGGGGTAGACCGGGTGGACAACGCCACAGCCGATGCATTAGCTAGATTGGCCACAACCGAAGCCAGCACCTTTAGTTGGTCGGTCTACCTGGAAATCCTGAGTAAGCCAAGTGTTCAGCATACTGAGGTGATGTGTATAGAACGTTCAACAAGTTGGATAACTCCATACCTAGACTATCTCGCAGATGGTATACTGCCCTCAGATCGGTTACTGGCCAAAAAGATAAAGCACATGAGTGCAAATTTTATGCTGATAGACGGAGATTTGTACAGAAGGGCTTACTCATCCCCATTACTGAAGTGTCTGATACCGTCCGAGGCAGAATACGCCCTTCGGGAAGTTCATGAGGGAATATGTGGAGACCACATGGCAGCCAAGTCCTTGGCCTACAAAGTACTCCGGCAGGGTTACTATTGGCCCACAATTTTCAAAGAAGCTGCTGAGTACGTAAAGAAGTGCCTGAAGTGTCAGCTGAATAGCCCTATCACACATCAACCGCCTGAAGAGTTGTATTCGGTACTATCACCCATTCCTTTCGCCGTATGGGGGGTTGATATATTGGGACCATTACCAAAAGCAAAAGGGCAAGTAAGCTTCGTCATCGTGGCCATTGACTATATGACAAAATGGGTAGAGGCCAAACCACTCAAGTTGATCACAGAACAAGAGTGCCTGAAATTTTTGAAGGAGTATGTTGTATTTCGGTTCGGCATACCTATGGCGGTAGTTTCAGACAATGGCCGACAGTTTGTGTGGTCTAAGTTCGAGTCATTTTTGGCTGAACTCGGTATACAGCATAGAAAGACCTCAGTGGCACATCCTTAGTCTAACGGGCAGGTCGAGGTCACTAACAGAACCCTACTGAATGGAATCAAATGAAGACTCGATGAAGCGAAGGGAAGATGGCCGGAAGAACTGCTCAGTGTTTTGTGGGTCTATCGGACTACTCCTCGGTCCACTACCGGTGAATCCCCCTTCAGACTGGCCTATGGGACAGATGCTTTAGTACAAGTAGAGATCGGTTCCACCTCCCTTCGGGTTAGCCAGTATACAGACGTATATAATAAAGACGGACTTCGGGCTAATTTGGATCTACTTGAGGAAGTCAGAGAAGCTGCCTTGGTGAAACTCACTGCTTACCAACGCAGGGTGGCTAAACACTATAACAGGGGAGTGAAATTGAGAAGGTTCGAAGTCGGGGACTTTGTTCTACGGGAGGTAGAGGCCTCTATGCCCCAAAATCAAGGAAAATTAATGCCAAGCTGGGAAGGGCCTTATGAGGTCACAGGAGTACCAAAACCTGGCACCTATTGCCTTCGAGCACTGGATGGCACAGACATCCAGAATACCTGGCATGCCGGCAGACTTAGGAAATATTATCAGTAAGGGGAATCCTCCGAATCGTAGAATCCTTGGTTGTCCCGAAGTCAGAGTCAAGCATCTGTAATAGTGCCATTGGTTCATTAATAAAAGAAACATTTTATTCTCCAACGAACTTATTCTGTGTTTATGATTGTCCATCAGCGGACCAAAACCTGCGTAACCGATCGGTGGATCGGTCATTGGTGCTATGGTGGAAGACCCTTCGTCTCTTTTGAGCGGAGTTTTTATTTTTCCCAGTGTACCTTCGGCTCTCGGAGAAAAGGTCATTGGAGGATCCGCGGTGGAATTCCTTCGTCTCTTTGTAGCGAAGTGAGGGTTCATTCTTGATGTGCCTTCAGCTCTCGGAGAGAAGGCCATCGGTGGGGCTATGGAGGGCTTCGTGACAGAAGCAACTTTTCCTGGTGTACCTTCGGCTCTCGGAGAGAGGGTACATTGGAGTGTTTAAAGGTTGGGTTTCAGCACCTCTTCGGAGTGCCTTGGAATATTCCTGATGTGCCTTCGGCTCTCGGAGAGAAAGTCGTCGGTGGGGCAATGGAGGGCTTCATGTGTAAGCAATATTTTTCCCGATGTATATTCGGCTCTCGGAGAGAGGGTGCATCGGAGTGACTATGGTGGGCCTCTCTTAGAGGCAAATTTTCCCGTTATATCTTCGGCTCTCGGAGAGAGGGTACATCGGAGTGACTAAGGTGGGGTTCTTTTGCTTCCTCGGGGCAATGTGAATGTTTCTCATGATGTTCTTTCGACTCTCGGAGAGAAGGACTTCAGAGGTTTAAGGTTGGATTAACTTAGCCTTGGGGGGCATTGAAGACTTTTCATGCTTTAATTATTTATGATTATTTTCAGAGTCAAATGACATATGTGCTTAAAGGAAATACGAATTGGAATTGAAGATAAGACATAGATACTTTTCATTGATTGATAATTTGAAGTTTACAGGAAATCTTAATATTATACATAGAAGACTCCTACTCAGACGCCGAAGGATCATCGTCCGTATCTTCATTCGTGTCATCTTCAGACTCAGTTTCAAATAAATTCGGGTTCACACAATGTTTAAGCATCTTCGCTTTGCCTTTGGTCCGGCAGGCTTCGTAGCCTTCAGAGTACATCTTTAGTATTTTCTCATTTAATTCGGCTGACTCCTTGTACTCTTTGATGACTTGAAGTCGAAGATCTTCGGTGAGTATAGGTCTGGATGCCTTAAGTTCAAAAATCTCTTTCTCCAAAGCGGTGCGTGTCCGATGAGAGTCTTCTTCTTTCCTCTTCAAGTCAGAAGCTTTCCTGCTGAAGGGTGAGGATGTTTTATTTCAGCTGTTGAATCAGGAATTGATCGGCATCAGACTTCTCCATCACTGCTCGACACTTAGCATCACTTTGGGCTGACTGCTTGATGTGTTCTGCAACCTCAGCTTGAAGTATAGTGGCTTCATGCTGAAGTTGTAGATTGGTACGGTTGGTCCTGGAGTGCGCAGCTTTTTCTTGATGTAAAGATGTTTGGAGGGCTCTTACTTCTTCGGCGAGTCCCTTAATCTCAGCTTCCCGTTCTCTCCATCGGCTGACAACGCGGCCCCATATAGCATTGGTCTGCAAAAGATGTGTTTTGTTATATAAAGTAAGGAAATACAGTGGGTTAAGCAAAGTAAAACTTGAGGAGGCATAGAAGGGTTACCCGACCCTGCTCGATGAGGTCATCTACTACAAGAGCCTAGAAAGGTATGTCCCGGAATCGATTGTCGTCAGCCGGTAAGACAAAGGATTGGTAGGCTTCCATGGGATAGTCTTTTGGGTTGTTTAAAAAGAAGGTTTTACGGATCGGTATTTGTTCTGGTGAAGGTGGAGGTACGACTGAAGTGAAGGGCTGTTTGTCATGCTGCTCTACGGTGGATTTGGTCTTCGGTTGGTGGAGAAGTAGGGGTTGGATGGTCGGGGGTAATTTCGGATACAGGTGCGACTGTTGAAGGAGTGGGAACTCTTAATTCTTCAGTAGTCAAAGGAGTTACCCTAGCCCGCTTTGTTTTGAAGTGGAGGATTTGTGCTCTCTCCTTCTCGGGCAGGTCTATGATATTTACAGGAATGGAAAAGGAAGGACTGGCTTTTCTCTTAGAGGACTTCTTCGAAGCCCTCTTCTTATGCCGAGCCTTTGTGGAAGCTTCGGGATTGTTGGTTACAGTGTGAGTAGGAGCGGCGTCTGGTATGGATGAGGTAGTGACTTCGGCAGTGAAGGCTTCGTCGGTGGGGACTTCGGCTGTTGGGATCGAAATTGTGGTTGGAGCCTCGGCATTGGGGGCGGGACGTTGACCGGAGAGGTATTGATCCAAATCTCGGCGTTCGGTGGATGTAGGCTTGATAAGGGATACTGCATTGTTAAAAGGTTGTAGTAGGGTCAGCGAGGAATATATTCTGTTTGACAAGATAAGATTCGAGAACTTACATTGATGGTCAAAAAGCCATGCTTGCTTGGTGAGAATGATGTGGCTCCATTCTGTCTTCGGCATCTTTTCAATCACTCTAGCGATTTCGATTGCTCGTTCGAAGGAGAGGTCACCGAATGGGGGGTTAGGTCGTTTGTGCGATGCCCAATTTGGTAGTTGGGAGGTTTCGGGTCCTCGGACGAAAAACCATTCGGAGTGCCATCCCTTGTTGCTAGAAGGGGTATCCATCAGTTGACGTCTTGCAATCTTTGCGTTCGGCTTGTTTGCAATTTTGTTGAGTTGTTTGAAACCCTCTTCGCGAGAGCTGGTCAGCTTGAAGAGAGCAAAGAAGAGGTCGACCGAAGGTTCCACTTCGGCTTCCACGCAGAAGGCAATGAAAGACAGGATATGGATGTAGGAATTCGGCACCAACTGACTAAAGCCGATGCCGATGAACCCTAGGAGGGTTAGAATGAAGGTGTGCAGGGGAAATCGAATTCCCTTCTCTAGCAAAGTAAGGGGTACGGCTACCCAACCGTTGTTGGAGTGGTACATTCGCTCGGTGGGTGAGGGGGCTTTTAAAGAGTGGGTGGCTGGAATCTGGAAAGACTGTCGGATGATCTCCATGTCTTCCTCTTGGAATTTCGAGCGTGTGTTGGAAATAGGGTATGTGGAGGCGTCGGAATACTGGCGTTGAGCTTTCTCCGCGTCAGTCTCGGCTGAGGTAGCTGTTGCAGTTGTGGAGTTGGTGGTGATAGCAACAGAGGTGGCAGCTTGAGTGGTAATGGGCATGGTTGGGGCCGGAATGGATGAGAGTGGAATGACAGGGATGGGGCCGGTGGTGTTGAATTCGGGACCAGAGAAGTTATTGGAGGATGACATTTTTAGAGATTCATAAGCTTCGAAAAGAAGGGATGGTTGTCTTGCTGGTAAGGAATGATTGGGATGTTTGGGGGTTTTAATATGTCTTTTTGGTAAGCTGGTCCTGAATCCCAAGGGGCGGCACATTAATGGGGAAAATGGGGGGCGCGTGAGGAGGTGAAGGGTTTTTGGACAAGGGGGTTGTTTGGGCGATCCGGTTCTTTGTGTGTGGACGGCTCCAAGCCTGATTTGGGCCGTGTATAGTGGGCCGGTGTTGATTCATTTGGTTTCTTGGTCTGAGCTCGGTCAATGAGTATCGGTCCTTGGGTTGATTGGGCTTGGGCAGAGGATGTCAATTCTTAGCCGAAAGGCTGGGTAATTTGGTTGGTAGGGCTATATACTCTTCCATCAAACAGTTCCATTTAATGGAAAACTGGGGGGGCAATGTTGGGGCCCGAATATTTGAAGACCCAAGACCTGATTTGGGCTTGGTTGCGAATTGGCCTCGACCCAAACCATGGTTGGGTTGAGGTAAGGTTGGGGGGTCTATATGAGGAGAACATTCCTAAATTATATGGGAACTATACTTATGGAAAGAAGGATCCTGCAATGATTAAACTTTCTATATTTTAGGAGATTTGACACTATTCTATTATGCAAGGGATGTACGGGGGAACTCTAACCCTAGAGGGATATGGACTCTAGCATAGATGTGAGATATATATACATGGCTTAAACCCTGAAAGGTACACAACACTTTATTATTCCAGCAATAGAGTAATTTATCCCTCCATTGTTAAACCTTGTCAGCCTGTACTTACGCTCACACCGGAGCTATCCCCCGGCGGCCCAAGCCGTCAAACTTTGGTGTTTACCCGTTTTGTGCAGGATTGGACGCGCTTGATGATTAGAGCGCGTGGACGAATCTTGGCGTTAACAGCTTGCCTGATTTAGCAACCCATATCATTTATAATCCTCAGTTGTCACCTTCTTTTTGTTTTATAAATTATTTTATTGTAGCGTCACAAAATATTTCAAGTGACAAAAGACAAGATTCGAGGGTTACCCCATAATATCAACGTCTATCAACTGATCATTTGTTTGTTTCTACATGCATAACTTCTGGATAGAGCCTGAGAAGAAGAATGAGATGGGAGATATATAGGAGAGAGAACCAAAGGTACTAGTGCTACATTTATTTCTAACTGCAATATGCAAATTCGCAATAACCTAATTTGGGGAGTAAGTAATTAGACAATTTTTGTCTAATTTAGCTATACAAAGTTTTAGTTAGCTCTACTGACCGACTACACATTTCAATTCACTAATTAATTACCTATCATTTTTCTAATTTGGGAGGAGAAAATAAACTAGTTATGACATGTGTTGGGATGTAGTTTATAGGGTATGGGTATTCTTGAAGGGTTAAAACCCTAAGTTCACTTACAAATTTCTTGTCTTAATCGACTTGCTAATTTTAAGGAACAATGATTCTATTTAATTATGAGGATTTCAATTCTAAGGAAACTTTTTTGGTCCTATTATTAATCAATGAATGTTTATCGTTCTTGTTTAATCACTATTATAATGGTAAATTTGGATAATATATGGGTTTATTAAATTAACAAAGCTTGGTTGCTAACTCCGCAGTCTGGTGAGTCATGAGTGTGGATAATGGTATGGCTCTATGTAGCCAGCTTCTTGAAATCCTAAATCAAATTAGAACAAATAAGAAAATATGAGTGGAATATAATGAAGAAGAGACATAATCAATGAACTAGAGGGAATTAAAATACATATATATACATATATATATATATAATGGGGATCTTAAGCTCACCTTAAAAAAACTCACCCAAGCTCACCTATATATAGCTCCCTAAATTTTGTCTCTCCTCGTAACATTCAGCCAAAAAAAACACGGAGCCTCTTCTCGAACAGCTCCTCTATCTCTCTTTCTCAAGAACAACTGCTCTCTTCTCTCTCTCTCTTTGCGAAAAAGGTCGGCCCCTTCTCCCTCTCTCTTCGTGACAACGAATCTGTCCCTACTCTCCCCTCCGACCAACGAAGAGAGACTCTCGCTAGACGAACCAAAACGAGGTCGATTCGTCAATTTTAGACCAAGGTAAAGAAATTAGAATTTTGTATATGGATTTTCTTGTTGTATGGGTTGAAATATTACTTAGATTCGTTCCAATTTCTGTTTTGGTGTTCAATAATAACTTTTTTAGGGCTTAAAATTTATGAGGGCCAAACCCTATAATCTTCAATTTTTGGGTAATATGTATGTGATTTTTCTGTTTTGGGCATTAAGTTTGAAATGTTTGAGGCCCAGAGTATCATGGTCTATTTCTGCTCCAGCTAAATTATCTCCCAGAGAGGCGCTAACAACAGCACCTGATATGTGAAAATAAACAGAGCTGCAAAAATCAGGAAAATGGAAACAAAAATGAATTTAAAAGTAAATAGCAAACTTCAATGATAATCCGTAATGTATGAAAATGCACAATACTTGTCTAAGTTGATTTGGTCGTGCAAAAGTAGAATTTGGGAGTCTTATGTATGTCTTACCAAGGATCCCTGACACTGATAGTAGAATTTGAGAGTCTTTGGTCGTGTAGCTATATGATGTATTCCTTTCTAATCCTCATATTTTAGTGTCAGGGATCCTTGGTAAGACAAATCCGAAATCAAAAGGTACTTTTATATATATATATATATATATATATATATATCCTATTTCGTGCCCAGGAGGATAAACATATATAATACGTTATAGTAGTATATGACAAGAACAAAAGATTTTTGAAACTGATTTAAATTTATTATATGTAGTAGAAACTAATTTATTCCCTCTGCTTCAATTAAAATATATCAGCGCATTTTCTTTAACGTGTACCACCTCTGCTTCAAATTAATATAATAGTTGCCTTTGTTTTGTAATACAAGTGATCGTATATTTTAAAATAAAATGAGCATATTTATATTTTACATATTATTATTCCTTCCTATATTTGAAATTAATGGAGGGAGTGGAAGCTAATTACACCTACGATTTCCGCTCTATGATTTCATTTCTACTAATTAATTAATACTAGTGGATTTGAATTAATTAGTTAAGCATCCGGGCACTACATTGCTTTCGCGTATATTTACCAAAGATTTTGTCACTATTTATTTGATTGATTAAGCTATATATATGATCAGTACAAAACTTGAACATAATACATGACTCTTACGTACATACCATGCACCTGCCATTATCAAATGAATGACATTTTGTTACGCTTCCTGGACGTAATATTTAAATAACTTTATTGTCTGTATATTATATATATATATATATATACACACACACGTACATTGTTCAACATTCATAAAGATTCATCAGACATTTTCTACAAGGGTATGTGCATGGATTAATACAATGGACAAGCTGAGAAAAATATGGCAACAAAATGTGGAATACTTGTCGAATATGAAGGACAGACTGGTTCTATGAATTGAAGTCAAAAACCATTAATTTCAAGTGCCCTAGCTACCGACAATTTTGAAATGAACTAGACAATGAAACGCCAACCTTTGAATTGCTACAAGCAAGCCTGTAAAATGAACCAAACGATTCAAGCCTTGATTCGTACTTCGCTCGATTCGAAATATAAACGATTCAAATACGATTAAATTTTAAAGTTCGATAAATTACTCGAACTTTTTTAAATTACAATTTTCTGTTGATACTCGGATCATATTCATTTGAAAATTTCTAACTGTTTGAGCTCGATTCGAGATCGTACTCTAGTACCTAAATGAGACTTGATAAATTTTATGAACCAAATTTGAACAATTCAGTACTCGACTCGACTCAGTTTATTTACACCCCTAGCTACAAGTACTCCATCTCTCAACATAGGAAAATGATCTTTTGAAATTTTATGTCGTGTAGAAAGCTATAGTTGATAATATTTAACAATATGTATTTAATGTAATAGGTCAACTTTATAATTCTACCGAATCTCATATATTGATGATATTATATTGATGATATACCGCGGAATCCTAATTTCGAAGAAACCTCGATACATATATAGCGGTTCCCAATAATATATAATTGTTTCATTGCACAAAAAAAACACGAAAACATCTATATATATTTTAATCACCACTGCTAGTAAATATACTTTCTCTCTCTCTCTCCCTCTCTCTCTCTCTCTCTCTCTCTCACACACATATACATATATATATATATATATATATTTATTTATTGTTTTTCCTAACTAATATATAGGTGCTCCATTCCAAAAATATAGACGCATTACGACCTTTTCAACTCAAAAAATTATGATATTTTAAAATTCAAAATTTGTACGAATTTATTTAATTTTAATAGTAAAAACAAGTCAGCAACTATAGTTATTTTACTAAACTAACTAAAAGGTACGATGTAATAATTATCATATTTGTTGCTTTAAAACTTAAATAATTCTATAGCAATTTTGATTGTAAGTATAATTTTATTTTTTCAAATATAGCCTTAGGATAGCTAGGAATTTGGTTGTGAAGGTGTGAAAAAATAATGGTAAAAATAGAAATATATCTCTAATTTTATAAGGGACTAAAAATGAAATATTAATGTATCTCTAACTAAAATTAGGGTCTTTATGACATTTCTCCTTAGAGTAGAGGTAAGTAAAAACAATTTTTCCCTTGCTACTACTAAGTGTAACGACATGTGTATTTTATTAACGTTAGATCTCACATTGGATGATGAGAGATAAATTTATTGAAATAGTGTCTATATAACAATTATTTACTATGTATCACTATCTATATATATATATATATATATATAGGGAATTGATCTTTTCACAAGTGAAAATATTAATTTCACAAAGTCTTTTTTCACATGATAGTGGTGAAAGTGATATGCACACAAGTCAATCATATTTGATATGATGTACATAGCATATAATTTATAATTTTATTTATTTATTAATAAAATAATTAATTTAATTAAAAATATTTTCTTTATTCACATTGTATTGTTGATTTAATTGTGATAAACTCATAGTTTTGAGCAATGCTTTTAAAATCATGATGATAATCATGCTAATGAGATATAAATTCTTAGATAGCTCAAAAACTAAGATCGTTCCTAATTGTTGGATTACTAAGAAGAAAATTAGTCAATCCAGATAGATTAGTACATACCATGCGCTTGCTCTTATAAAGAGGATAATTGATCTCATAATTATTTGTGTAGAGACACTAAAGTTAGTATGTTGGTGCTTATTAGAGAATAAGTTCACTGAACGTAACTCGCTAAAGAAATACCTAATGGAGTTTTACTTGTCTGTCAATAGGAATTCCTAATGTGATAGTAGTACAAGTGATCCTTGGACTTGAGATCATCATAGTATGTTTGTGTATAATGAGTTGTGCTTTGACATGTCCTTTAAAACTTTTAGGGTATATCAAAGAGTATGCTTGGGTATAACAAATTGTATATGGAGATAGGTGAATGATCAACAAAGAATCTACCACTTCTAGTAAAAAAAGAGAATATCATATGCGATTCGATAAATGACAACTCAGTAGTACTCGACCAAGGTAGAATGAAATTAAAAAGAGTTTCTAATTTGTATTACTTAGAGTTGTGCATTTGAGAATCAAAATGCATATAATCAAATAAAATAAGAGTACTTGACACAATAATTTCATGTCTTATATTTGATTAGGACATTGTATGGTAGAAGGATTGAATTTTACGGTAATTATTCACTGAAAGGTTCTTTTATGATTAAATTCATGTTGAAATCTATATTATCTGTAAAGTCGTTGATCGTTAATGGCGACGACCAATGTGTCCAACAAGAGAGAAAGTTCTAACGATCTGACACTTGTCTGTGATCTTATAGAAATTGGTTAGTGGAACAAGAAACCTTTCACCCAACTCAATGACGTATCTTACATGTGAGTCAGTGGTTCAGACCCCTTAGAAACTGATACGTCATCACTGTGGGAAATGCCCCGATCACGTGAGAGTTACCAATCATATTTTTATATATACCCGACTCGTCTCCAGTACAAGTTATGCTCTAATTCCTTATCCTTCTTTATTGAAACCTCTTTAACTCTCCAACTCCCATTGTTGAAGCTGCATTTTACCTTGAATCTATTGTTAGTTTATATCTTTTATGATTTGAATGATGACAATATTATTGAGTTTATATTAAATTTAATGGCCTTGTTTTTGTTTGCTTTGGGTTGGTTTATTTTGTTATAAACTTATTTTGTTTTAAAAGAAGTGTTATTGGTGAAGGTCTCCTTAATGAATGTATCCTCCTAAAGATATGTTATCTTAGTTAAATAGGAGTCTATTAAGGAGTTTATTATAAAAATAATGCTACTATCACATAAATTTTGTTACATAATTCTCACATACACTCACATACATACTGCGGGTCCAGCATGTCAAGCGGGGCCCCGCAGTATGTATGTGTGTATGTGAGAATTATGTAAAAAAAATTATGTAATAGTAGCATTGTTGTTATTATAAACCATGCAAATTTTAAGTTGAAATATTTCAAATCTTATCTCAAACTCATTCTCTTCTAGAATTAAGCAATTTAGTTTGTTTTGGATATTTTATACTCCCTCAGTTCCGTATTAAACGTTCTAATTTCTTTTTAGAATGTTCCTAAATAAATGTCTTATTTCTATATTAGTAACTATTTTTATCTTATTTTTTCACTTATACCCTCATAATCTTTTTAGTCAACTTTTGTTGAAATTTAAGAAATGATAAAAAGTTTATATATGGAAATGATGTATTGTTATACCATATTCTCTCTTATATATTTATTGGAATGTGAGAATAACAACAAAAATGATAGTACCTAGAAATTAATACCAATAGATGTGGAGAGTTTGCATTTATGGGCATATGCAATGTAATTAGTGGGTGGGTTTGGAGAGATAAATATATTTATTGGAATATGAGAATAACAATAAAAATGATTTAGAGGAGTCATAGAAAAGTGAATGGATACTTCAATTAATAAATATTTAGAAGGGAAAATTTAGGTAAAAAAATATATTATTAATTAGCGTGCCAAAACCAATTAGAACGTTTAATACGGGATTAAGGGAGTAGTTGCCAAGGAGATTATATTATATCCATTGGGTAATTAATTTGCTAGAATCATGAGATTATTCATCTAGAGTACTTAGTCCTTTGTGCTAACAGCTCTATTTGTTATAGTCGTTGTTCCTTTTATTATATATACTGCTCCTTCTCAACTAAAATAGGGCATAACTCTTGAAGCTATAATCAAACTAATACAGAGACATTTTCATTGAGAGCTTTCAAAGAATAATTCCAACAATCAATTATATTTTTTTAAATATTTTTTGAGCTGGAAAATCATAGTTCATTGTAATCATATTTCCTTGTATTAAAATATGAGTTCAAGTCTTGTTTGCTTGGTTGATCTAGTAGTGGATAAAGGTTGTACAAAGAAGTTTTAAAGGTCTCTGTGGTGAGAAAGTTGTGGTGGTACAAAAGTTGCAGAGGTGCAAATATGGCAGTGGTGTCCATCAAATAACATAGCTTATTTGTACAGAGAGTAATTTTGTACTTAATTAGATATTAATTTTAATAAAAAAAAGTCTTTAATACCAATTAGTATTAGACGTGGATGAAGCCACTAGAATAGAGAATAGTAATTGAACCACGTAAAAATCTTGGTGTGATTTTTATTTGTTATCTCTCTTATTTCACATTTTACGCTTCTAAATATTCCGCATTTTTTCTTCTTAAAATTAGAGTACCTGTGGCACTTATTAGTATTCACGTTACATATTAAATAAAAAACTTGGGCTGCTAAATAGTACTCCCTCCGTCCTAGGATAAAAGTCCTTATTACTATTTTGGATAGTCCCATGTTAAATGTCCACTTTCCTTTAATAACCAAACTTTTACACAATTTTTTCTATTATACCTTTAGCATTAAATATCTCTTATTTTTCTTATTCTAATTATCTCTCCATATTCAATAAGTAATTAGTTATGTGCTTAAATATTTTGAATTAAAAACTAGAAAGTCACTCTCACCTGCATTGAAAATCTGTCATGCACTTACTTTGTTTCATGATTAATGACATTATTATGGACAATTTTGTCATTTCATTTCTCTTCTTAATATGCGTAAAAAATTCACCAGAACTTTTATCATAGGATGGAGGGAGTAACATAATAAGATCTCAAATTTTTAATATTCGTAAACTATTACTTTTAGATCTAAAGGCTGGGATGTACCTGTAAGAGTCGATTATCCAACCCATTATCAAATGTGACTTTAGTGCTGAGGATCTTTTTTATTTTTATTTTATTGTACTTCATCCGTCTTTTTTATTTTTAAAAAGATGAGATAAAATATATAAAATGGTTGATAACTTAGTCATTTTGAAACAATCCGGTTCAAATTTCAAATTCGGAACAAATCTCGGGTCAAATCTCAAGTCCGAATCGAATCAAATTCATTCAAATAAAGTCTTATACATAAAATGTTATAACTTGAAGGTACTATATATTGATAGTAACTTATTTCCTTATTTGCAGACAATATCTTAGGATAATACCACCGGCTTTCGAAACGAATCTCAAATCAACCCGTCCGAAACAAATCTCGAAACATTGAAACAACCCGTCCGAAACAAATCTCGGGTCAAATCTCAAGTCCGAATCGAAACATTGTGAGATTTCGAATCAAATTCATCCAAATAAAGCATTAAACTACTGACCCAATAATATATTCTTGGGTCATCTTAGCCCACCACAGGCTCACCCAAAAGGTCATGACTTGAATGTACTATTGGTAGTAACTTATTTCCTTATATGCAAATAAATTTTTCTCCTATCTTTCGATGTGGGACTGGGGTGTTACACATTTAGTGAGATTCATTAATATAAAAAAATAAATTATAATCATTTTATATAATCTTATGTAACTACTAATGATAAATTTTAAAAAAATTACTCTCATTTCTCTACTTTAACTTTTTTTAATATATGTGCAAATTATACCTTACTCATATTTTTAGAGATGAAAGAAGTATAAGATTAGAAAAGTGATATATATTACGAATGTTTAAGTCAACTTGTTGATTGTCAACATAGATAAGTATTAGTGATAAATTTCTTGAGAGATGTATAATAAATGAAACTCTTCTATAATTTTTATCAATCCCGTGTATTGATAAGTTTCTTAATTATAATTTAGTATAAATTTATTGCAATATATAGTTGAACTCATAAGATTATAGTTTTGAGTTTATCCCCTAATAAATGTCATAATATTTCACCATAAATCAAGACCCTATATAAAGAAGTAATTTTTTATTGTGTCAAGTGCAAATACTCTTATGTTTTATTAGAGATAAAAATTCTTGACATTCGGTGAAATCTTAACTCTCCACATCAAATGAGAACATCTCTAAAAATAAAAGTATGAATTCAGTGGTGGATCTATTCATAGGATAACATAGACAATTGTCTATGATGGATTTTTTATTTTTATTTTTATAGGTATAGAGACAAGGACATAAATAAAGCTTAAAAAACTTATGACAGATTTATAAAATAGTTAAACTTAAAGGGGTCAAAAAAAATTTAAACTACTACTACTTTAAAAAAAATTAAACATACAATTGTATACTATATTCAAACTCTTACTCTCTAACTCGTCAATCTTCAGTCTAAAAAATATGTTCCTGCTGGGAACAGACCCTAGATCCTCCCCTAAATATGATCAAACATGCTTATTTGCAAATCAAAAAAATAAATTCACATCTTTATTTTATTTTTAATTCACATCTTAATTGAAAGGAAAAAGTAGAGAACATATTTTAAAAAAAGAAGAAAAAATTAGAAAAAGAAATAGGAAAGGGAAAGTACTATATGAATTATGAAATATTGGACTTGGGACAATAATTTTTAATACGACTCAATAACGCAACACGAATATAATTTATAAATGGAGTCGTATTATAAACATATGTCATAAATAAGTTCGTGTGATAAATGTGCAATCCATGTCATTTTTTTTTCTTTTTCTTTTACTAGGAAAAAAATATAAAATAAATTAACAGACATTCAATTTAACAGAATCATCCAATTATTTTTTTAATTAATTTATTAGTATAATTTAAAAATAAAAAATTCAAGTCATACAATAAATAAAAAATTCAATCATAATGACTAAATCATTAGTTTTGGCCATGAGTTAACGGGGTTCGTGTAACGGTTTCGACAAGATACGGATTTTCCTAACGCATTCCACCTCGTGGACTGCCCTTTGAGTCAAGTTTGGTAACTAACGAATTCATTGTTCTACAAATAACCAAAATTCTTTCCTACTTTTTTTTTTTTGCTAATATAGCAGGGAATGTTTTGAATTGGATCATCATGAACAACGCATAAAGATCAAATCTTTGTCAGTCCAATCTTGAATTTTCTACCCCTTTCTTCTTCATCATCATCATCTTCAACAATCTGAGTTTCAGAGATAAGTAGGGATGGAGAAAGTAAGGAACATATTGAAGCCAAAAGTAGACCCACAAAAGCAATTGCGAGAGTGGCAGCGTCGTCTCCGCAGAGAGTGCCTAAACATCGATCGCCAGATTCGAGGTCAATTTTTCTTCTTCACCCCATTTACAAAATTTCCCATCTTTTTGTATTATTTTTCTGTGATCCCTAATTGGATAATTGAATTTATTTTTACTTTTTTAATTTTGTTGTTGATGATTGGTATTGGGTTTGCTCAGATATACAGCGAGAAGAGAAGAATGTACAGAAAGCAATTCGAGAGGCTGCCAAGAGGAATGATATGGGTTCTGCTAAGGTACTTCATATATGCTTTTTAGTTATTCTTGATAATCTTTATGGGGGTATTTGTTTGTTGGTGGATTAAAATTCTTTAATTAATAGAAAAGCATAAACAAACTTGCATAAAAGCTTCAATTTTTTAGCTTTATTTGATGATTTTATAAATTAAGAATGGGTTTAAGGATTTAAGATACTGGTGATAGATTTACCAAACAATTATGGAGACGCATTGTGAGATGGTGAACCTTTAGTTTTCCAAGTAGAAAAGGTGTACTCTAGAATGAGATATTGTATTGGTTCTATTAGAACAATGAACCTTTAGTTGTCGGTGGTTTTAAATTTGCTTGGCCCGATGCCCTAATGTACTTCCAATTGAATGATTTTGAAGCAGAAAAGGTGTACTCTAGAATTGGATTTTGTATTGGGGCTTTTAAAAAAATGAAGTTAACAAATGTTAGTGACATGTATAATTGTATGTGCAATCACCACTCAATTTTAATTGGACTTTGATATATCAAAAATTAAAAATATATTATCCATAATGTTTCATTGGAGGGACTGTTTTTGTTTTTTCATTAATAACCCTTAACCACCTCTTTAACTGCTGCCTCTGTGATGTAGTATCCTCTAGGTGTTTTTTCTTTCATAGTGCTAGGAGTAGGAGATATGGGGAATGAATTTCATATTGTGAGTATAATTTCTGGCCTGAGCTTCTTTGTTGCAACCCTTCCTGAAAATGTTTCCCTAGACTACAAACCTGAAGGATTGACTATTATCCAGCACAAAGAGAAAGTTGGCAAGTGTATCTTCATTTTTGGGGTTGTTTGACCTTAGAAAGAAATGCAGTAGGATCCTGTGTGGGTTTTTGGATTTTACATAGAGGAACCATTGGATCGTTAATGATAACTATCTTCTACTACATTCATTGAGGGATAAAGCTTATTTTCTTTATTCGTTTTGGTCGCATGCTATGAGAGTGTTATAAGATGTAGCTGCTTATGATGTTTGTAGGGACCGAAAGGCAACCTTTACTGGGAACTATACACTATTTTCTTCACTTGTTTTCTTTTCTTTTGAGGACTCTTTGCCTTTCTATCTTTAACTTTTCTTCCTTTCTAACAATTTATTTTGTAAGTTTAAATTAATTTATTCTTATCATGTTGTCTGCACTGTTTCTTTGAGTGAATATTCCGAGTTTTGAGTGCTGCAAATGCTATCCTTTTGATTTATTTATTTATGGCTCTATTTGTGCGGTGAAATCTGTTACTTGTTTCTATTTATCTTCTTTATTTACCTGTTCCTTCTGAAATATTTTCAGGCACTTGCCAAAGAGATTATTAGATCTAGACGAACTGTGAACCGTCTTTATGAGAACAAGGCTCAGTTAAATTCGATATCTATGCACCTTGGAGAAAGTGTTGGTACGGTCCTTCTCATATCTAACTTGTGTGTTACTTTTGCATATTTATACGCCCTGAAGAAAATGATTGCTTATTAATCAAATAAACGATGGATTTGCATTGTTTTCTATGGATCAACTGACCAGCTATATATATATATGTATATACATATATATATATATATATATACATACTAGTGTATAGGTAGGGGGGGAAATAATTTATGAAATATTTAGCCAATTGAAGAATAATTTGAACATATTCTTCTCTTTCCATGCTCTTCAAATCTTAAATGTGAATTCCTTGTCCGATGGCTTGGCGGTTATGGTGTTTTTTGTTTGGTATGTCGGGTTAAATGTTAGATTTTCCCAATTATAGTGGAAGATCTTCCCCTGTGGACTCTCAGGGTTTTGGTGGAGGGAGCTTGTTTCTCCATTTTGTTGGGAATTTAAACTAAGAGGGATGATAGGATTTTGTGGTTGGGAAATGAGTGCTGATTTACTTTGGTGGAATATAATGTCTATTTGTGCTTCTGTTTGGGCTCATTAACTCATGCAATGAATGAGAGCTTTTCTCCGTCTTTCACTTCTTTCTCTATTGGGAAGATTAGGCTATTTTGGTGTTTAGGTAATGGTTGTGATTCGGAAGATTAGACTATTTCCAGATTCATTTGCATTTCCGTCTTAATTTCCTTACAACTTTTAAATTAGATAATTTCTTATAATATGTTTGATTCTTCGATTATTGCAGCTATTGCTCGTACAGTGGGACACTTGTCCAAGAGTGCCGAAGTCATGAAGATTGTCAATGACCTCATGAAGGCTCCACAAATGGCAGTGACAATGCAAGAATTCAGCAAAGAAATGACTAAGGTACATTTTGTTTTTCTTGCAGAAAAGATATAGGGTTTAGGGTTTGCTCTTTGTTTGTTTAGTTCTTGCGTGTTTGTCTGTGCTTTATTCGTGTATATTTCTTGGGAACTATGAATTTCCAAGATCAGAGTGTTTCTTGATTATGTTTTATCGGCAATGCTTGAACTTTAATGTATCTGTGAGATGGACCAGTACTCAAATAGAACTCCACCTCCCAAACCGAAATCCCTTATCTAACTTGCTAGAGTTATGAAGCAACAAAGACCGAGTTTATCATCTTGTTATTACTTTGTGATATGCTTAAACACACACACACACACACATATAAAATATTTCCTGGCTCTGTTTTGTTAAACTACTCATTCTCACATAGTATGCTTATTAACTTATTTTGGTGATGTTGTAGTAGCCACTATGTTATGACTTATTTATATATCTATGCGATTCTTTCTTATCTTTCCATTGCCATTTCTTGCTCTGTCTCTCTAATGAGCATGTGCATACTAACTCGGGCAGAGTGACACATTTTGTGAATTAATTCTTATAATATAGACTTAATCATTATAAACAATAGAATAGTAGATTTGTTTCTGACTTTCTGTTTGTAAATTGTAACTCTTATTGCTAGTTGTTTTGCTGCTTGTACTAGTTTCTTATTTTAGATGATTGTAGGATTCTTAGATTGAACTTCGACTCTCTGGAACTGCTTAATAACTAGACAAAAATGTACTTAGAGTTCCTAGGATTCTTGTCAGAAGTCTTGCTCATGCTTTGACTATAAATTACTAGATTGCAGGTTATCAGAGAATACATAAAGACCCAACACAAATTTTAATAAAATACTCTTAAAACAACTGAAGTACTGAAAATTAAATATTTCACATTAGCAATCTGGGCTGCATAACTGCATCACCCCTACTGGTATTTCTCATCTATCTCTCTGTCTCATCATCTTTATTTCTGACAGCTCTTAAATGGTCACTTTCTTCCTTGGCTCCTGAGTTTAGCATTTTATTCCTATGTTATATAACTTTCAATAAGAGTTGGATCATTTTGGTAGAGGAGATTTGATTTTAGAGACTTGCATGTCATCAGAAAAGAATAAGAAAATAAAGCAAACTGAAAAGATTGCTTGGGTTTCAGAGGTAGTCTTGATGCCACAAATTGTTAATAGTACTAGTCTTCAGTTATTCTTGTTCAATCTCAGTATGACTGAGAAAACGAAGAATCTGACAAATTCATGATCAACTCTCAATGCATTCAAAACTTAACTTTTAGTTCCCTTTTCCTCGCTTTCGCTATCTCTTCATTAGATGGTAGGGATTCTGCAGGAATTTTGTCAAGAATATGTAGATTAAGAATTCACATTCCTCTTAAGAATTTTCTTTTCATCCCTCTCAGTGACCACATTTTTGACTCACTTCTAACAAAGCTTCATACTTTGTGTAACACAAAATCCATGGTAATATGATCATCTATTAAAGTCAGCAGCATAGATTCAATGTTAAGTAGAGATGGAGAAAGCATTTTTTACACTTCGGGTGTCTGAGGGTTTATGTATTAAGATAGGTTACTATAGTTGCTCCTAGTGTTATAATATGGAGTAAACACTGCTATTTAGGGTTGTGGTTGTGTCAAAAAGTCACTAAGGTCTTAACTGAAATTTTCTGTTCACATCAAATTCTTTTCAGTTTTGTGATAGTGCATTGTTGAAGATTTAAAACGGGAGAAGTTAAGGATATGGGTTGGGCATATTCAGCAAGGGTAGAGTAAGGTAAGAAGGCTGGGAATTTCTTGTGTTCCATAACTAAACTCTGGCCCCTGGGAGCAGTAAATATGACATGTTCTGTTAACAAGGGAGCAGATGAATAAATTTTGGGTTTTTATTTATTATTTACATTCCCAACTCTGAGCCTAGGAGTAAACATATGCAACTGTTATGTGATGTGATTGTATCACAAACTATCAGATCGTAGATTGAGTTGTGGGATATCTCTTGCCAAAAATTGGCTACGGTAAAAGCTGCACCAGTGTAATAATGTCATTGTCATTACAAAGGGCCTCAGATTATAGTCTTGTAGCCTGAAAATAACTGTCTTTTTATGTTTTCAGTTCTTGGTTGCAATTTACTCTCAGTTATGTGATCACAGGCTGGCGTAATAGAAGAGATTGTGAATGATGCTGTTGATTCTGCTCTGGATTCAGAGGATATAGAAGAGGAAACTGAAGAAGAAATTGATAAGGTCTTAACTGCAATAGCTGGTGAAACTGCTGCACAGCTTCCGGAAGCAGTCAAGGAGAGGTTAAAGCAACCTGCCCAGTCGTCTGAAGATGCAGAGGTAATTTGGACATAATTACTCTAGTAGCTGTTTGTTTTGGCTATGAAATAGCATAAAATGATTTTTATTTTATTTTATTTTTTGTTAATTTGTAGGAAGAGGGTGCGGATGATGAAGAAGAACTAGAAGAAATAAGGGCTCGTCTTGCCAAAGTTAGGTCATAATATGAGCCTTTCGATATCTATGTGATATCAAAGAGTGAAAGGTCAGTTGATCAAATTTGATACTTGGAGTGAGTTTCTTCGGTGAAACCATTTTCCTCCGGTTAAGGGGAAGGGTTCAGATTATGACATATTGTAAGTATCACTACACAATGGCTCATCGCTAACGCAATATTCAGAAGAACTGACATACTTTTGTCATTGATTATCCCTATTTACATTACTATTTTTGAAAATTGGGAATCACTCGGTGCTGTAATATAGGTATGATTGCATATAGTAGTATGAAGCTTCATCTCTTGAGCTTTTCTTTTGTCCTCCCATTTACACTTGCTTCTCGTTTCGTATCTTTCTGCTCAGTAGAAGATTTCAGCTGTCATTTCTTTGTATATTGAAATAGCTTTGTTTCACCATAAAGTAGTGTGGGCCCAAGTGCAAATTAGGGTTCACATGACCTAATTGAATTAAATGTACAATTAGAGTTTCACAACCTCATTAAATGTATAAATTAGGATTCGCATGACCTAATTAAATGAAGACGGAAAAATCGGAAATAAATATGATAGACCCGAGAGAAGCCTCCACGTGTCCCAAGGACAGAAGGCTCGAGGCGGGTCGTTTTGGGAATTGATTGAAGGATTGGATTTATGGCTAGAAGGACATGACGATGTGAACATTATTCTAATGACTAAAGAGTATTTCTGAAATTTTCCTGAAGACAGTGTGCCTGTGCCTGACATTTGACCACTTAAGTTTCAGGAAATTCTATAAATACCCTTTCTATTATATGAAGGAGGGGAGCTCTCTTCAGACTCAGGACTTGAACATTCTCTCAACTCAAAGCATTCCAGAAGGCTCTCTGAATCGCTGTCACGTGTCATTGGAGTAATCGCTCACCTGTTCTTTTTCCCCTTTTCAATTCATCAATCAATTACGTGTTCTTCGTGATTTCTCTTCTCCTCAACCAACACAAAATCCTAATCCTAACAATGTACGATTTTCTTACCCACAAGTAGTAAACAGGTTAGGTTGATTTATAGATTGAACAGTTCATTTGTTGGGATATAATTGGATAATCCCACCTTTTTATAAGTGAGATTAATCTTAAGAGTATCCACTAGAGAATTGTTATTTTCACACGAGAACTTTGATGTTTGCCTTACATGAATGTGGGTGAATAGTGAGGAGAGTCTTGTGAAACAATCAAATTCCCTTATCCGAGTTTACCTTTAGTCCCATGTTATACTCCCATGAGATTGGATAATCCTGGAAAATGATAATTGCTACTCTATGGACATGTACCTATCTATATTTTGTAATTTTGTTTCTCAAAGACAGAAAATTCTAGCTGTCATGCATGAAAGAAAAGATTTGTTTCCCATATTCCTCCTCTAAGAAAGGGAAAGAGAAAAGGTAAAGGAACAGAAAGGGGGAAATCTGCTGCTTTTTCGAGGATTTTACCAATAAAAAGGGTTTAGCTTTAGAACATTATTGGTGTGCTTTTTTCATATTCTAGGACTCCTATTACTCCAGACAAATTGAAAAGGCACTATAATAGGGGGATTTTTGGTTTGCAACAATTATTTCAGGAACCTGGGCTTAATAAATTAAGTCGGTATTTTGTCGAGGCTTTTTTTGAATTGAATCTTTTTAGGGGTCATCAATACTGGCGCAAGTCTTGAACTTTAAAAACGATGAAATTTGCACCCATTCAATTACGAGAAAAACGCATTGGTTTGTTCAGCTATTAGTGTTTGTAGTCGCATTTGGACCTTCAAAAGCACCTCACTAATTTTGGTGCATTGTGTTGGAGGTCCAAACGCAGCGTTTATGAGTTAAATAAGTTGCTTTTAAAATAAGATTTTACTAGGCGAATAAGATTTTCAATTGCGTTTGAACTTTCAAATACTCTAAATGCACCAAACACTGCAAACACTGAATAACCAATTAATATATACATTAGGAAAATGATATATATTGCAAATGTTTATATCGACTATTTGATTGTCAGTTACGTGAATAAATATTAGTGGTAAAAAAAATTTAAGAGATGTGTAATAAGTGAGTCTATTATAATTCATACCAATCATGCATGTATTGATAAGTTTTCGCAATTATATGGCCGCATAAATTTATAGCAAGTACATTGAGAGGTTACCTAGTCAATCAACTAATGCTTTTTCTGTAGAAGACAATTTATATCTTAGTTTATCTAAGACTGTACTTGTTATTTTCGTATGAAATGCAATAGTGTTGTAGTGTTTTCTTTGAAGCAAGAATTTGTTATATATGTATAGAATAATGTTATGATTTCTTTGAGACTTTAGGGTTACGCATCAGTTTTCGACTTTTCGTGTTTAAGTTATCTATAGATCTAATATATATATCCATTGGCTTTGAAGCAACTTTATGCTAAATAATTTTATACTATATACATACCCAATAGAGACCCACTACTCCACCCTTGAAGATACACTCATCTACAATTACTAGGCAATAGAGAGCCACTACTCCACCCTTTAGTTTAATAAATATACAGTACTCATCTACTATTACTTTTTTAAACTTTTATTTTTACTTTTGTGCATACTGGTGTTCGTTTAAAGCACACTTATGGGTATGAAACATAAATATTTTTGACGAATTTTAATATAATACTAACACTCCTCTAATCAAAAAATAATTAGTACGAATCATCATGTATGTACGTGTCCAAAGTTAGTCTAAACGTTGGAAGTCTATTCATTTTAGGCCAACGAAACTCTATTCTATTCAATTTGTAAAATTTGTAGATATTATGAATATATTTTTTGGCAACATGATAATAAATTTTTGATGACAAACTTGCATGATATTGTGTAATCCTATACTG
The DNA here is from genome assembly GCA_020205555.1 of Panax stipuleanatus. NCBI lineage: Eukaryota > Viridiplantae > Streptophyta > Magnoliopsida > Apiales > Araliaceae > Panax > Panax stipuleanatus. The sequence continues at coordinate 160,623,302 of CM035115.1, read as the reverse complement.
TTAAAAAAAAATTATGAAACAAACAAATATTTATAAATGATATTTTTTTTTGAAACGGATGGAGTTAATATTGAACTATTGGAATAACTTGCAATAAGAGTTTATGTGGATCCTACTATTTGAATTAATGATGAAGGTTTTGATTTATTTATTTTTTGTATTTTAATGCATGTGCAAATTACTCCCCTTCATAACAAGTTAATTATACATCACAAATTAGTGTTATATATATATATATATATATATATATATATATATATATATATATATATATAAATTAAAATTTTATTTAATCTTAGCCATTAAAAGTGTTTAAATTTAAGAATCAAAAAATTGTGTAAAAAACGTAGTATCATTGATCCGTCCCCTATATATATATAGTCCGCTTCTAGTGCGGGTGGTCTGCATGCGAATTAATTATAGCGACGGACCGAACGACAGCTCACTATAGTGTAGAAAATCGTCGTCATAGATATGGCGACGGACCAAATCGTCGTCATAGATATGGCGACGGATCGAACCGTCATCATAGCACATAAATAACTATGGCGACGGTTTTCTATTCTATAGCGACGGACCGAATTGTCGCCCGGTCCGTCGCTATAGGTGGTCCGCACTTGAAGGACTCTGTATATATATACATAGATATATAGGGTTATCATCCGTGAGTCCATGACGTAATAATCGATTGTCACGAACAGTATTCTAGCAACCAACTTCTCATCCGTTAATAATAAATGGCTGGAATTAATGACAAATTATCCCTTACCGCTAGCCGTTGTAGCGTTAGTGATGTTCTTTTTAGCGGCAGAATAGATTACCAAAAATACTCACATATTCTAACCCGCTAGTACTCTACGGCTACAGGGAGTAGCTGCAGGAGGAGACTTTATATATCTGCCCCCACTTAATGAATGGCCTTTTACAAAACTGTCCAAACTCACCACTGCCGTTATAGTCTCTGGCAGTATGTATCCCTTATCACATCCCTTATCCTATACTGTCATCAAAGCCAGGGAAATGAAGTCGAAAGTAAGAGAGTACGTACTGCATACATTTATACAAGTCCCATGTACTTCTTTTCTTTTGTTTAATTTCCAATCCAATTCAAATGCCAATTAATGAAGTTTTAATGCTATTTTTTTGTTCTTTCTACGGACCTTTTTTGTGACGCCTTCAAAATAAGTTCAATATTTAATCTATTTTGAGTCGTCAAATACATGATATAAAATTCAAATATAATCTTTTATAACATACGGTCGTGCAAAATACGATCACACAAACTATGAGCTTCAATACAAATCGTATATAATACGAAATATAAACACTCAAATTCATTCTTTATTCATTATAATTATTATCCCACTATTTTATAAAATAATGAGGACTTCTACAAATCTAACTCTGATCATCACACTGTTCCCCGACTAGTCCTCGCAACATTCTCATTCCCTGAAGAGAACAATGAAAGAAAATGATAAGCTCAACTAGCCCAATAAAGGATATTATGACTAAGATAATGGAAAATAATTATCGTTAGTCTTCAACAAATCAGATAAAATATTATGGACAACAAGTTTTAGATCAACAACTGCAGCGGAAATAACAATTCATTAGAAGAGTTAAATAGAGAATGAAATCTACTATCTTCTATGATTTAAAAGTCCATCATCAATATTTTATCCCTGTGACATCAATCAATATACATCTCGAACCAATATTCATCTTTGCACTACGGGCCAAAGATATTCATTTGTATCACCAGTTGGTCATGTTCATCTCAATATCTGTCCATCTTTGCACTACGGGCCAAAGATATTCATTACGAATAACGAATCTAGTGAGATAAAGGACAAATATTAGAGAATTTATCCAAAGTTCAAGAATGAAGATCAAAACCTGGATCCAATCAAAGATAATTTTTTTTTTTACCATAAATAGTACTTCGTGAATAATAACTCGACATGAAAAAATAAAAATTTTACGAAAAAGTTCAAAAAATTATTCCGGTAAAATGATACTAGATGAAGCGCAAAACTCAAGAAATTTATGATCATTTCAGAAATTATAGAAGCAATACTTACCGTAGTAAGTTCAGATTTAGGAATATGAAATGAAATATTATTACTTCCATAATTTGGAATATGAAAGAAAATAATATTCTTTATGAATATTGAAATATAATAACATCATTTACTAGAAAAATAATATCCCTTATTTTAACAGAAGAGTAGTTTTGACTGGAATATCTAATATTATGTGGACGAAAATTTGCACTGTTATCAACACTCAAAGTATCTAAATACTCACAAGAAATATGTCCGATATTATAGAGAGAAAATTTTCTGATTCTGGTGTGATTTTTATTTCAAACTAAGCACCCTATTTATAAAAAATGCTTAGCATACCAGGATTGACAAATATTACGTAGGTGCACACTTAATTTGAAAAAATGAAGGCTGTTGGTTGCTACACACCAAATTGGACTCAAAAATCACTATTTTTTCACATAAGACAAAAGTAGGGCCCACCCATATTTTTAATAAAAATATTTATTTTTAAAACTTCAATAATTCATAATAAATAGTCCTTTTATCAGAAAAATATAAAATTCTATATCCTTTCTATAAACAATTTAATTCTCTATAACTTTGTAGAAGAAATTTTTTTCAAATTCTCAACGAAAAATGGCCGAAATTCACAAACGGATGATTTTTCACACCAAAATACTGATAAAAATACCTTAGCACAAATTCTTTCTTTTATATCCACAAAAAATAAATATTTCTTTATCATATAAATCAATAATTAATTACTCACAAATAATATTACAGAACTACAATATTGACAACCAGGTCGTTCTCAGGAAAGAGGGGGACCTTCCGATAAGTATTTCTCCTTGCTGGCGCGCAATTAAATAACCCCTCCTAGACAGAACTTTCTTAGACATTGCCAATAATGATATCTAATAATATTATTCAAATAATATAAATTATTGATTTGATAATTTAAAATACTGTGCAATGACAATTATTGAATTAATAAAATATTATGCAATTATCAATATAGCAATTATTGAATCAATAATATAAAATATTAAAAAGTAATTACTGTAACAATTATTGAGTAGTGACTTCTTACGTAAGAATCAATAATTAGAATTACTGTGCAATACTGTGTGCTACTGTGCAACACCGCGTATTACTGTATTTTAACAACCGGGTATTTTAACAGTTTTAACGGCAACAACCACGCCGTTATTTTTAAAAAATTCATTCTTGTCGTTTTTTTCATCGGACAGTTACTCCGTTGTGGGGCCCACAAATGGCTGCGCCGTCGTACGAATATTCTCCCGACAACAAGAATATTCCACGACCAAACGAATATTCCCCGACAACAATGAATATTTTATTATCATTTGCTAACTTTAAAAATTTTGCACATATCTCTCATAACTTATCACATCTATCAAATTAACACCTTGCTATTTCAAAGTAATATATAAAAAAAATTAAATCTTTATTCATAAAATTTGGGATCTTACATTTCTTAATCAGTAATTAGTAATATTATTATGGTTCTCTTAATAAGTGTCCTAAGGGCACATGCTAAGCACACAGTTTAAGAGAATATTCTCTTGAACTGTGTGCATATTCTCTTGATTTCTGCATTTGCACCAAATTTAAAAAAATATACATACAATTTAAGAAAATATTCTCTTGAACGGTATGCTTAGCATGTGCCTTAAGGGCACATGTTAAGAAATTTCATATTATTATTGGGAAACAATGACAAAAGTTGACTTGAATATTTGATTCATAAGAATTAATGGAGGTGAAAGATATATACAATACTTTTTGTTATTTTCACAATAAAATATCACTGTAGATATATATAAACGGTGAAACTAGTCATTATAGAATTTATAGCGACATTTTTATTATAGAAATAATATTTTTATTGTGAATTTAATAATTTCTTTTATATATATATATATATAGTACTACATTATTATTCACCAATTAATTACAATGGAACCAAATGAAATACGAAAACCTAAAAACATACGAAATTATACGCACTGCAAATGTAGAAATGCGGCTTGGAAATTACCATGGATCGATAGGCTCTCTCTCTTATTTATTTGCCAAATATTAAGATATCTATGTTTGGATATAATTTATTTTTAGACATATTTTACTTACTATTTATTATTAAAATATTAAAAAAAATTATTGAAGCTTGTGAGATGTCAACTTATTTTTTTTAAAAAAATAAATTAACTAAAAAGTAAAGACTATCGTTTTCATAGGAAAAGAGTATATAAAAATTTATATAAATGTATGCACTATGTACCACCTTACTTTCAACTTCATTTCCCTGGCTTTGATGACGGTATCTACCTGCAGCTAGAGCCTCGAGCGGAAGTGATGATTAATTTGAGCAGTTTTGTAAAAGATCAATGATTAAGTGGGGGCAGATATGTAAAATTCTCCTCCTGCCGTTATTCTTTATAGCGGCAGAGTATCAGCAGGTTAGAATATAAGGATATTTTGATAATTTGTCTTGTCATTAGAAAAAATATCACTATCCCTACAAGGTCTAGCGGCAGGAAATAAATTGTCACTAATCTCAGTCATTTATTATTAAAATAATATTACTCTCATATACAACTTTTTATATAACTATCATATATATACATATAAAATATGAGTCCCGTATGTCAGGCAGGACCCCACAATATGTGAAAATTTTTATGTAATAGTAGCATTGTTGTTATTATCATGATCAACTGTAAAAGAGTTGGTTGTTAGAATAGTGTCGGTGGCAATCGGGAATGGTTAGCATGGAATTAATTTTGATCAATTGACCAATACAGTGTCGACACCCAGGTGGGAGGTGATCTCTCCCTCTTCATGTCAACACCGTATTGATCAATTGACCAACTTATCATAAAATTAATTTTATGATAACCGAATTCGTGTCAACCAGTTGCCACGAATGGGACCCATATATATATATATATATAATAATACAAACAGCATCATGACAAACTGACCGGTAAAATCCCCTTCCCCCACTTTCCCTCGCTCTCCACTCCCCCGCCAACCCCCTCACCCAGCCAGCCAAACAGAAACAGTGACACAAACAATAAACACATTTCTCACTCAACCTCCTTCAAAGCCATACCAATCAATTAAGTTTGTAATTTTCTATCAAAATTCAAAACCTTATTATATATATATACACCACCAAGAAACCAATAACTTTTGCATTCATTTGTTCTAAAATCCAAACAACATGGCACCAAATTTCCCTCCCCTTTCTTTTTCTCTCCTTTTCCTTCTTCTTCTTCTTCTTCTTCTCCTCCTCCTCTCCGTTTCACCCTTTTCCTCTGCGAAAACCCATGACAACAATCTTTTCCAATCCCCAACTCTGAAATTCCCACAAACACAAGCACAAAAGTTCATCAGAGGACTAAATTTGTTCCCCAGACATAAAATCAACATTGCGGCAGCCGGTAGTAATTATCCGAGGCTTGTGGAAAGGAAATTTACATTTCCTTTGATTGGTGATTCTGGGGCCACTGTTCAAGACTTGGGTCACCATGCTGGTTATTATCAGCTTCCACATTCTAAAGATGCAAGGTAAAACCATGGGTAATTCTTGATTTTTATATGTATGATTGTGTTTTATATGGTCAATCAAACTGGATTAGTTCTACTTCATATATATTAGTAGTTCTGTACTTCTGTAAAACTATTACTTACAGTATCGTACGTATCACAAAATCCTTTCAAACAACAAAGTGATTTCAAACCAGGAATAATGTCAATCTTAGGTTATTTATGATTTGCTTTTGTGTTTTTTTCTTGTTAGCAGTAACTGACACAACATTCATCCACTGCATGTCAATATAAAGAACAATATAATGCATTACTAAATTTCCTTTCAAATTGCTTGTCCATATCTGTCTTTGGCAAATCAATTTCCCCTGTACCAGAATTATCATCTTACCCCACTCTACTTTTGTGGGTGTCCACCAGAATATATCATCTTTCCTTTTACAGACCAGTATATAAGATTTATTCATTTTATAACTATCCTTTAGATTCTGCATGACGTTATTGATGTGAATCTTATTTTATTATAAACACATTATCATACTCGAAAAAATTATAAAATTTTCATTACTTAACATTCCAGAACTTTCGTTTATTTTTTTTGGATAAAATATTAAGCAATAATTATTTTATAATTTTTTTTGAGTATAGTAATAAATTTATAATATAAAAAAATTCGATAATCACAATAAAAATTGACCCCTAATATAGTGACTAAAACAATAATTAACCTATTTTTCATTAATTAAGATTTAATTTTTTTTTATTATTATTTTTTGAAAAATGAAAGTTTTTTAAAGTGCTTGATACGATGTTTGCAGGATGTTCTACTTTTTCTTCGAATCGCGGCAAAGCAAGGCGGACCCTGTTGTTATATGGCTAACTGGAGGACCAGGGTGTAGCAGTGAACTGGCCATGTTCTATGAAAATGGTCCTTTCCATGTAGCAAACAACTTGTCTCTTACTTGGAACGACTTTGGTTGGGACAAGGTATTTTTACTTTATGCAAATTATAAAGACCACAAACTCCAAACTCACTCGTGTCATGAGATGCGAGTGTGTAAAGAAAGGCCCCACATATTATGATTTTATTTTATCATTTAAAGCTTCATATTAATCACAATTCACATTCGATATACGATATAGAATTAGTCTACATACAAATCAGTTTCCCATGATAATATATTGGCATCTCACTCCCTCCCTCCCAAAATTTTGGTGTACAATTTTCTTTGCGCTGAGCATGCATGACTTACATGCAGGTATCAAATCTTATATACGTCGACCAGCCTATTGGAACTGGTTTCAGTTATACTTCTGAGGATGATGACATTCGCCATAACGAAGAGGGTGTCAGCAACGATCTCTATGACTTCTTGCAGGTTTGTTTTTGTCGTGTTCATTCAATGATATAGGGGAGTTTTGAGAGGCATTGTCCTATTTCTAAACCCGACTAATATGCACCAGCGAGAACAATATACAAGGGTAGTGCACCCCTCCACCCCCCACGCTCCACCCCACCCCACCCCACGTCACCCAAAAAAAATATTCAGTGATTATGTATACATCCCCTCACCCCCCACCCCCACCCCCACCCCCACCCCACCCCATCCCCCCCCTTACCCCCACCCTACCCTTGCCCTCAACCAAAAAAATAATATTCAGTGATTATGTATATGCCACCCACCCCTTCAAAAAAAATAAAATAAATACGTAGTGATTATGTATACATGATATATCTAATAATAATTTATTTATTTGGATCATAATAATGGTAAGTTTGAAATTTAAAATATGAGTTGACCTATATTTGAACCATAACCATATGATTTCAACTCACACAATCCATATTAAAAATGGTTAATATGGTTTTAGTTCTTAAATGGAACCATAACCATATTTTGAAAACCAAAACCAACTCATAACCATATCTTTCCAGGCCTAACTATATATGACGACAAGTTTATGTCGATATTAAATCCTGACGTATGTGTATACATAGGATAAGGAGATGAGTAAAGAAGGGACTCGCTCACTACTGTTCTATTTTATGCTTACAATTTCACGTTAGTCACAATCCACATTCCATATGAAATTAGTCGACATATAAATCATTTTTCCACGACACAATACCAAAATAATGTAGGACACTTTCCCGGAAACATAACTTAGCCAGAATCCCTCTAGTTATAGTCCTTGCGATTTTTCTAAGACAGAATATAACTATCCGTACAAAGTAATGGCAGGAATTTTTTAAGGCGCATCCGCAGTATGCAAAGAATGAGTTTTACATAACTGGAGAATCATATGCTGGGCACTATATCCCTGCTTTTGCTGCTCGAGTTCACCAGGGAAACAAAAACAACAAAGGAATTAAAATAAACCTCAAGGTATGTTTTAAATTATTAATCCCCATATAGCTTCCATTCATTTTTTCAGCTTAATTTATTGGATTAACGCACGGTTGAGTAGGGATTTGCTATTGGCAACGGGCTTACTGATCCCGAAGTTCAGTACAAAGCATACACTGACTATGCTTTAGACAATGGATTAATCAAGAAATCCGATCATCAAAGTATAAGTCAGTTGATTCCATCATGTGAACATGCAATTAAGCTCTGTGGTAATTCTTCTCATTCTTGATTTGATATCTGACTATGCTTTAGACAATTTGATATGATTAAGGGTGTTTTTGCTTACTTCATTTTGCTTCGTATCAGGCACCGATGGCGAGAGTTCTTGCTTGGCTGCATATGCAAGTCTGCAACTCCATATTTGACAAGATCATGGCACTTGTTGGAGATAAAAATGTAAGGAATGCCAAAAAAAAGCATCTTACTTTCATTTACTATCTCTGTGGGGAGGAAAAAATTTGTGTGAAAAATCAAGAAAATAAAATCCTCAACCATGATCTGAATTTGTCAATACTTTGGTTTTGCAGTACTATGATATTAGAAAGAAATGTGAGGGGGATTTGTGCTATGATTTCTCAAACATGGAAAGCTTCTTGAACCAAAAGTCAGTTAGGGATGCTCTTGGTGTTGGAGACATTGATTTCGTTTCGTGTAGTTCTATCGTGTATGATGCAATGATCACGGACTGGATGAGGAATCTTGAAGTTGGAATTCCAGCACTTTTAGAAGATGGAATCAAGATGCTAGTATATGCTGGAGAGTATGACCTTATCTGCAACTGGCTAGGTAAATATCTTGATTCAACTTAGCTACTTACATGGTGGTTTTGAAAGAGTAGTTCTAATAAACATAGATTGGGTTAGGCAGAACATGTAGATTAGTTGGAAAGACAATGTTAAAAAGAGAAAAAAAACTACTGGACCTAGATACCAAGTTTGGAAGTAAAGTTCTTTCTCCAACCAAAACCAAAACTAGAACTTGTGCTCAAAAGGAAAAACTTTTTTTTTTTAAACAAATAAAATGCACTATTCATAATAGTAGAAACTGAAGACGGTGAAAATTTTCTAGTTGATCAAGTAGCATTATGTGAAGACTACCCCAGAAGAGCCTTCATTTTCAACTGGACTTGATCAAAAGAAACAATACTCAAAACTTACTTCTATTTGGGTGCAGGAAACTCGAGATGGGTTCATGCTATGGAATGGTCTGGTCAGAAAGGCTTCGTAGCAGCTTCAACTGTTCCATTTTCGGTAGATGGTGCAGAGGCAGGACAGATGAAAAACCATGGACCTCTCAGTTTCCTCAAGGTATCTCTCTGTTTCTCTCTCTAGTTGAGTTACTCATCCTAATTTGGCAAACTTTTAAAAACAACAAACAGGTACATAATGCTGGTCATATGGTGCCGATGGATCAACCAAAAGCTTCACTAGAGATGCTGATCAAGTGGACACAGGGCAAACTTGCTACAACGGAGAGAGAGGGTCAGCTTGCTCCTATTTGATTGCTCCAAAAACACTAGAGCCTCCTTTAACAATATTCTAGCAATGTGTTCCATAAGTGTTCCAAGTATGGTGTCCGGGGGATATAATCAGAAAGAGCATGTAATAGATACTGGACTCTGACATACTTGTAGCAAGGGCTGAGCAATCAATTTGAAAGAAAGTGCTACAACACAAATGATTAATGTTTTTATCAAGCATAGTACTCTTGCTTTGCTCTTTAATTGTTGATCTTGGCTATAGAAAAAGAATTGTCGGACCGATGCAATTGCAATATATCGCAAACAAAATTTGAAAAGAAAAATCAAGTAAATAAAAGAGTAGGTTGAAGCTCAGATGTATCCACTTTGTTGTACAACCCTTCTGATCTTTAAATTTGAATCCTTAAGAACAGTAAACTGTTTCACAACAGGAGTCTCGTCCAACAAACTGCTTTCCATTACCATTCGTTTTGTACTTCAACTCAGAGACTTTAGTAGAAGAGACTGAAAAATCTCCAATATAGATTTGAATATATAACTACTAAAAAAATGATAACAACGAGCTAATGCAGGGTGACCACTTCACAATTTGAAGGCTTAAGTAATAGTGAGAGATCATAATTAGAAAAAGAAAGTTAGGGACCAGAAACACCAGGGAACTATCCAGTTGTTGGAAACAGGGAAGCAAATAAGTGCACATTTTCCAGTTTACTTTTGCCATATTTCATACACACATCATTCTTGACATGGTAGCAACATTAGTAGCCACATTCAGCAACGGGATATTTGAGCAAATGTAACTGAGATAAACAACAACCACGGGATACATTTGATTTGGCAAAGGGAAATTGTTCTTCTCTTCCTTCTCATACATTGAAAAATTCAGTAAAAAACATAGTTGTTTCTAACAACATATGTAATAGTAAATGGCAACAAAAGCTTTGCGACACAAAAGGAAACACTATTTGTACCTTATATATGTAGAGTCATGCAGAGATCAGTTACAGATCAACTCTTCCTCCATACAATTCCCTCAAGGTCTCAATTGCTGGCCGGAAACCAGAACGCAAAGGAACAACTGATACAACTCGCTGGTGCTGTGCATTTCCATTCTTTGGTTTTGACAGTGTCACTCTCAACATCTCTCCCTCTAGAACCTTCCCTGCAGTCACAGCTATATAAAAAACATTACCAGCTAATGTTAGGATATGTTTGAAAATATAATTTTTTTTGCTTAAAAGTGGTCGTTTTAGAACCAAATCAATTAGTTACTGGCTTTTAGAGATAGAAAGACATGTTTACAAGAAATGGCACACCTTAAAAGCCCAAGAAGTACAAACATTCAATTGTAAAAACCATGACCTAGAAATCAAATTCTATTTCCAAACAGACCCCCAAAAATAATCAATTTACATTTTCACTCATAACAAAAAAATTCAACTAAAGCTTCAATTCCAAACAGACCCAAAAATGATCAAGTTACATTTTTACTCGTAACAAAAAAAATATCCAACTAAAGCTTCCTGGAAGAAACATAATTCAATAGATTACCAGAGAAGGGATGGAGCTTGGCAAAGTCAAAGAAGTCATCCGCAGAGCAACCAAAGAGAACCCTAGCAGCTCTATCAAACGTTACCACCACAAACACCTTCGTGTCTGAAGCAATAGACATCTGTACAAATTCAAAAAAAAAAAACCTCACAAAACCCAATTCCATTACAGACAAGACAAACAGTAACAAACCCAAAATTTCCCACATTTTGCAGAAAATTTGTTTAGGGAATTTACTACTTACAAGGACACGAAAAAGGCGTTTGGAACCGGAAGAAGCAGGGTTGAAGGCATTTCTGAAACTGCAGTATTTGCATATTGAGGAAGAAGAAGAAGAAACTGTGTTGTCGGGGAGAGTTTTCTCACAGGTAGAGCAAACTCGGTAATAGTAATTGGTGTGATCAATGGCTACCACTGTGCAAATCAGTGTCGTTGGTTTCTCACTTTCCATGGCGGTTTTTTATACTAGGCTGGTGGGTTTATGTTTGGTTTTCAGGTTTTTAAGCCCGAACTCCGCTTCTAGCACTTTATCAAAAGACCCTTGCACTGTTTTGAGTTTCTAGAAAGTGAAGAATTGAGGACTTATTTTATAGTAAAATTTAGAATAACTTATAAGTGATTTTAAGCTCTAATTTATAAATAAAAGTGTTTGATTATAAGTTAAAAATTAAGATGAAACAAGTTGTAAATTTGTTTGATTAAAATGATTTTAAGTTGAAATAAATTGTAAAGATTAGTAAAATAAAGTTAAAAAAATTATTACATTTAATTAAACCTACTTATTTTAAAATGACTTATAAGTTATTTTTACGTTAAAAAGTTTTTCTAAGTCTTATAAAATAAGCCACACAAAACTTACGCGATAAAAAACTAAATCAACTTATAAATAGCTGCCTAACATGCCCTTAAACATATTCACCTAGCCATTTTTAATTTAAAAAGGCATATTATTGTTCTATCCTTATAAAATTATATTTGACAATTATTATAAGGATAATTTTGGTATTTGAATATGTCATTTAAGTGTTTAATAATAAAAAAAAATTAATCTTCTCAAGTTTGGTAGGATTTTTTTTAAAAAAATTCTCTTTATTTTTCTTTTTACTCTTAAAAAAGTCACAAATATTGTTTCTCAACCTTTAGCATTTTAAGCGTATGTTTAATTATTGACGGAGGCGAATAATGTGATAACATAACATAATTATCACATGTATCCTTCTATTAGAATAAATTTCATTCGACCACCTCCCACATGAAATTAAAATCAGAAAGATTATTTATTCCATGGAAATAGTATATCCATTGAAATGAAAACCAAATACACTATTCTTTTTCTTATTCCAGTCATTCAATCTAACTTAACAAGTTTTACCTGCACCTGATCCCGGTCACGCCCAAGCCCAAGCACAAAACTCTTGCAAAAGGTTCCGGCCATACACAAGTCGGCTAGTTGCAGGATTGCTACATCTTTCATCCTGCTTCGAATTGACAGTTTCAAAAGCAGTAAAACCAGTCCATAATAAAGACCACAGGTTTAAACTCTTTAAATGTTGGATTACATAAAACAATTGCCGTTATGGTGTAGAAGAGTTACAGTAAAAGAAATCATATGAAAAGATCCTAGTACACATGCAAAATTCGGATGATTCAATAAAACCTTAATTTGGCATACAGCATAAATAAAACATGGATAGAATACTTGCTTGTTACACTTGTTAACCAATATATAAGATACAATTATCTACGATCAAGGTCAATGTAATCTCGAAATTTTACACTAGGAAAAACTTGTACAAACAGCAGGCCGAGCTAACAACAATGGAAGCCGAGGTTCAAAATCTTCAACTTGAAATTCAATCTATACACTAAATTTAAGCCATCTGAGGATTTTTGTACGTAAATTTCTCAAGAACCGGACTTTGAAGTCTAATGTAGTAATCATATTTGTAGCAGGCACATTGCTAAAATTTGAAAATGGGTCTGTATAAATTCCCAAATAAGAAATTAGTGGGTCTGCTCGAGATCTGTCTATAACAAACCTTAAGTGCCGAGTTTCTACTAGGGGAAACAATAGCAGCCTTCGATATCCCACCGTTGTGCCTTGTGTCACTTCCTGCCATTCTCCCTTTCCATTCTGAATATCAAGATGGAATTCAATGATCCGCTGCCCCATCTGGATTGGCTCTTGAACTAGCAAGACGTTGAACTTAACTAAATCCGGGAAGTCTAAATACAACACCCAATTTGACTGATCCTTACCGGGAGCCCAATAGTTATAAATACCGTCTTGGAGGATATTGTGGGAAGCAAACCGAGAATCATTTAAGCCTCCTCGTGTACTGCTGGCAGAAAGAAGAGCATTTTCACCTAGGTTATGGGAGAATATGAAGCTTCGGAGGTCAGTGAATTCTCTAAGGACCTGTATATCTTCATCTGATATAAGACCTGACGAATTTGGAGGTATATTGAGTAACAGCAGACAGTTTCTGCCAACTGACTTGTAGAACAAGTCAAGAAGCTCCAACGAAGATTTTGGAACTTGAGATGCGTGCCAGAACCAACCCGGCCTGATGGAGACGTCACACTCTGCAGGTACCCAATCATGGCCAAGAGGGTCTCCTTCTTGAGAATACCTAGTTTTGAGATATATGACAAGAATGATCAACGCACTTACTTTTGCCAAGTACCAAGTAATAGAAAAGAGGTTATCGGGATTCCCTGCATTAAAATTGCTGGCATGTTGGTGCTAAACATAGCACCCTCACAATCATATGTTTCTCAAGTAATATTAGACTCAACGAGTAGTTTCTCTCTGTATGAGTACATATTTATCTAAGGCTAAAAAACACTTCAGCTTTCAATTTAAATTGAGAATAACTAACGTAGTTGAAGTTTTATAAAAGGACTCACTTGGTGTCAGTGCCACCGATTGTTGCTGCACTACGATTGAATAGGGACCAGCATGTAGTCCCAGCAAAACCAGCCTCATCTCCAACCCATCTGGTGTCTGGACCAGCATCAGAAAAAATAACCGCGCCAGGCTGCAGCTGATGAATGAGACTAAACCAGTCATCAAAGAAGTATTCCATATCCTTTTCTCCCTCTCCTTTTGCACCATCCAACCATACCTCCTTTATCACACCGTACCTATTCCAATTTCACAAGAAGAAAAACAAGAACAAAAGAACTTATATAAGCTATAGCCCCACTACACTTTTCTTGAATAAATTTTATTGAATAATCCAAAGTAACAAATAGAAGAAACTTACTAAAGCACATGTGATAGCTCATGCAAACCAGAACTCCCATAGAGTTTTACAAAATTTTAAGGTACAACGCTCATGCAAACCAGAACTTCCATAGTGTTTTACAAGGGACAACGCTACCAACCAGTATCCAACTTAAAATGTCATGAAATAGTAAGAGCCCTTCAAAATTACCCTAGGATTTTCTGAAGTTTGTCGTAACCATCTTCTGCAATGGCCTCATACATGTCACCTTCATACATGGAGATTTAATCAAGCAATTATAATCTCCATGAATCAATCAGTCAATCGTGCCTATGACTACAGTAGTATCACCAAACCACAAACCCAACACATTTTCATTCACCAAAAACACATTTTGATCAGGATGAAATACCCTCAAATTAATCAACTTCCATATTCTCAAACAGAATAACCTCCATAACTGTTTATATTTAAATGACCCACTAGACAATCTAATCAGCTAAAACCAAAAAAACACAATACAATCTGTTATCAAACCAGAACAAAAACTCCCTAATAACCCAATAACAAACTCTACAACTTCAACTATTTATTTCTCAAACACCAAACAAACACAAATTAAGAAAAAACACTTGCAAATACTAGAAACTAAAATTTCAACCAAATTGTACCTTGTGAGCAGCTCAGTCATTTGCCCCATATAATACTCATTGTACTCAATAGTCTTCCCATAAACTGGCTCATGCCTATCCCAAGGTGAGAGATAAAGCCCCAATTGAATGCCAGCTTTTTCAGCAGCCTCAGCCAATTCACCCACAACATCACCACTTCCATTTTTCCAAGGACTAGACTTTACTGAGTAATCAGTATAATCAGAGGGCCATAAGCAAAACCCATCATGGTGTTTGGCAGTCAGAATTACCCGGGAAAATCCATTTTCTTTGGCCACACTGACCCATTGGGTTGCGTTGAGTCCGGTGGGAGCAAACACCGAGGGATCCGCGTCTCCGGAGCCCCATTCGGTGTCCGTGAAAGTGTTGGGCCCAAAGTGGAGGAAAATGGCCATTTCTGAGAGCTGCCATGAGAGCTGCCGTGAGCTTGGGAGGGGTAGAATTGGAATTGGGGGTGGTTTTGGGAATGAAGAAGAAAGTGAAGATGAAATACGAGAAATGAAGTTGAAGATTATGATAATGGAGGTGAATCTTGAAAAGGGTAACTGGAATTTTACGGATTGGATTGTCAAGAAGTGATGACTTTGATCTGTGTTCTTGATTTTGTTAGCTTTCATGGTGGAAGTGAAATGTTATGGTCCACAGAGAGAGAATATTGAGCTAATCAGTTTAAGAGATGTTTGGATTATTGGATACTTTTAGAGGAATCAAAAAAAAAGATTATGAAAACAGAAGTGCACTGGTAAGGAAATTATTCTGATTGTGAGCGTTCAGTGATATCTGATGTTTACTGCTTCAATGGGAGAGTGAAAAAAAGTAACCAATCATTGACTTGATCTACTGTCTACTGATGTCAACTCAAACTTCAATCCTTCGTGTCCATCCAGATTTTTTAATAAAAAAAGGAAAAAAAGAAAAAGAAAAATTTATGTCGGATATCTTATGACATTATAGTTTAATTTTTTAGTTGAGACTTAAATAAATAAATAATTATGGTTGGTAATAATTTAATCATATCTAATATAATGAATCAATTTTATAATTTATCCAATCAAATCGCAATCATAATTCGACAAAAAAACTATTGTAATACATAGCATTACTCAATTATGTTTCTTCACGAACCTTAAATTTGCCATTGATGGGGTTAAGAATAAGCTTTAAGTTTTTTTTTAAGGGATTCGGATAATACTCCAATACATTTCTCTTTCAATTTTATCCAATACACCAATAATTTTTTTTAACATGAAAAACTAGTTCTTCGTTACAGCCTATCTTTCTTAGGGCTTAATCTGGTGGTATGGTCAGAAAAAAGAACCCAAATTGGTATCCCGTAAGAAAGTATAAGAGAAATTGGTGTTAATCTTCTTCATTTGGAATCACGATCCTGATTTTTTGTCATCGAATCTGCTGTAATTGATGGGTTTCACAAGTTTTTAATTTTCAAAATTTTTATTTCTCCATTTTAGTTTCTCCTTCTTTGTTGTAGAGATAATTATAGGGTTTGGCTTTATTTAATTTTGATGATTTGGATTGAAGGGTTGGTGTTTTGGGTATCAATTACAAGTTGCATATGTATGTGAATTTGGGGTTTGAACATCTTTACATTACTATCACTGGATAAATTTTATTCGTTATGGACGCTAATGGCAACGGCGTAGGGGGTTGTCGTATCTCTGGAGGGCATAGCGGCAGGCGGGCGGTTGATGACCATCTTCTCCGATCGAACCATGAATGCGGATGAAGAGAGAGAGAGAGAGAGAGGGTCAGCTTGAACAAACAAAAGCAAAGCCTAGCAGACTAGTGATATCTTTGGCCTAGTCATTCCATAGAAGCTTCCTGACAAGCAAGCACTCTTTCGAATGAAGCAAACATGCGCAGGCAAAAGCAGCAAACAAAGCATGAATCCAGTGAACAAGAGCTCCTAGTTAATTGCCCCAAATGCCGCCTTCACAATTCTCCAGCAATGTGTTCCGTAAGAATTCCAATTTCCAAGTACAGTGTTTGGGGAATATATCCAGAATGAGCATGTTCTTTTCTATACAAAGCCTCATCCAAATGGCTACTTGACCAGCCTACTGAATCTTCTATAAGGACAATACGGAAATAGGCATCTTGGTGGCTTATCTGCTGCACATCATCAAATTCAAACAAGTCGTGAAAGGGTATAAATAAATGCTAAGAGCCTAACACACTATCAATATTATACAATCTATTCTTTCCTCCGCACATTATAACATAAAGATAATCAACAGTAAAAGGCATCGAAGGGAATCTGCCCTGATATAAAAATATATAGACAAACTAAATATGTTAGGCCCTTCATGTATTAAAACATAATCTGGATATACAACTGCAAGCGTTGCCCTCCAGCTACTAGTTGATGGAATATACACCAAGTTATATACGAATAAAAGTATACAAAAGTTGACTAGCTGTAGGAATTCTACATCTTTCATCCTGCTTAGAAATGAAAGTTGCAAAAGCAGTAAAACCATAAAAAATACCACGGGCTTAACTCTGTATATGTTGGATAACATTAAACAGTTTTTGTTATGGTGTAGAGGAGCTGCAATAAAAGAAATTATATGAAGATCCTAGAATACATGGAAAACTCGAATGATACAATAACCTTTATTTGACATGCAACGTAAATAAAGCATCGATCGATAGATTACTTGCTCCTAACACTCATAAACCAATAAATTCAATTATTTACAATCAAGATCAATGTAATCCCAAAAATTTTACAGTAGAACAACACTGGAAGCCAAGGTTCAAGTTCTTGAAATTATATCTATACACTAAATTGAAGCCATCTGAGGATTTTTGTACCTAAATTTCTCAAGAACCGGACTTTGAAGTCTAATGTAGTTATCATATTTGTAGCAGGCACATTGCTAAAATTTGAAAATGGATCTGTATTAATTCCCAAATAAGAAATTAGTGGGTCTGCTCGAGATCTGTCTATAACAAATCTTAAGTGCCGAGTTTCTACTGGGGAAAACAATAGCAGCCTTCGATGTCCCACCGTTGTGCCTTGTGTCACTTCCTGCCATTCTCTCTTTCCATTCTGAATATCAAGATGGAATTCAATGACCCACTGCCCCATCTGGATTGGCTCTTGAACTAGCAAGACGTTGAACTTAACTAAATCCGGGAAGTCTAAATACAACACCCAATTTGACTGATCCTTACCGGGAGCCCAATAGTTATAAATACCGTCTTGGAGGATATTGTGGGAAGCAAACCGAGAATCATTTAAGCCTCCTCGTGTACTGCTGGCAGAAAGAAGAGCATTTTCACCTAAGTTATGGGAGAATATGAAGCTCCGGTGGACAGTGAATTCTCCAAGGACCTGTAGATCTTCATCTGATATAAGACCTGTCGAATTTGGAGGTATATTGAGTAACAGCAGACAGTTTCTGCCAACTGACTTGTAGAACAAGTCAAGAAGCTCCAACGAAGATTTTGGAACTTGAGATGTGTGCCAGAACCAACCCGGCCTGATGGAGATGTCACACTCAGCAGGTACCCAATCATGACCAAGAGGGTCTCCTTCTTGAGAATACCTAGTTTTGAGATAGATGACAAGAATGATCAACGCACTTACTTTTGCCAAGTACTAAGTAGAAGAAAAAAGGTTATCGGGATTCACTGCATTAAACTTGCTGGCATGTGGGTGCTAAACATAGAACCCTCACAATCATATGTTTCTCAAGTAATATTAGACTCAACATGTAGTTTCTCTCTGTATGAGTACATATTTATCTAAGGCTAAAAAACACTTCAGCTTTCAATTTAAATTGAGAATAACTAACGTAGTTGAAGTTTTATAAAAGGACTCACTTGGTGTCAGTGCCACCGATTGTTGCTGCACTACGATTGAATAGGGACCAGCATGTAGTCCCAGCAAAACCAGCCTCATCTCCAACCCATCTGGTGTCTGGACTAGCATCAGAAAAAATAACCGCACCAGGCTGCAGCTGATGAATGAGACTAAACCAGTCATCAAATAAGTATTCCATATCCTTTTCTCCCTCTCCTTTTGCGCCATCCAACCATACCTCCTTTAACACACTGTACCTAGTCCAATTTCACAAGAAGAAAAACAAGAACAAAAGAACTTATATAAGCTATAGCCCCACTACACTTTTCTTGAATAAATTTTATTGAATAATCCGAAGTAACAAATAGAAGAAACTTACTAAAGCACATGTTATAGCTCATGCAAACCAGAACTCCCATAGTGTTTTACAAAATTTGAAGGTACAACGCTACCAACCATTATCCAACTTAAAATGGCATGATATAGTAATCATGTTCTCAATAGCCCCTTCAAAATTAGCCTAGGATTTTCTGAAGTTTATTGTAACCGTCTTCTGCAATGACCTCATACATGTCGCCTTCATACAAGGAGATTTGCATTAGATCACTTAATCAAGCAATTTTAATCTCCATGAATCAATCAGTCAATCGTGCCTATGACTACAGTAGTTTCAAGAAACCAAAAACCCAACACATTTTCATTCAGCGAAATCACATTTTGATCAGGATGAAATACCCTCAAATTAATCAACTTCCATATACTCAAACAGAATAATCTGCATAACTGTTTATATTTAAATGACCCACTAGACAATCTAATTAGCTAAAACCAAAAAAATACAATACAATCTGTTATCAAACCAGAACAAAAACTCCCTAATAACCCAATAACAAACTCTACAACTTCAACTAATTATTTCTCAAACAACAAACAAACACAAATTAAGAAAAAACACTTGCAAATACTAGAAACTAAAATTTCAACCAAATTTACCTTGTGAGCAGTCATTTGTCCCATATAATACTCATTGTACTCAATAGTCTTCCCATAAACTGGCTCATGCCTATCCCAAGGTGAGAGATAAAGCCCCAATTGAATGCCAGCTTTTTCAGCAGCCTCAGCCAATTCACCCACAACATCACCACTCCCATTTTTCCAAGGACTAGACTTTACTGAGTAATCAATATAATCAGAGGGCCATAAGCAAAACCCATCATGGTGTTTGGCAGTCAGAATTACCCGGTAAAATCCATTATCTTTGGCCACACTGACCCATTGGGTTGCGTTGAGTCCAGTGGGCGCAAATACCGAGGGATCCGCGTGTCCGGAACCCCATTCGGTGTCCGTGAAAGTGTTGGGCCCGAAGTGGAGGAAAAGGGCCATATCTGAGAGCTGCCATGAGAGCTGCTGTGAGCTTGGGAGGGGTAGAATTGGAATTGGGGGTGGTATGGGGAATAATGAAGAAATTGCAAAATGAAATATGAGAAATGAAGATGAAGATTATGACGATGGAGTTTAATCTTGAAAAAGGTAATTGGAATTTTGTGGACTGGATTGTCAGGCGCTAGTGACTTTGATCTGGCCCTGGGTTCTTGATTTTGTTGGCTTTCATGGTGTGTTGTGGTCCACACGCACGGAATGTTGAGCTAATCAAGTTTATAAGAGATGTTTGGATTAATGGATACTTTTAGAGGAATCAAAAAACAGAGTTGCTTAGAAGCAATTAATGATACTTCACTTTTAATCTGAGCAAGGAAATTATTATGATTGTGAGCTTTCACAGTTCACTGATATTGATGTTTACTGATTCAATGGGAGAGTCAAAGTGGAAGATGGAGACTTTTGCTTCTAACTAATCATAGACTTTATCCTTCAAAACAAATAGTACCGGAAAGTAAAAAATAAACTTTGTTGTTGGAAATTATTTTAAAAACAATTTTGCTGCTGAAAAATATTTCAAACAGAACACAATATACTTAGAATAGAAAATCCTGGAAAGTGGCTGAGTCGCGGACAATATCGCTCTCTTTAAGATGTTTTGCGTCTCTGTCCTGATTGTGCAAGTAGTTACAAAATCGTCACGTTGTCCCAGCATAAAACAGCCCAGAATCACCTGTCTCAGAACTTCTTTGCACAAAGAAGAATTGGAATGTTCAAACTCCTTCAAAAATTGCTCGGAATACTAACAAGAGAATTATAACGGAGAGCTTCTGTTATTTCAAAATGTTGTGTTTTGTGAATGAGGCAAAAACCTCTATTTATAGGATTAGAACATCATAATTGAAAAGGCAAATTTAAACCGACAAAATCAGTTACAACATTCAAACAAAACGTTTTTATTTTTATAATAATTACAATCAAAAATTTATTTTATAACAGTAGAAAAAAAACATAACTATTATGCAATTTTGAATTCAAACTTTTAAATACACTTTTAACACTTGATCTAACGAGTCACGTCCAGCTTGGATTCTTCAGTTCTCATCATCCAGTTATTCATTTATTATTATTATTATTATTAATTTGTCCTCTCACACCAACCATTGTCAAATCATTTGACTCAAATTTGCCATTGATATGGTTAAAAATGAGCTCCTTATGAGATGTCTAGGTTTCAAAATTTTACTCTGTCTCCATAACTTTGAATTTAAGCAAGGAAAATGATATGATGCTACTTTCTTTCTAAGATGACAAAGTTAATTATACGTGCTTATGTTATAAGAAAAAATTGATATTTTTACATACGTTTTTTATATTTTTATATAGTCTTCTCTCACATGAGAAGAAAATGGATCTCACCTTCATGTGAGAGATGACCATATGAAAATATCACAAATTCATGTGAAAATAGTGCTCCCCTAAAAAAAGGATGTTGATATTGTGACGAGAAAAATAATATTATTACAGTAAAAATAATATTATCAAAAATAATTTTGTAATTATTTTTAAACTCAATAACACTTTTAGGCTTTTAGCATATTTACTGATTTGACAATATTATTTTTATTTTGACAATATCAATTGCCTAAAAAGTTCAAATAGTCACTAAGGACCTACATTTAGTATTATTCTTTTAATAACTAAATATCTAGAATAATTAGATCAAAATTTTGTAAATTTAAACCAATCAAAGTCTGTTTAATGAATTTGTTATTTTTGTCCCAGCAGTTAAATGAGCTTTTACTTTTGGTGAATTAACAAAAACTAAATCTCATAACTCCCAAAAACAATATATTCTCATCTAAACATATATATATATATATATAATTATGGGTAGTGTTTCATAACAAATATTTTTTATAGATATTATTTTAGCACATAGATCTTTCACCGTTCAATGTGAGATTTAAGGACCGATATCAACTTGGGCATGGGCCCAGTGACTAGTCATTTTGGCGGCCAGAAAAACTCTTACCAACAACAACTTGTCGTATAATGACTAAGTTGCTCTTGAAGATTAATAGGAATTTTTTTTACTCTTACTACCAATCAGGCTAAACGAGACGTTTATCATCAATACGACGTCTTATAGTTTGACCACTAGTAGGAGTAGCGATCAGATGATACACCCAGATCTGGATCTGTTTGCTGCTATTAAACGTTTGCAAATGATAAGGTATCAATTGAGAGGAAGAATAAGGCAAGGATAAGGTTAGACAAAGTCAATTCTACATCAAAATTCAAGTTTGAATCGATTATTCTAGCTACTCCAATTATTAGTAAGAATATTCTTACCCATTTTTTTTTATGAATTTATGTTAATTTATAAAATACGACTAGAATTACATGTATGAAATAACAAATTGGATAGTATGTATGTATACATACATGACTAATTTTGTATGAAGTCATATACATGCATAATATTGACATATTTTGTGTGAAAATTTAGACTAAAAATATGGTATAATTGGTGTTTACATATATACATTGAATAATTGGTCATAAATACATTTATACATAGAATATTATTATTGAATAATTGGTCATGCATAATATTATTGGTGTTATTTTTAATTTATGTTAGTATTTTTAAGTAAAACATGGTTGCCCGGACCCATTGATCCTAGTGTCTTTTATGACTAACAAAGTCATGTATCAGATAATGTATGTGAAGGTGTCGATAGAGATACACTTGCAACATCCCAGACTATAGTCACAACGTATGACAAATGAGAGCTTACTAAGTTAAAAAAAAATTACTAATTAGGTGGGACTGTGGGAATTTAGAGTGTTTAGCCATTTGGTAGTACAACAGAGACAAATACTTTTCATATAAAGTATGGGCAAATAACAATGATTTTTGAGGATGTTTTTTTTTTATTTTTGGGTTTTCGTTGGAAAAACTCTTAATTTGAGGTATTTTAGAGAAATTGTTGGGGATGACTTGGTTTTATAATGGAATAAAGTAAAAAAAGACCATAGTATTTCTTTAGTTTGATTGCACAAAAGTAAGTAGGAAAATAAGATTGTCAAGTATGCATGGAGTGCCGCTTGCTAAGCTTATTTATACCGAGTTTTGTATATTGCATTTAGGAGAGACCAAGTATATCAATGATATTGTTTGGTCAGTGTTTCTAGTTGAATGGCCTAACCCCAAGTCTTTAATTTGGCTTCCTAGGGCAACGACCTAGGGCTGCAAACGAATCGAACTGTTCGCGAACCGGTTCGGTTCGGTTCGGTTCAAGTTCGACTTGTCTAGTCGAGTCGAGTTCGCACAAGGTGTTCCGTTTGATTGCTTGAGCGAACATGTTCGCGAACCATGTGGTTCGATTCGTCTTTGTTCGCGAACAGTTCGAGTTCGGTTCGGTAAGTTCGAGTTCGGTTCAATAAGTTCGAGTTCGGTTCGATAAGTTTGAGATCAGTTCGGTTCGATAGGTTCGTATGGTTCGATAAGCTCGAGATCAGTTCGAATAGTTCGATTTCTTAATTACATGTTTAAATTATTTTTAAAAATTCTAAATACAAATAATTGATTATTTCATATTAAATTCTAAAGTTTGTCTTATTAATAATTGTTAAATTTGTAGTTATTTTTTTTTATTACCTAAACATCTTTTTATTTTTTTAATAATTTATTATAAGTAAACTTTTTTATTAAATAATTAATAAATAATAATGTGTACTTCTTCACCCCTAAATTCTAATTTAATTAAAATAATTTTAATATTTTTATAAAATTTTGAACAATGATCGTTGGATTATTATAATTTACATCCCAAATAATTTAGTAAATTATAACCCATGTCATAAAGCTCATAAATAAAGTCATTAATCATCATGCAATGACAATTTGACATTAATTAAATAATGATACAATACAGTTGCTTACATGTACATGAGTTATTGAAATTGTCAAATCGAGATAAAGAATAGAGAAATCAAGTCTTCAATGTACGAATCGAGACTTTAATAATAGAGTAATAATCATTAAATTATTTACTGAATAATTTTAAAACTTTAAAAAACTATACATAAATTTGAAGATCAAAAATAAAAACTAGATATTAAATTTAAAAATTGTAAAAAATTGAATATTAATTAAAAATGACAACAAAAGAAATACATTACTAATATTAAATTGTGAGTTTTTGATAATCATTTGTTTGTAGACTCTGCTTGAAGTGGTTGGACCTTGAAGAGTTGAAAGGATTTTCGATACTAATATTTGATTGTTAATATTTGTAAATTAAGAATTTTTAAGTACTTGTTAACTTTTAAGTTAATTATAACTTCTAAGTTCTAAGTAAGCATTTTTAGTTTTTGGTCTTTTTGGATAAATTATGATTACAATATTTGGTATAATTTTTGATTGAATACTTAAACTCTTAGAGAAAATATTTTTTTTATTTATTTAACTGTTTTTTGCTTTAGAATTCTAAATTTGTGTTCGTGAACAAATTTGTGTTCGTGGACAAGTTTGTGTTCATGAGCAAGTTTGTGTTCGTGAACAAGTTTGGTTTCCGTGAACATAATTTGTGTTCGCGAACAAGCTTGTGTTCGACTTATTCGCGAACTGTTCGCGAACTCGATCATGTTCGCGAACAGTTCACGAACACCAAACAATCCGAACTCGTACATAGTTGTTAGTTCGATCAAGTTACTCGAACATGTTCGAGTTCGACTAAAAGTGTTCGAGTTCGGTTCGAGTTCGATAAAATTCAGTTCAATTCGGTTCGATTGCAACTCTAGACCTAGGTATACTCAAATTCGCGAGGGTCAAAACAAAATTTATGCGACTTGAATACATTATAAATTGGTGACACGTTTAACACAATTAAACCTGTTTAATTAAATTTAAAAAAAATAATTTATATCAAACAAATTATTATATTATAATTATTCACAAAAGAGAGGCACTATTCAAATATCAAGCACAGTTTACTACAGGAAGGGGAGTCGTTCCGGCAACATCATTTCCCAAAAAAGTACATAAAAAAACTGAGGAGAAGATCAGAGCACAAAAGACTCCTGAAGAGCAAGCATGCCGCTTTAGATTGACAATCCTCAGAGTAGCTACCCTTTCTGTAGTAGTGCACCACCCTTCACAGCCCATTCACGGTCCAAGCGAGTCCTACACTTTCGAAACAAACTCAGTAAATAAGATGCAAGAGGACTAATCATGTTTAAAAGATCAGCAGTAAAGTGAGAATCAGTTTCAATAACGAAATTCTTGAATACTTTGGGGTCCAAGCTGCTGTAAGAGTATCTCTTACTGCCCAAGGTGTAGCAATGCAAACCGTTGTTGAACCCATCATTCTTGATGTCGCTGCAGTCTACGATCCCACATAATCCCTAAACATTAAAGTCATTCCTGGTATGAGAACGGTGTCCTGATGACTACCATCAATATAGATCTTAATATATCCAGCCGTGGAGCTAACCAAGCAACATGAACAATGTCTGTGTTTGTGCTTCTACCCCTTTCTCATCCCAAGCCGAAAGTATAATTTAGCCTGTTGATGAGCTTGGTTGACCAAATATGTGGATTCCCTCAACTTGCCTATGGAAAGTAATACACAATTCTAAAAGCTCAAGTCGTTGGAGCAATTTTCGACCTGACATGGTATCAGAACTATAAATTCCCGCCTTCCAACAGGCAAGTAGTACTGCTATTATGCTACTGCACCTGCTTTATCGACTGTTTATGCATAACTCTGCCCTTGGTTTGTCTCTCGTATATATAGACAATGCAGAAATTTACTACTTTTATATGTTTACAATCTCTTTCAGTTTATTTAGCAAAAGGAAAAAGAAGCTTACTACTTCCATCCTAACAAAGAATGCCACAACTTTTGGGATCTCTGTGTGTTCAAATTGGATACAGATTATAAGATGTGGCCAAACACATTTAAAAATGATACATTAATACTTTTGTAATTTTTTTTACCATCACTTTGCATGTGATATTGGAATCATATGTTATTTTCGGTACAATCCGGTAAGGTTACACCTCTACCAAGAAGACTTCTTCCAAGATAAAATTGAACTCCACGACCTTTATACTATCACTTTGCATGTATTCGGAGTACAATACCTTGTACATAATAGAACATTGTTTTTTGAAACCATTAATGCTTATGATATACTATTATACTGCCTCTGTTCCACAAACACAGTCCCATTTTTCAATTTTTTTGCACAACCAAAGAGTCCTTCATTTATGGAATAGTAGTATAAAATGACACAATATCCTCAAGTTTGTCATCATAACTTTATTGGCATACCACCCCTACTAAACTAACTTATTATTTTTAGAGGTAAACATGGAACAAAATTACATCCTTAATATTTGCAAATTCTGTACAAGTGACTATTTTTTGTGGATTAGCAGAGGGAGTAATAATTAAGGGCCTCAAATGTAATACCAGTGTAGAGAATGTTCTACGTTTGTAAATTTCATTGATTAATCAAAAGCAGGTGGAAGAAATTTGAAGGGGGTGGGTAATTACCTGAAATACATTCAGCGTCATTTTAAGCAGCGCCAGCAGTTACATCTTTAATTGTTTTTGTGTCGAAGATTTCAATCCAATAGCCATCAGGGTCTTTGATGAATGCTATCCCTTTCATTTTCCCTACAACCAACTTTGCCTAACTTTATGCAAGAACTTAGCAATTACAAATTATTGCTTTTTAAGAGATAATATAACCAATGATTATAATCTTATCCACAATAGATAGTCAGAAAATTAGAGAACAGGTTTTGAAAAATGCAATAAAAGAGAAAAAAAATATAAAACCCATTGAATTAATATTAACTCATTACTTTTTCAGATAACACCTCATAGTACGAAGTGAACTTTATATTTCAACACGTAGATGATTGATCATCAGCGACATTAATATTGACTTACATATGCATTTAATTTAAGAAGCATCATAACATCTCATACTAAATTTAAATTTTATAAAAATGAAATTACCATCATCAGGTTTTTTCACGAACTCCACTCCCAGACTTTCGAATCTCTCACAGGCCTTGTATGTGTCATCAACAGTTACACCTATGTGTCCTAAAAGCAATATGAGACACACAAGTTGTTTATTTATCAGACAAATCCAAGCATCTACTTAAAACTGAATAATCTATATAGTATATAGGAAACATTCACGTGTTCTAGGAGAAAAGTGGTTCGATTGAACTGATTCATCGGGTAATAGAGTAACTACATTAACCAAGCAAATGATACGGCAGGTCTGTTGAACAACGCCATTAGCTTCAGAGAATTAGAATAAAAATTTAGGCAATAATGCATCTATCAATTTCCTCTAAGTTAGGTAATATGACATTCATCTTTTATTGTCACGGTTATCTCTTATTCTGCAATGATCACAATGCAATGACAAACTAATCCATATTAACATCTGATCGAGTCTAATATTTTCTAGTGTGGGAGCCTGCTTTATCAGACCTAACGAAGAAATACATTCAATTCATCTCAAAAATGTGATAGGAAGTAGATACATGTTCGGCTGATCAGAATGATTTCTGTAATAACATCTCATATTATATTTGCAAACAAAAAGACGAATCAACTGTTAGATGTAAATAAAACTAATTATTTAGGGCTTACCAAAAAAGCACTAATTAATTACAATGTAGATAATATATCAGAAAAAACTAAAAACATTAGGTAGACAAAAAATGGTCATAAACAAATATATATTTATGTTTCTGACATATTCAAGTCCACAAATGAAACTTCAAACCCTCACATCCTAACATACCCTATATAAATAAGATAAAAATGAAATGCAGAACATACATAATTAAGTAAACATTTTGAGAGTAGCATACCAAAGCCTCTAGGCTCAGAGTTCCCATTATGGTATTTGAAAGTAGGATCACTCTCAGTGCCCCAATTACTGTGACAAGTATTTGATTGTTAGACGTGGACAGAGAGCCTTTGGAGCAAGATATAAAAAAAAAATAGGAAAGACAAATGTTCTTGCACCAAAGAGAGATCATACTGAGTGAGCTCAATAGTGGCCTTCTGACTGAAGGTCCAAGCGGTACGTTCTGCTGGATTTCCTGGAGCCAATGATAGATCCTAAACCAGAGATAAAAATGCAACTTATCACATGCTTTTAATTTATATGCATGGAGAAAAATGCTCTCGTTGAATCCACAATATTTAAACACCACCAAAAATGACCAACTAGGCATTTATGATATTAGGGGAAAAGAAGAAGAACAAAGGAATGCAATTTCAGGGTGGAGTAGAATGTTTTACCTCATAGCCCATAAAATACAAGCTAAATTTATTCTCTGGAAAATCCAACCTCTTAAGCAACCTGTATTTGGGAGAAAACAAACTTAAAGATTTACTCTACTAGCAGCAGTAATTGAAGGTAAGCATATACAGTGAACCAAATGTGTATATTTACTCTTGAAGTTTTATTTTTGTTTCTAAGTGAATAATGAAATTGAAGTCCAGTGTTTTTACTGCACATTGAATAATAAAAATTTTAAAAAAGAAAAAGGAAAAGTAACATTATAAATTCCTTATTATGAAGATTAAATTGTTACGCACTATATTTTTGGTGAAACTATATTATGCGCCTATTGGCAAAAATAAAATATAAAAATTTATGACAAGGAATTCATAGGATGTTGCCACCAGGTACTTGTGCAATACCACAGACTGCCTTCTGGCAGTAGAGACTACCAAATACCCAAGCTATCATCTTAGGAGTTAGGAATGCCCTAAAAGTCACTATTTAAATTTTAATTGATCCAGAAATTTACGATATACAAGAACCAGTAATAAAAACAATTTGAAACAACTACATAATTATAACAGTGTATAGAAGCCCGTCTACAAGATGACAATGAACATGTAGTCAAACAGTAAAAGATCTGTGAAGATATCTGATCAAACAACTGGTAAGTGATATAGCAATGAAGGACAGAAGGAGAGTAGAGAAAGAGCAACCAGTCGAGGATTTGAATGTCCCTACATTGAAAATCCTCCAGATTCTTAATCCAGCACATGGAGAGTTCATAACCAATTTCTAAAAAGCTCAATCCCAATAGAGAATAATTTACCCATAACACTTCTAAATTAACTACTCTGGCAATGCAGCACCGATTATTAGGTACAGATTTGAGACTGACTTGCTGATTGACTCAAACTTTAAACATCATTATCCATCACAGTAACTGACTTGCTGATTTGACACCAAAAGGAGAGAATTAATGCCCCCTCACCGCCGGGGGGGGGGGGGGACAGAGCTTGGAACTCTCACTGTCCTAACATTTTCATCAAATTAACGGAGATATCATGGAACTTTCTTCAAAATTTTAATGAAAATTAAAAAATTATCCTTGATATAATCCCAAATGGATAATTTCAAAATAATTACAGAATTACGAACTAGTCACTATAGTATGTTCACAGTAAGCTATGTAATATCTTTTAAAGAATGGGACGCTTATAGTCTCCAAATTGTCATTTGAACGTTAACCGAAAAAACTACATGACTAAACAACCAAATGAAGACCATTAATGCTGCAAGTAATTTCACATCTGCATCTGATATACATATGAGTCATTGAAATTGAACAATAACTTTATAACTAGCAAGAACAAGACTTACGACATGCCCAGCACGCGAGAGTAAAAATCAAGGCTGACTTTTGGATCCTTGATTCGAAACATCTGAAACATAATAAAACAAAGATTGCAGAAATACATATTATTAAGAAATAGTCCATACTCATTCTTCAGATTACACAAGCTAACAAATGAATATTTTAATTATGTAGTTTCTGCAATTCTTTCCATTTCCTCATATTTGTATTTTAATCTTGTGATAAAAACTTTTCTATCTTTGTGAGATGTTAAGTAAATGCTTTACCGTTTTAGAACCTTCAAAATATTTAGCTATACAGTATCTTTACAAAATGTTAAATGAATACTTCTGGTTTTAGAATCTTCAGAATATTTAACTATATCATTTAATTTTATGACCAATAGGAGGCACTTTTTGCTGCAAGTAATTAGAAGTACAAAGCCTATTAGCACCTTACCTAAGAATAGTTTTACTTGCATACGTGCATATTATACTCGTAACCAATTACATGAAAATTCAATAAGTCAAAAAGAACTCTCATTTGTGGATTGAGGAAGATTATTGAGGCTAAATATAACTAAAAGGAGAAAATTCTATTTGAAGCTAAACTATGCATTTTAGCTTAAATCTCAGCTCATTTGGCAGAATTGTGTAAGCCATAATGGTACTTTTATATTTATTTATTTTTCATAATTGGACATTGGAAAGAAAGTACGGTTATTTTGAAAGCTTCAGATAATTTATGGAACTACTATATTTCTTTTTCCATTTTCTAGACATGTTATAGAAGTACTCCCAAGTAGAGTAAAGGTAATCGTAACAACCTCACTTTTGGGAGAAGCTAAAATTCTGGTGCGTCTCCCACTTGTTTTGCATCCAAGCTTAGTAAATTACATAATTGAACTAAAAAAAAGATAAGTAAATTGTTGTTAAAAATTTCTACTGTTGCTCTACAACCCTATATAAGACTACAATTAAAGCCTCCCACCAACAAGCAGTGACTGAATCGCTGAAATTCTTATATTGATTTGTAAAAAAATAGTCTTGAAATCAGTATATTGCATTGGTAATCATGATCTTAACTCAACAAAGAATCATAATCCAGCTAGTAATCAACTGAATATATTCTCCGTCATAAATCCAAAAACAACAATGGGTAAAGATTATTGTAGATAATAAATTTGTGGGCAAGTGTTTCTAAAGTATAGCTTACTGTTTGTTGCATAATGTATCCTTTAGTGGCTTCATCTGGGGTTGTGTGAAGGCCTGGATTGTTGGATGGGGATTCTTTGGAATCAGAAGCCATTGATGATGATACTAAGAATCTACCAGACCAATTTTTAACCTGCAAAAGAAACATATAAACAGAAATTGATGAGAAATTAGGAAATTGGAATTCTGGGGATTAAAGCAATTGAAAATTTGGACCTTTGGGTTGATGGTGGGGTATAAAGGGATTGAAGATGAATAGGGTTTTGCGGTGAATCGGAAGAGAGAGAGGCGATATAAGGAACTGGTAATTAAAGAGGCCATTTGCGAGAGATAAATAGATCGAGAGAGAAAGCTCACCTTGTAAATTTTTACTGATGCTATGCGAATTGTGATAAAAGTTCCACTTAATTATTGCTGCAAAACGGATTTTTCATATTTATTCTTTATTTAAATTTATTTTTAAATTAATAAATTTGTAAGAAGGGTAGTTATCTCATTCCATCCTTCTCCATTGATTTTTTTTAATTAACTATTTAAATCAATAAATTATGTATTTTATTAAATATATGCAGAGCAATGATGACGACGAATATAGGGAGTTGATTCATCGTCCAAACTAACTCATCTGTTGCCATTCATTGCAATTTTCAACGATCAAGATTAGAATAGTCCATCTAATTATGTAGAGAAGTAAAGTGATTATAACAATTAAAAATAAAGGACTGCTAAAGACTCGTAATTATTTTATATTTTTTAATTTCTATTGTAAAATAAGACAAAATCATTGTAAGTTATCACAATAAAGATAAAAACTACTCAACCAAAATGATCCAATTTATAATTGAAGATAAAACAACCTAAAAATAAACACTCAAATCAGACCAAACAAATAGTAACTACAGTAAACCAAATCAATAACAAAAAAAAAAATCAAACTTGAATCAAACAATCACTCATAGTTCACACGCTGATGAACATTCAAAATAAAAAACTATACAAAAAATATTTTTAAGATTTTACCAAGTCTTAAACTAATAAGATTTGTGTACTTGTATTTAGAATTGGTTTATGAAACTTTTTTTGTCCCCTCCAAATTTAATTCTTCCATTAATTTGTCCCCTTAAATTTATTAATTTACATATTTGACATGCCCCTATACCTACAAAAAAAATATCCAAACAGAGCTATGCTGCCCCATATACAGATCCACCCCTGGCCAACGGTGAGTCGGTGACTAAATACCAGCTCCCGTTTTGTGATAGATTCAAGTTTTGTGATTTTTAAAACTTTTATATATATATATATATATATATATATATATTAATAATGGTCAATTTAAGCATAAAATTTAATAAAGTTTCAATTTAAGCATAAATTACTAAATTCTATAAAATTTTGAGTTAAAAAATATTATAAATTTGATGGGTTTAGGGTTTAGGATATATGTATCAAAGTTACACTTAAATCACTAGATTCTGTAAAAATTTGAGTTAAAAAAATATTATAAATTTGTTGGGTTTAAGATTTAAAGTTTAGGGTATATGTATCCAAATTACACCTAAATCACTGAATTCTATAAAAAATTAAGTTAAAACTTAGGGCTTAATTAATTATAGTATTGGATTCACGGGCTCAACTCCTTAAGCTTAGGTGGTGTTTTGATAAAATTAGTTGTTAAGATCTGAATAGTTTAGACATTTGAATAATATAGAGTATCTGAATGAAAAAATGTTGTTTGATAATTACTTTTTTCAAAATGTCTGAATAACATATTTTTATTATTTTAACCCTATAAAAAAAAAGAAAAATAATACTCCTATTATTCACATCTTCTTCTTCCCCAACCTCCCTCCCGCCCCCCACCCCCTCCCCCTGCTTGCCCCAGCCCCACCCCCTCCCTTCTCCTCCCCCCGCCTCCCCCTACCCCACCCCCTCCCCCTCCCTCCGCCCTCGCCCTCGCCCTCCCCCGTCCCCGCCCCTGCCCTCCCCCTCCTCCCTCCCCTCCCCTGCCCCTGCCCCTGCCCCTGCCCCTGCCCCCGCCGTCCTCCCCCTGCCCTCCCCCTCCCCCTCCCCCCCTCCCCCTCCCCCTCCCCCCCCCCCCTTTCTCCTCCTCCCGCCCCTCCCTTCTCCTCCCCCTGCAAATTTGGTGGTAGATCTGGTGGTGGTGGTGGTGGTGGCGGCAGTGGTGGCGATGGTGGTAGATCTGGTAGTGATGGTGGTGCCGGTGGTGGTGAGATCTGGTAGTGGTGGTGGTGGATAAAAAAGGAGAATAATAATATTGAGGAGGGTATTTCTGTCTAAAAAATAGTCAAGCTCATTCAGAAATGGGTCTTAATAATTTAAACTTGATTTTGTAGCTTAACCGGTTAGAGGTATTAAGAGGTAACAAAAAAAAACCCACATACTTCTTACCAAATAAGAGACAGTCTATTAAGAGACAATAAGTAGTAAACAAACTGTACCTCAGAAGCTTACCACTAGTTGGGCTGTTTTAGCTTGATCTAATGGCATTATTATAGTTTTAAAATCAAGATAATATTGTTATAATTTTAATATTATTATAGTTTAAATAGATATCAATTATATATAAAAATATTCATAAATTAGATTTTGTTATGTAAAATTAAAAATACATTTGAGTAACTCTATAATTATATATAATACTTTGAAATATAAAGATATAATTAAAATAAACTAATATATATAGAGCAATTCAACAAAAAAGCAATACATAGGTAAATATTAAAATCGCACCATACCCGATTTCGATTTAAAAATTTTTGCACCAAAACTGCAAAAACCAACTGGATCAATACATGTGGTTGGATCGGTTTTGGATCAATTTCGATTGATTCCTATCTAACGCTAGATTTACCATAGCTTTAGAGTCAAATTCCTATCAAAACAAGTTATTTATACATATTTTGTACATAATTTTTATAAGCACTTAATATTATTATGAGCAAATATAAGTTTAATTATACATTTATAATTTTTCTAATGACACTTTTATTATAAGTAACATTTATTGTATTTATAATATTATTTTTATTCTGATAATATTGATCGTCTAATTTATACTTTGGAAAAAACTTAGATGAGTGAATATGATAAAGTTTGTTGGCTCAATTAACTCACACATCATATCAACCGAAGTTAGTTAGGGTAGTTAGGTTCGACTGAAATAGCGAGCTACAAGAAAAAAATCCATACAAAATAGTTTTCTAAATTTGCATATTAATTAAAGGAGTAGTGACATTTCAAGAGAAATTAAGATCACATGAAGCTCAGAAACAATATGTGCACTATATAATCTGGGCCAGAGGAGGGCCAAAAAATTTCATGAAAAAAGTTATTCTTTGTAAAATAAAAAAAAAAACCCATTTATTATACCTCAAATTTTCTAATAAGTTGTGGTTAAATGTTAATTCAAGTAACATATATGAATATCCGATCCCACGTTCGAAGGAAGGTGCCGAGTAAAATTCAGAATGACTAGTTAAGTAAATTAAGGATTAATAACTTTGATACTTTATTAGAAGAAATGCCTAAATATGGATTAATACTCTGAATTTTTAATGTTTTTTTACTTTGGAGATTGTCTTTTCAATTTTTTCAATTAGGAGATTAATTTTTAAAAGTAAAATTATTAATGGTTCTATATTTACCCTTTTTGGTAAAATAAATTAATTCAATAAATGTCAAAATAAGACTCAATATTACACATAAGTATTTTTTAGTAACGTGTTGTTATCATATCATCAATTTTCTTATGTGACATTATCAATTAGACGTAAGTATAAAAAATTAAAAGTTTAATCCCATAATAAAAAAAATTCAAAGTGAAAAAAAAACTCAAATTTTAATCCATATTTAAGCCTAGAAGAAAGGAGGGAAAAAGAGTTCATTAATTGGTGATGGCACAATGTTAGGCCATTTGTCCGTGGTATAATATTCTTGGAGGAATTTTTTAAATAACATGATGGCTAATATTTGATTCTAAGAAGATTACTATAAGGATCATATACAATTTACCATTACACACGCTCATCAACTTAACTTAATTAACAGAGGGATTTGCTTGCGCAAAATTACTAATTACTACTGCTATATATATTAATACTAGTTGTGTTCTGTGTCTCCGACATTATATGGACAGTAAAATTTATTCCAGACTTTAGACAACTCAGATAATTTATTGAGTGAACGAAAATTTCAAAATCATTTGTATTTTTTTAGATATATATATATATATATGCGGTGGGATCAGGAGTAATACTCCTAAAGAGCACTACTCTATTTAAACCTCCGTGTTTTTCTTTTTTTAGTTTTCTTTCTCCTCAAAGACTCCCTTCAAACTCTCTCTCCTCAAATGAAATCTCGCGACTTCGTCCTTCCCCAATTATTTTCGTCTTGGGTGCGAAAAGAAATTTAGCAATACAATTATAATTATGAATTATTCACATGATTGTGGACAGGAACTGTTGATTGATGTTACATGGATAAAATATTATTGGTGGACTTTTAATATGGAAAAGATAATAGACATTATGGTCTATTTGACTCTTCTAATGAATTGTTCGTTCCGCTGCAGCTATGGTTGAAAAGTTTTATCATCTACCATACGTTCTAAATCTCTGATTTATTACTGATGAATGCTATTGATAATTTAATTATCTTTAGTCTTGATATTCTTTACTGGGCTATTTGTGCCGACCCTTTTGCTTCACAATTTCTTTCAAGTAATAAGAGTGTAGCGGGGATAACAGGAAAATAGAAAGATGGTCGATAGCTATTGAAGTTTTTCATAAAATAGTATGATAATAATTATATTGAGAATTTAAAATGTGTGTGTCGTATTTTAAAGCGTCATTTAACCGTTGATTTTGGCGAACCGAATAGGTTGAGGTGAATCCAACTTTGGAAGGGTGTTTTGTCACTATCATACAAGATGTCTAATGGCATACGACTTCGAGTTATCATAAGACAGGGTTTTGCATATCCACTTGCTGATTATATCTATGAGCACTACCTATATAATCTTGAAGTATGGTTGGAATATAATCCTCAGTTTGAAAAAATTGAGATAATTATATGGCAAGAGAAAATCCACCATTGAAAAGAACATGATAGTAATCGTCTCATTTTTTTGGGGGTCTATTGGGTCAACCAAGGATAATTCTCAAGTCCTATTATAACATAGATGCTTGGTCGCCCATGTACGAAGGTTTTCTTGAGCATTTTCTAAATATTTTAATTCCTAAAACAGTTATTAATTTTACCTTTATGTAACGTATCATTGATTTAGAGTGTGGGTACTGTATTTGTATTAAAACTCACACTTTATGTGTTGTCGTATTGTGTACGATAATTGAATATAAAAGATTTGTATTTGAAATCTGTACCATGTATTTTTGGACGACCCAGAATAGGTGAGTTGTGTATTGAACCTATTTTGGGAGCGTCACAAATGGTATCAGAGCTTAGGGATATGGTCGCTGGCGAAGATCTGAGTCTAGAACTAGGAGGAGAGAGACGAGTAATATAATTCGCTAGTGTGTGACTTACCTAAGCTGAATTTTCTTACTTAATAAATTGAAAAATTGTGATATGTCAATTAACTTTTGTTTTGAAGCTGTATTTTAGAATGAGCAATGAAAAATTCATGATACAGAAGAAATGATCGGAGACAGAATCTAGAATGAAAGCGAGGTATTCTCACATCTTCAAATTACCAAGTACGTAAATTTTGAGGACAAAATTTCATAAGAAGGGGAGATTGTAAGACTCCGAATTTTATGAAATGAAAGTATTCAATTTTTATTTCAGTAAATGATTAAATTGATAAAAATTTAAAGTTACGAGTGATATGTGTAAATTTTACAAAGTAAGCAAGTGGTTATAAAATATTCATTGTTGTCGGAGAATATTCGTTTGGTCGTAGAATAATTTTTTGTCGGAGAATATTTGTACGATGGCGCAATCATTGGTGGACCCCACAACGAAATAACTGTCGGATTTAAAAAGCGACAGAAATAACTTTTTTATAAAATAACGGTAAAATTTTTACCGTTAAACTGTTGAAATATCTGGTGGTTAAAATACAATAATACGCGTTGTTGCACAGTAGCACACAGTATTGCACAGTAATTTTTAATTATTGATTCTTACGTAAGAAGTCACGTATTCAATAATTGTTACGGTAATTACTGTTCATTATTTTATATTATTGATTCAATAATTGCTACATTAAAAATTGCATATTATTTTATATTATTGATTCAATAATTGTCACAGTAACCAATTCACATTATTTTACATTATTAAATCAATAATTATCACACCTATTATTGAAATGATATTATTAGATAACATTATTGACAATGTCTAGAAAATTCTGTCGAGAAAAGTGGTTAGATTATATAATTGCGCGCCAATGAAGAAAAATTCTTATTGGAAAGCCCCCTCTTTCTTGGGAATGACCTGGTTGTCATTATTGTGATTCTGTAATATTATTTGTGAATAATAATTAATTATTGATAAAAATGATAAGAAAATATTTATTCAACGTATATATAAATGGAGGAATTTTAGCAGAAGAGACAATTGTTGAAAATGTATATTTTATCTTTTCTGATAAAATAATTCATTCAAATATATTATTATAATATTACGTTATAAGTGTATAATGTGATAATATAATAATATAATTTTATAATTTAAATAATAATATTTTTATAATAAATTCATAGTATATAAATAAAATGAGGTGGAAGAGAGAAAATGGAATTAGGAATTCTTTTAATATTTATAAATATTTTAATATATATATATATATATATATATATATATATATATATATATATATAAACATGTGGGTGGGAGAAAAAAGGTGCACATTTTCTATAAGGCGTGCTTCACATTTTGTCAAAACAAAGGTGTTTGAGAAATTCATCCGTATGTGTAATTGTCAAAATAGGAGTGTGGAAAAATCATCCGTTTATAAATATGGGTCATTTTTCGTTTGAAATTTGGAAAACTTCCTTCTACAAAGTTGTAGAGAATTAAATTTTATATGGAATGGACATAAAGTTCATATTTTTCTGATAAATGGGCTATTTATTATGAATTATTGAATTTTCTGAATATTGTTTAAATTTAAAATATTTTGGTGAAAAATTTTTAGAATGAGTGCGCCCCACCCTTGTCCTTTTGTTGGTGTAAAATACTGAATTTTTTTTGATTTGTCAACATGGTGGTGCGTAAGTTTTATCAGTAAAGATTTTATCAGCTTTGGTGTGCTAAGCATTTTTCTATAAATAAGGTGTTTAGTTAGAAGTGAAAATCACACCAGAATCAAAAAATTTTCTCTCTATAATGTTGAGCGTATTTCTTGTGAATATAAAGATAGTTTGAGTGTTGATTACGGTGCAAGATTTTTCTTAATATTTTATCCGATATTCAAGTCAGATTCAGTATTCTACCGATGTAAGGAGTGTTATTATGTTTCGTAAAGGAGGTTATTTTTCGTAAATGATATTATTTTCGTAAATAATTTTATTTTGCGTAAAGGATATTTTGATAAAAGATGTGATTTTATATTAGTAAGGGGTATTATTGCTTTCGTATTTGTAAGAGATATTATTTTTTTTGTAAAAGATATTATTTTCTCGTAAAGGATGTTATTTTGTTCTATAGTCGTAAGGAATATTATTTTATTTCATACTCTATAGTATGTAAGTAATAATATTTTATTTCAAATTCTTAAATTTAAACTTATTGTGGTAAGTATTGCTTCTATAATTTCGAAATGATTAAAAATTCCTTGAGTTTTGCGGTTCATCAAATATCATTTCACCGGAATATTGGTCTGAACTTTATTATGAAAATTTTACCTTTTCATGTCGGAGTTACTATTCACGAATTATTATTCACGAGTTACTATTCATGAGTTACTATTCACGAGTTACTATTCACGGTAAAAAAATATATTTTTTCTGTCCAAATTATATTTGATTTATGAATCTTACTCTTAAAATTAGATTCATATTTTAATTATATTGTTCTTATTATGTCTATTCATTATATATAACATTGTTATAATCATGGTGATGGAAGTTCCCTTTGACTTGAGTGTAAAGATGGATAGATTATTGGTATGACTATGACTATGGGTTCTCTTTGGCCAATAGTACAAAGATGAATTGTTGACTGGTATGATCATGACCATTGAGTTTGCAATTGAATATCTTTAGCTTAAGTGCAAAGGTGAATTGATCAGCATGGTTATTTCTATAAATTCTAAAATGATTAGATATTTATTTGAGATCTGAATATCTTTGCCCCGTAGTGCAAAGATGAGTTGTTGATTTATGAATATCTTTGGCCTGTAGTGCAAAAATAAATTATTGATGAATATCTTTGGCATGTAGTGCAAAGATAAGCTGTTGATTTATGAATATCTTTGGCCTGTAATGCAAAGATGAACTATTGATAAATATCTTTGGCCTGTAGTGCAAAGATGAACTATTGATGAATATCTTTGGCCTGTAGTGTAAAGATGAGCTATTGATTTATGAATATATTTGGTCTGTAGTGCAAAGATAAATTATTAATGAATATTTTTAGCATGTAGTGCAAAGATGAACTGTTAATTTATGAATATTTTTGGCCTGTAGTGCAAAGATAAATGAATAATTATTGAATATCTTTGGCGCGTAGTGCAAAGAAGAATTGATTAGCATGATTATGAATAGGAACTGTGATTTGGTATAACCATGATCTTTGGTGTTTCAGGTAAAGACAGGTGATAAAAATTATCTTCGTTATGGGTGCGAAGAGGAATTTAATAACACAATTATGATTATGAATTATTCACATGATTGTGGACAGGAACTGTTGATTGATGTTACAGGGATAAAATATTGTTGGTAAACTTTTAACATGGAAAAGGTAATAGACATTATGATCTATTTGACTCTTTTAATGGATTGTTTGTTCCGCTGTAACTATGGTTGAAAATTTTTATCATCTATCATACGTTCTAAATCTCTGATTTATTACTGACGAATGCTATTAATAATTTGATTATCTTTAGTCTTGATATTCTTTACTGGGCTATTTGTGTTCACCCTTTTGTTTCATAATTCTCCTTTCAGGTAATAAGAGTGTAGCGGGGTTGAGCGGGAATAACAGGAGAATAGAAAAATGATCGATAGCTATTGAAGTTTTCCATAAAATAGTATGATAATAATTATATTGAGAATTTAAAATGTGTGTGTCGTATTTTAAAGCGTCATTTAACCGTTGATTTTGGTGAACCGAATAGGTTGAGGTGAACCCAATTTTAAAAGGGTGTTTTGTCACTATTATACAAGATGTCTAATGACATACGACTTCGGGTTATCATAAGACAAGGTTGTGCACATCTACTTGTTGATTATATTTATGAGCACTACCTATATAATCTTGGAGTATGGTTAGAATATAATTCTCAGTTTGAGAAAATTGAGATAGTTATATGGCAAGAGAAAATCCACCATTGAAAAGAACGTGATAGTAATCTTTTCGTTCTTCTTTGGGGTCTATTGGGTCAATCAAGGATAATTCTCAAGTCCTATTATAACTTAGATGCATGGTCGTCTATGTACGAAGGTTTATCTGAGCATTTTTTTAAATATTTGAATTTCTATAACAGTTATTAACTTTACCTTTATGTAACGTATCATTGATTTAGAATGTGGGTACTCAATGGGGAAGCCACAATGAATTTGTGGGGTCAATTGACCCCACTTAAGAAAAATTATTTTATAATGTTAGATAAATTTTAATATTTTTAAGTATTATGTATAAATTGACCCAACTAAAATTTTATAAATTTTCTATTATATGGGGTCAAATTAAAAATTTATAATTTTGTCAATCAAATTTTAACACATATGACTCATATCCTCTCAATATATGTATATCTCTTTATAATATTTTAAATTAAATAATAATCTAATTTATATTATTTTTAAAAATAAATAATGAATTACTTACTTATAAACAGTTGTGTTTAAAAAAAGTCTATTATGAGACAATATTGTGTATACATACCATATATTATTACTTATTATATTTTTATTGTAATATAGTGTGTATATATATATGATCCAAAATTATAAAGTTCCTGGCCCCCCACAAAATTATTTGTAGCTTAGTAATAATTATGACTCCACTCATAAAAGTTCCTAACTTCGCCACTGTGGGTACTGTATTTGTATTGAAACTCACACTTTATATGTTGTCGTATTGTGTATGACAATTGGATATAAAAAATTTGTATTTGAATTCTGTAATATGTATTTTTTGACTATCCAAAATAAGTGAGTTGTGTATTAAACCTATTTTGAGACTTCACAAAAAGAGTCTTTGAGGAGAGAGAAAAAAAAACGGAGGTTTTAAATAGTATTGCTCTTTAAAGGAGTAGTGATCTTTAAAAGTATTGCTCCTGATCTCCACCGTATATATATTTCTATATATATATATATATATGCTCAACCTGGTCGTCATCATCATCAGGCCATACTTCTTCAACTTCATCAATCATTTTATCGTACGTCTATGAAACCACACACTGCTGAAGCTACAACCATGACTGCATGTAATGAAAAAGAAATGTTAAATCATATTTTATAAAAAGTAAGTATTTTATAATAAAATTTTGAGAGGATTAAAAATAAATTAATAATAACTTAATTAATTAGAATATAAATATTTTTTTTTAAAAAAATGGGTCCGGCCGGTCCTTGGCCACCTCGGCCATGGCTTAGTTCACCGTTGCATATTCATTAGGCTGAATTAGATCCGGCAAAAAATAAGTTTGCGTTGATTTTGGGTTTCATAAAATAAGTTTGGGTTGATTTTGAAACCAAAATTATATTACTTATATTTAATATGGGTTATGTGGTTTGGATTTAAATAGTTATGGGTCGAATCTAGATCGACTTATTTTTCAAATGATAGTTTCACTAAAATCTTAATTTCTTGTTATAGTAAAAGAGTCTTATTTTAATTTTTTAGATCCAAATTTAAAACTAAAAATTTTAATTGATGTGACTAATTTGAGTATTAAAAATATTAATTTTGTGATTATCGTCACTTTTTTTTAAAAAATTATATTAATAATTATTATGTTAATTAAAATTAATAAAATTATTGAGAATTTTATTACAATAATAAATAAAAATTATTTTTTTGGAGTGTATATATAATTAGTAAATAAATTT
This sequence comes from Panax stipuleanatus, assembly GCA_020205555.1. Taxonomy (NCBI): domain Eukaryota; kingdom Viridiplantae; phylum Streptophyta; class Magnoliopsida; order Apiales; family Araliaceae; genus Panax; species Panax stipuleanatus. Next base: position 160,580,945 of record CM035115.1, on the reverse strand, counting down.
TTTTGATAGGTGGGTGGAGCGGGAGGCGTGGGAGTGTAAACATAATCAATAAATAATATTTTTTTTGGTTGGTTGGTGGGTGGGTTGGGGTGGGGGGGCGGGGTGTATACATAATCAATAAATATTATTTTTTTGGTTGAGGGTGAGGGACGGGGGTCGGGGAGAGGGCGGGGGGTGGGGGTGGGGGTGGGGTAGCATGGATATGTATATTAATATAAGATCACCATATGTGCATGTAGTATATAAAATAAGTTGAAAGCATTTTTTTTATAAAAAAATAAAAAATATGTTAAACTGTTGGCACACAAATATTTAAAATAAAAAATAAAAATAATGAGTCACATGATAATGTGGTGTAGTTGGCCACTTAAATAATGCATGCATGATCATGATTTAAGTATAAAACTGATCAGTGAATTATATATGTGCCAAATTTAGTTGAAAAATTCAAATGTTACGTCAAATGCGATGCTATTTATATATGTATGCTGTCTCCATATATCTAGCTAGCAAGGATGCGTGGGTGGGTGGGTGGGTGGGTGGGTTGGGCGTGGCGGCGGGTGGGGTGGCGCGGGTGGGCGGGGGGCGAGGAGGTGGGGGTGTATACATAATCAATAAATATTATTTTTTTGGGTGGGGGTGGGGGTGGGGGTGGAGGTGTATATAATCAAAAAATATTATTTTTTTGGGGGGTGAGGGGTAGGTTTTTGGCGTGGGGGGTGGGGGTGGGAGTGGTGGGTAAGGTGGGGGAAATTAAATTAAATTATATAATATAAAATAATTTATGGAGATAAGGAGGAAATAAAATTTAATTATATAATATAAATTGTATAATTTAAATGAGTTATTTTAATTAATTAAGAGATGATATATATATTAATTATTTAAATTAGTAGTTCGTTATACTAAAAGTGTTAACTTTATTATTGATTAATTCCATAATTAGTGAAATGATTGTTATACATAATTACAAGTGTATAAATTATAAAAGTATGTAATATGCATATAATGTATATGTGTTATATAAGAATGTAGTATAATAATGCATACATATTGATGTATTAGTTCTTCAAAGTGTAAAAAACTATTATAGACTAATATGGGTCAAAAGTAGTTAAACTATATCCAACCTATATTTGTAATAATAATATGGGTTCAAAACCAAATCAATCAATCACTTAAAAACTAGTTAACCAACCTAATAGATCCAAATAATTTTGATTAACTATATAGTTTTCAACTTAAATTGCCAAGTCTGCTCAATATATAATCAGTGTTAAATATGATGAGAATCCCATCAGAGCCCAACATTTGAAGATGAAGTTGACAGATTCGCCAAACAAACTCTACATGGCATGGCATAGTAAGTAATTATGTATTGACCAGCAAGAGGTCACAAAGTGGACGAACCAAATTAAAATCGAGCCGACGGCATAAATAAAAGGACCCCTAGCTCGCCGACAAATCATACTTGGCAGTAGGAAGAAACAACTGATGCATGCAGATCGATGATAAACAAAGACGAAAACAATTAATTAAGAAGCCTACCACTCTCCAACGAACTGCATGCTGTAAGAAACGGATGCCTTTGAGTGCATCAAGTTTTGGAGTCCATTCTTGTCAAAGGAAAGAATATTAAATTTCAGTTGAATGTAGTAAAAAAAAAGAAAAAAAGAAAAAGAAAAGAAAGAAAGAAAGAAACAGATGCCTTTGAGTCTTTGAAATGACAAAGAGCTAGCTAGGTAAGGATTATTTATTTATGAGATATGATTTTTTTTATTTATAATAATAATAATAAAAATAATTTACTCTCATATTTGCTACTTTATTATATATATATATATATATATATATATATATATATATAAAAATTATAGTAGGTCTTAAATAATTAACACTAAAAAAAGTACGGGTTGATATCATCTCCTTATTATATAGTCTCTCTCCTTAATATAAAAGACATAGAATACAAATATTTTAATTTTTATATAATTTGTTTGTCCATAATTTAGACATAGTCGTTTCCTGATTGTTTTATTTTTCTGTTTAGATTATAAAAATTTGTCATTTAGATTTTATTTTTTGATATAGTAAATATCCTCTCAAATTTATTATACATGTAATTTATATATTTTATTTTTGTGCATGAATTAGAAGTAATCTTCCATGATCATATTTTCGGAGTTTGTAATTTTATTTTCTTGAAAGATAAATAATAACCGCAATTACTCCTCCAATAATAATAATAAAAAAAAAGAAGTCGAAGACGATAAATAGAGTAATATTTTGTGCGACGGAGGAGACGATGTATATATATATGTCAAGTTATAACTCTGTACGATACTATGGAGAAAAAAGGTTACAAGTCCGTTGGCTACCAGCTGGTACCACTAACCACTCCATTGCACTTAAACCATAAATAAACCCATTAAGCACAAACAGCCAAACATGCACACATCATAACATCGACATCGACTCTTCTGGTAGCATGATCAGCACCCACATTTCAATTTAATGGAGTTTAATTCACCCAATTTCAAAAGAACAACTGTTCAATCTCTAGAACTATTTTGATCCTTCACTCCTCACTCTGTTACACAAAATGGAAAAATCTGGGTATGGCCAGGACGGCATATACAGATCCCTCCGGCCACCATTAATTCTCCCCAGAGACCCCAACCTCTCAATCATTTCATTCCTCTTCCGGAATTCCTCTTCTTTACCGAACAAATACGCCCTCATCGACGCCGATTCCGGCGAAACCTTAACCTTCTCCCACCTCAAATCCACCGTATTTAAAGTTTCCAACGGCTTACTCCAATTGGGTGTCCAGAAAAACGATGTAGTTCTCATCTTTGCCCCCAATTCCATCCAATTCCCTCTCTGTTTCTTCGGAATCATTGCCGCCGGTGCCATTGCCACCACCGTCAATCCCAGTTACACAGTTCCCGAGATTTCCAAGCAGATTAAGGATTGTAACCCAAAAATTATAATCACTGTCCCTGAGTTATGGGGAAAGGTTAAAGGGTTTGATTTATCAGTTGTGATATTGGGTTCTGAAAAATCTTTTGAAGGATTTGAATCAAATTCAAGGATTACCCTTTTTACCGACTTGGTGAAGAATAACGGGTCAGTTTCAAATTTACCAAAGATTTCGAGTAATGATACTGCGGCTTTGTTGTACTCGTCTGGAACAACTGGGAATAGTAAGGGTGTGATTTTAAGACATAGAAATTTTATTGCCGCGGCTTTAATGTTAAGCAGTGATCAAGATTTGATGGGTGAGGTGGACAGTGTGTACTTGTGTGTTGTGCCCATGTTTCATGTGTTTGGACTCGCTCTTATTACGTTTGGTCAGCTCCAAAGAGGGAATGCAGTTGTTTCGATGGCGAAATTTGACTTTGAGATGATTTTGAGGTCAGTTGAGAAGTATAAAGTAACACATTTGTGGGTTGTGCCACCAATTATACTTGCTTTGGCTAAGCAGAGTGTGGTTAAGAAGTATGATTTGTTGTCGTTGAAGCAAATCGGTTCGGGTGCTGCTCCTTTAGGGAAGGAGTTGATGCAGGAATGTGCTAAGAATTTTCCTCAAGCTTTGGTCATTCAGGTAATTTTGCTAAAGCTTGGATATTAAATTTGTGAACTCCAATTCTGGCCTTCTTTTTTGGGTTGCTGAGTAATGTAGTTCTTGGATTTGAATTGGACTGCATTTGGTTAGTTGTATATATAATATAAACCTTTCCATGCCTTGATATGCAGTTTGGTTCTAGCATTTTATTTTAAGTACTTTAATTAGATGATATTGCATCTCATTAATATGCTTGAGTTGAATTAGAAGGCAGTTCACTTTGGTTGCACTCCACATTTTTCTGGAGTTTAATTTGAATGCAGTTGTTTGGAGTAAATTTAGAAAATGGTGACCTTTTGGACAACTAAATCCATGTTTGAGACTTTGGGTGTTATATAACCTTGAGGTTATCATAATGATTGTTGAAAATACACTTAGTCATCTAATATTCCTATGCTTGAAATTAATATATTTACCTACGCAGGAGTTGCTTTAGAATTGTTCATGATATAATAGATTAATGATATCTGAACTATATTGAATTTTTTTTTCACAACCAAACTTCTGAAGGGTTAAATCTACTTCTCCCCACTGCACTCGACCTCGGTTTACAAATACATTATTGGACCGAAATTTTTTACAATCGACTCACTGAACTGATTTTTTTTTTTTAAAACGTCACAAAATCCGTTAAGTCAAGTTGACTTTAATTAGACTTTCCATACAAGATTCCACACAAGATAGAGAAATATGACGTGGCAAAGCAATGCACATGTGTAACAAAAAACGGATTTTAAAATCAAACTTAAACCTTTTAATTAAATATAAAGGATAAAAATAAAAAAAATAGCACACACAATTAATTAAAAGAAAATTAAAACATTTGAAACAATATCAAAAACCTAAGAACTCGTTCTTATATGGATTATTAAACTTCAATCCAAAAAACTTTATCTCAAAATTGAACCCAAGGTCCCAAACAACCATTAACACCCAACAATTGAGAACATCAAGAGAGAGAAGCTTTTCTAAATACAGTTAAATGACTCTTTTTTTATGTTATTCAATTTTATCTTCTTCTTACTAATCTTCATTCTCTTCTAAAAATTCATCAAAATAAAACCCCAGTTATAATTCACCCAAAATAAGATCCAAAACCCCAGTTAACTTCAAAAATCTCTAATGATAATTTCTTGACTTTCATTTCTAGTTGATAACAAAAAGTAAAATCCACACCCACTTTTATCAAGTGAAGCAAAAGCCAAATGCTCGATTATCTTCTCAACAAAACCATGGATCTGCAAGATGGAGTACCAATTGAGTTGCACAACGAATTGAAGTGGTTCTTACCTAATTTTATCTTCTCGAAACAGATCTTGCGGGTTTCATCATGTTTATCCCAGCGCGACGAGGACAACTAGTCTACGAACTCCGATGATAAACTGTTCTGCTTTTGGTTTCGATTTTCATTTTTTTTAGTCTAATTTGACTCAAAATATCTTTTTTTAAATATTATTTAATAAAATAGAACTATTTTTAAATGGATCGGTTTTCACTCTCTTCTTCGATTGACTTTTTTTTCCTGATCTGAATTTAGGTTTCTTTGGATCTTGGTTGTTGGAGTTTAAGTCTTGAGGTGAAAAAGATGATTTAGAACTTAGTTGCTTTGATTTGGATGAGTTTCAGATTTTTGATTTGGATTTGTAGTGTAGAAGATGATGAATTAGATTTGGATTCCGGCTACTGGAATTGGATTCGGATTTGGATTTGTGGTGAAGAAACTAATAATTGTGTCATTCATTTTTATTTTTATTTTAAGTTGCTTTGTTTTTTATATTTTTTTGAGTTAAATTATTGGTGGGTTGTAGGTTATCATTTATAATGGGACATGGATTGAGACTTTTTTTTATAAATTGTTGTCTTTTTAATATGCTAATTATCCATGTAAGCATCCGACATGGCTCCACATAGATTTTTTGTTAACATTTAACGCTTATAGATGAAAATTCATTTTTTTGTAAAAAAAATTAGTTCAATGAGTTGATTGAATTTTTTTTTAGTCCAGTGATGTATTTGTAAACTGAGGTCGAGTACAATGGAAAAAATAGATTTAACCAAACTTCTGAAACTTTTATCATGTAAGATATATTTGAAGTCTGGAAACAGCTCTACGTTCACTGCTAGCTTTGAGTTGATAAATAATACTCTCTCCGTTCAAGTTTACTTGTTCTAATTTCTATTTTGATTTGTCCAAATCTATTTATCCTCTTTCTATTTTAATAAAACTTTTGACCTTATTTTCTAGTACTACCCTCATTTAGCTTATAAAAAAATTCATTGAAAACTACATGGGATACATTGGAAAAATAAACACTATTAATTTTCACATTGGAAGTATAATCATATTCTTTTTCTCTCCTCTCTCTCTCTTCTATTTTATTATTCCAAGAAAGAGTTGGGAGATTAACTAAAACAAGAAAGATGATAATAGAGTATTTAAGATGTATAATTGAAGGACAATTTTTTTTCTTAATAGGTGTGCATTTTCAAATTAGGACAAATAAACTTGGACGGAGGGAGTATAAGTTTGGAAATGTTTATTTCAAATAACTATACAAATTTTTGAGGTAGACATTTTCTTTATGGTAATTATGTCCTATATATTAATAAAGATTCTTCTGGAGATGGTCAGTAAATTTTTAATTTGCAGCAAGATGTGTGCTTTTATCGGATTTCATTTCTGCACTTCCTAAAAAGGAAAAATGAGTGATAATTTTTGCCGGATACTATTATCAACGTTGGTTCATATGACCGAAGTAGTCTGGATGAAATTACTCAGATTTCCAACACTACCAGCCAATGATCAATGATATATTGCATCCATTCATGTTCAAGGAAGACAGTTTCCTGGAAAATATTGGAATCAGTGTGATGAATTATGGCTAAAATGACTGTAACCCTTTTTCTTTTTTCCTTTACGTTTTGTGGCACTTGAGCTTGGTTCTTAGACTGCTGATGTGAAAGGTTCTCCCGTGCATGCTCTATAGTTTGTGACAAGTAGCTTGGCATTGAAAAGTGGCTTCTAACGTGCAATTCTGTCCATTCAGGGCTATGGTATGACAGAAACTTGTGGAGTTATCTCAATAGAGAATCAATTGGGAGGCCCTCGACATTCTGGTTCTGCAGGAATGCTTGTTCCAGGAGTGGAATCCCAAATAGTTAGTGTCGATACAATGAAGCCTCTTCCTCCTAACATGTTAGGTGAAATCTGGGTCAGGGGACCTAACATGATGCAAGGTATGTTGTTTAATTTATTTTTGACTCTTGATTCACACGTTTCTTGAGAATGTGTTGTATATAGAAGAACATTGCTGCACCTGTCCCATAGTCCCTTTCAAATTTAGGCTAGTAAAAGTTAGCACAGATCACAGTTGTCCAGCGGCTTGAAAATGATATTTCGTTAGAATAGAACCATGTACCGGTATACTTGGCAGCTAAATATAGTACCGGCCCGGGGCGTAGTCAGGAATTTGAGTGGGAGGTGGTCGAAAAAAAATTCCGCCCTAAAGATATTAATATAATTTTTAGAAAAATATAAAGGAAAAATAAAGTTTTATATATTTTTATTTTTTTCATATATATGAATTCATTTATATCAATGAGTTTTAATATATTAGAGTAAAGTTAATGGTCTAAAATTTCTCAAATGTGTCAAATACACATGTCATCATTATATTTGTTCAAAATCATGGTGGATCCTAAGAATTTCATTACATAATACAATGATAACTTGTATATTTAAGATAATTTGAGAAATTAAATTTGAGACACTTAACATTAGTCATAATATTAATTTTATTTATTTGACTTTAAAACTAGGTTACTTTTTAATATTAACCTTATTACCTGTCTTTGAAAATTATAATTACTTTGAAATATATTGAAACTTAAAATTAAATTTTATATATTATTTTAGGTATAACATATTAATTTATTTATATATCTCAAAACATGTGTCCACTACAAAAATATTTATACTATAAGGGGTCAATATCAATGTTAACATAAATTTATATACTATGTTATAAACGAGTACGAGTACGAGTACGAGTAGGGGTAGGGGTAGGGGTAGGGGTAGGGGTAGGGGGCCCATGACCCCCTCCCGTCCCTTCTTAGCTACGCCACTGGTATCGGCGTACTTGGCAGCTAAATATGGTACCGGCGTACTTGGCAGCTAAACATAGTACTGGGTTACTTGGCAGCTAAATATAGAATCTAGTTGCTTGGGAGAGCTAAATATAGTACCAGCTTACTTGGCAGCTAAATATAGTACTGGATTACTTGCCTCCTGCCAGCAATTTGTGACTGCTGAACTAAGTAGCATGACTCAAATTGTAATGCAAGTTGGATTATTTCATCACAAAAAGACGCAATACATCTTGTCTTTATTTTGTTCTGTTGGACCCTTTGACATTGTGATACCATATGGGAAGGACTTGTACGACTTTTTTTTTTTTTTTTTTGGTGGGGGAGGGGTGGTGGTGGTGGGCCAAGAGGATCCAACAACTGGTAGTTATGGGAGTGGATTAAGTCTTGATCCAGGCTTGGGTGTGGGCCTGGGTTGTTACAGATATGGTCTTTTCTTTAGCAGGGGTTGCCTACCCAATCGTATTATTTTGTAATTTTCTTTTGGTAAGCTATATTTTCTTTTCTTCTTCTATTGGTGAATTTGGGAGATTCAGGAGGGAAAATTCCTAGCTGATAGTCAATGTTCTAAAAGGCGCTAGGCGGGAAGGCAGGCGGTCGAGGGGGGCCTAGCGCCTAGGCGGGATTTTTTATTTTAAGCCAATTTTAGTATTTTATTTTACATTTATCCAAACAAAACAATAATATAAAGCAAAACAATCTATAATAAAGATAATAAAGGCCTTTGTTTAAAGTTCAAACAAATATCCATATTGCCAATGTCAAAGTTCAAATACAAACATGCAATTGCTCAAAATTCAAACATATCTTTAACATATTTATTTTATTCATAAACAAGATTGCTATTAAATAATAAAATTTAAAATTTCAAGAATTCAATTCAATATTAAAATTTAAGAAACTAAATATAAATTTAAGAATTATATTGAATTAAACCAAATATTACAAATGTAACATCATTTCTATAATTTGAAGTTGGTACAAGTTCAAAAAATTACAACTATAATAAAATTATCCATTTTGACTTGATCTTGTTCACTAGTTATTGTGATTTGATATGCTACAACCTCCATTATGAATATGGTAAATCATTAGAAAAATAAATATATCAAGATCTGGTTTGGGTAGTTATTAAAATAAAAAAAATTTCTCTGCCTAGGGCCCCGCCTAATTCCCTGGAGAATTTTTTTGCCGTCTTGGGCCTAGGTGAGGTGCCAGGGGGGCATAGAGCCTAGGCGGGGCGCCAAGTGGGGGCCTAGCGCCTAGGCGGATCTAGGCAGGGATTTTTAGAACACTGCTGATTGTTGTTTAGTTGATATGCAATTTTATAGTTAAACTTATGCATAGAATGCATGAGAACGTTCACTTCAATTTAAGATTGAACTTTGAAGATACGGCTCTCGTATTTTTGATTTTCACACTGGATATGAGGCAATCATTTTATTTATGTTAATATTTATCATTCTACTATCAGGTTATTTCAATAATTCACTGGCCACAAAGCTTACTATAGATAATCAGGGGTGGGTGCATACTGGTGATCTTGGTTATTTTGATGAGGAAGGACAACTGTTTGTTGTTGATCGAATTAAAGAGCTCATCAAGTACAAAGGTTTTCAGGTAACTTGCCATGTTAGTTATTGCATGCAAGATCATACTCACTAATAACTTTATACACACTTAAATGATAAAATCAACTCGGATACAGGGGCCTTGATCTTTGGTCGATTTTCGTTCTTGGCTGAGGTTTTCTCATATATGCTTTTCATATGATATATTATATGCTGTACCTTAATAAAATCGTTCTAATGTGGTCAACATGTTAAGGAAATTTGAGTTTCATCATGAATTTCTTCTGCACATGTTTGGTTATTACTTGAGGTCAATACTAAGCAGTCTAATTGTGATGGCTGAATTAACCTCGTAAGCAACTTTTTCTTGTAATCGGGTAGCTTTGCAATTTGAACCGTAAAATAAGCAGCAATTGAAGGAAAACATTGTTGTGGTGGGAAGTTGGAATCATCGCAGGTTTGCAGGGGATGACCCTTGAATTGGGTAACTTGAGTGCAGTCTCGCTGACTATCTAGATTCTAGATGTATCTGGTAATATGAATAACTTTAGTCAATGCCATCCACGTCACAGGCCTTCCCAAGTTTATTTTCACTTAAAATTGACATCTGAAGAATTTGGCTCCATCGATGGCTTTTCAGTTATAGCCTATGGTTTTTCTTTTCCGTTTTGGGAATCAACGTTTTTATGTGTGTACTTTATCCTTCCCACGCCCTCTCTGTGTGTGTATACGTGGACGTACATCTGGACTATGCTGCACCCTGATTAACTCACCTGAACTTGAAGTTTGATTTTTCTTGACCACCTCTTTTCTGAAGATTAGAGTTTCAGCTCATTGTAGATTCCCTGTTCATTCTTGAATAAAGGAATATGCGTCTTAAAATGATCTTCTCTTTTTTCGTCGAATATTAATGTGTTCTTTCGCACCACTGATTCTTGCCAGGTTGCACCAGCAGAGCTTGAAGGGCTACTTGTTTCTCACCCTGAAATATTAGATGCTGTAGTCATCCCGTAAGTCAACAAGCACCAAACTTCTACGTATAGAATCTTTCAACTCTTGAGATACTGTATTTGAATTGGAATCAGTTGTCCCTTATAGGTTTCCTGATGCTGAAGCTGGCGAGGTCCCTATTGCATACGTTGTCCGCTCTCCCAATAGTTCACTTACCGAAGAAGATGTTCAAAAATTTATTGCAGAGCAGGTTATAAACCCCTTTCTGTCATTCATAATAATTCGTGACCTATTGATTAAACTAAAGAACCAAATAAAGGAAAAATCTGTCGGTATTCATATATAGGATCTTGCTTACTGATCTTGTTATGTGATTTTCTGTGTAAAAACTTTCTGCTTCAGTCAATTTGCTACTCCTCTTAACTTGTTTATATATATATATATATATATTTATATCTTTTCAGGTTGCACCATTCAAAAGATTGCGGAGGGTAACCTTCGTAAACTCCGTTCCAAAGTCAGCTTCAGGGAAAATCCTCAGAAGAGAACTTATTGAGAAAGTTCGAGCTAAATTGTGATGCTGCGCAATAGAAGAGTAAATTACTTGTACTGAAACCACCATGTACTTTGAGATTACTTTTACATTATTGATACCCATGCTCCTCCTACATATTCCATTTGAATCTCCTTTTGCATGAGTAAAATAGAAGGATTTGAGCACATGATTTCATCATGATTATCATTAAATACGTACTATCTGTAAAAATATAGTCGTTTATGCATGAGTAAAGTTTCAACTAGTTTCTCTTGGCCCTCTTTGATCTTGGTTTATTAAATCCGTTAAAGCATTTTATTGTTTCACACTATGCACAAGCACAACACAGGCTGAAAAAAAACGCCTCTAAAGAAAAATTCTATGAAGGTATGTTTAGAATTTTAAAAACCCGGAAAACTAGGAAAATGATATTTTGCAGCGTTCTTAACTGTATATTACACTATTTAACATTACTGTTAATATTAGATCTTTTTCTTTAAATAAGCAGAGAGATAATTAAACTTATTTTTATTAAGATATATATTTTTTAGAATTTATGTCTGTTTTTATTTTCCTTTCTTTTCTTATGTGCGCCACTCGAGAGATTATAACATTTGTTCTACATAGGAACATGTAAAAATTCTAGCATATTATTATACAAAGCTCAATTGAAAGCAATCCTCAAACACCAATTGGGACACACCACAAGAAAAATAACACCAAGGCACACCTACAATCCTTCGAGTAATGAAAATCAAGACAACCACCAAATTAACTTGAACAGAAACATCACAAGATCATAGGGTCTGATCTATCTTTTTATTTTGGAACGAATACATAAATAGTATATAGATGCCTACGAATTTAAGATGGAGCGTACACAACAATGGGGGTCCTAACCTGATGCATCCCATCGTCCCAGATCAAAGAGGCATGTACAATTGGATCCTCTTGGCCGTCTAACTTTGCCAAGACACCCACCTGGAAAGACTTGGTCTCGCCCACAGCGTTGAACTTAAGAACTTCCGGATCAACTAGAATTTGGATATTAGGACTAGATGGTGCAGTCACAATTGCTTTGTAAGTAGACTTTGGTGATCCAACATTTGTGACAGTCCTGTTAGATATGAAAAAGTTTTGTGCCTGTCGCAATGTAAACCAAGCAATTGAAGGGTAGTTTAGATCATAAGTTTGTTTTTTGAGTCCCGAACAGCTACTTTTCTGATTCCCAGTGACAAGTCTTATCTGCTTGGAAGTATAACCTTCCAAACACAAGAATTTAATGTAATCAAGCTCATTTGCATCGTACACTAAACCCGGATCAACAGCTTTCTTAGGGTCGATATGTCCAGATCCATATGCAAATTCAGCTTCGGGGTTCAAGGTAGCATTCATAGGAGAAGCTGTAAAAAAAAGAAAAATCAAATTAGTGAGATATAAACAATTATTACATTTCAGTACTAATTATTTTCATAAAAATTAAAGAATACTTGAAGTATGCCATGGACAAACCTCAATATTCTAAATTTTTTTTCTTCTTTTTAATTTTCTTAAAAAGTTATGTGTTCTAAATATAGTTTGATGGAGGGATTTATATATCTATCTAAATTATACATTTAATGACATTTACGTGTGTGTGCATTACCGGTAGTCATAAGAGCAGACTTAATAGCTGCAGGAGACCATGAAGGGTGAAAAGTTTTGACGTAGGCAGCTACTCCAGAAACATGTGGGCAAGCCATTGATGTTCCAGATATTATGTTGTACGGTACTGCCCTATTATCTTCTTTATTGTCCGAAGGTGAGGCAAGCGGAGACCATGCTGCTAAAATATTTACTCCTGGCGCACTTACATCAGGCTGCAAATTATAAAAAGAGTAACAATTATTTAATACTCTCATTGTCCCCCCCCCCCCCACCCCCCCCACGCACCACCCACCACCCACCACCCATCAACCAAAAAAAATGATACCTACTTATGTTAATTTGATCAATATAAATGAAATACCTTGAGGATGTTTTTAGATATAGGGTTCGGACCCCTTGACGAGAAAGATGCAACATATGGTGCTAATGGATCTCTACCCTCTGTACTCTTCTTTATAACTGCTGTTGGGTTCCTTTGTATTTGAACGAGTGTTAAAGTAATTATTAGGATTATAGTTTCTAGCTTGATCTAGCTAATTATACATGTACACTTGAGGGTATGCACCTTGATGATTTTATGTAGGTGGATACACTTTGCAATTTGTTGGAGCTTACAGCAGCTACCGGTAATGGGAAAGGAAAACTAGTATCGTTGAGATACGGTGTTTGCTGCATTACAGACCCAACTGCACCGGCCAAAAGTTGTGGCACCCCTGACGTCTGGGCATCACAAACAACTATTCTACCCCTCACTAAGTTATCGTCTAATGTGTTATTCAAGCAAAACCTGCATCAATAATTTTCCATATATATTATGCTAACATCCGCTGATATTAGTCAAGGCTGATCCATAATTTACTTGGTTAGTTTCATTTCCTTGTATATTCACTGGTTACCTGGATATGGAACCATTAAAACCTGCATGAGTATTTGGAGCATCTTCACCAAGAATGAGAGGGTACATGTGATTCAGCTTGAATGGGTTTATTGACATACCCTACAAGCAGGCAAAGAGAGTAAGAGACGGTCCTATTGACATTCATTTTTAGAGTTTCTATTTGAAGATGTCCCGGATAGTGATTGATTATATATATACATATATGAACGTAGGTTTTAATTTAGAAGTGGAATAAAGTTGCAAAATATACTCACAGGAATAACCATATTGTTGCCCAATTGAACCATGGTTAAGTACTTGCGGTCTATGGTGCTAGCAGCTACAGAAATAGACCATGGAGCGACGCTACCGATTGTTTGGGGTTTTGGACCTTCATTCCCTGCAGAATGTGAGGTTACTATTCCTTTCTTCATTGCATGAAAAGATCCGATTGCAATGGTATCTTTAAAGTAATCTAGAGCATAGTTTCCGCCAACTGAGATGGATATTATATCAACACCATCTGCAATGGCAGCATCAAATGCAGCCAGAATGTCGTGATCCATACTGCCATCCTCCCAAAGCACTTTGTACGCCGCAATACGTGCTGATGGCACTCCTCCTCGAGCTATTCCAAGCCCAAGACCCCCTAGACTCGCTTGGTTAACCAAGTTTCCAGCCGCTGTGGATGCACAGTGAGTTCCATGGCCCTCAGAATCTCTAGGCGATGGCAAGTCTTTTGGAGTGATTTCTCCATCTAAGTGGAAGTACCGTGCTCCTATGAGTTTACTGCATTGACATTACAATAAGATTAAGTGACATGACAACAGTGGATAGGATAAGAACATCATATGAGCAATGATATATTATTATATAAGAGTGTGAGAGAATTGACGAGACAGACAGTGGATAAGACAATATATTATTGAACTCCTTGAAGACGTAAGAGTTGTCAATGAATTTTTACTTATTGCAAGTGAAATTTTTGGAGGGTTGGCAAATTCCCTTCCATTTGCTTGGGGGTGGACCAAATCCTTTGTCACTGAAGCTTTCGGACTCCGGCCAGATTCCGGTATCAATGACTCCAACGATGACGTCACTTTCAATGGCCGATCGTTTTAGTTGTAGGGACACACCAAGGAAGTCCCATGACTTCGTTGTGTGAAGCTTGTTGATTTTACTTGGAAACACCGAGACTACCCCTTCCATTTCTACCAAATTTAACCAAAATTTTAGTATAAAAAACATGCATTTATATATACATATAGAACCTCAAAAAATTTAATTGCGGTAAAAGCTTGATTTACCTTCCAATTTTTGTGCCTCGTCTTCCGTCAACTTTGCCAAAAACCCGTTGAAACTTCTCTTATAACTATGGAGTAGATACTGTGATGCATCACTGTTAATCAATTCTAATAGAATTTAGTTTTTAAGGCATATACAGTCACTTGCTAACTTAGAAAAAGTTGATAACTTGATATATATATATTCCAATATTTTCTTTTCATTAACGTCATTGAATGAGAAGTTTGAATTCTTCAAATAAAGGTTAATTAATATATCATATTTGTCACTGAAGTATGCACCAAGTTACAATTACAACCATTAAGTTTAAATCCTTTCAGTTCACTCCCCAAACCGAGTCTAAGTAAAAAGGATGGACCTTAAATAGTAATCTGACTAATTTAGTCATCAGAATGTTGACAAGTGAGCAATATCTGGTCATTTTGTTTGCCCAATTTTTCCTTAGGGTCAATATTAATTACTTATTAGTACTTGGGGTGGGTATCGGGAGAATTAAAACTTCGTGGTCCAAATTATAAATTAGTGTATACTTCAACGTTAGATATATTATTAAACCTAGGGACGGATCCACACCTGGGGCGGGGGCACCTGACTCCACTGGATTTTATGCCTGGGGGATTCATGTCTATGACAGTTTCATGTTTAAGATTTAAAAAACTAATTATGTTAATCCCACTAGTTTTATTTAATGTTATCTTAAAATTCCCACATTCCCGCTAGGCCACTATCTTGGTCTTAAAATTTATTTAATGTTGTCTAAGGACCAAATTCCAATCCCACATTCTCTCTAGTAGTCTACTCTTGGTACTTCATCTGTAATCTATTCAGCAACAGAGCAACAACAATGAACAAGGACAATCCCAAGTCTCAAAATTCGTAAATCACAAGTTCACAACAGAGCAAATCCTAAAATCCAAGTCTCCAAATTCAAATCATCAAGATCTGCAACTAATTCAGGTATATTTTAATTTTAGTTTTTTAATTTCACAAATTTAACAATTGCTTTAGGAATTTTTGTAATTATTTATGGATTATTCTTTTTTGTACTTTTATAAAATTAGGGTTTTTTCCTACAACAATGGAGAGAACTTCATCAAATAAAAGTTCTTTAAGTATGTGTTCTATTCTATTTTTACTTTTTTTAAATTTTTGTAATTTATTTTGTAATGTTACTTGTTAGTGGTTTAATTGAGAAAAAAGAACATAATAAATTAAAAGGGGAAACATAAATTTTAAAAAAAAACTTAAAATGAAAAGGAATAAAAAGAGATCCAAATAAACTTATAATTTGCATAGTATAATGTTTAATGTTGATATTGTTTTGATTTTTATATTTGTTGTTTTCATTTGGCTATCCATTAGTTATTAATAATATACAAAGGTGGATATTGTTCTAGTTTTTGAGCAAAACCCAACCCCAATGAAACCTATAGAACGGTACATTAGTAACTTACATTGAACGTGATATTTTTGTAATTATTAAAAATGAGGCTATCATGCAACAATTTTAAGCAAAGAAACTTCGAAAAATATTATTGTAAATAATATTTGAGGATTATTTAGTTTTGTGATTTCTTTTATTAAATTTTTATTCTTAAGAGATTTTTTTTTTACCGAATTTGACCTTACTGAACTACGCGGCTGGATCCGCACCGGATTAAACCTGTAAATCATGTTATATGTTGATGTTTAACTTCACTAAGCTAAAGTTTCCAACTTCAACCCCCAAGATTGGTTCAACTAGTTAAGGCCTATAAGTTCAAAATCTCAAGGTTGTGGTTTAAGGTTCTTGAACTAAGACGTGAGTAATTATTGGTGAAATACCCTAATGCCGGAGTTGAAAGATCTAACCGGCCAAGTCCCACATAAGAACTGGAAAAATAAAAGGTCGAGAAAGCCCACATGAGTGCCAAATGAAAAACATTATTCTCTGTGTGGCTATTTTAATGAAAACAAATCAAGGTAATTTCTTCTAAGCAAGAAATATATGTTCAGTAGCACTAGGAGGAGATGCATAAGAATTGAACTAGGGGTCTTGGGGCGGTTTTGGCGGGTTTAGGGTGCATCTCAGTTCCAATCCACACAAAATTTGTTGAGTATGGGTTGGACAGGTTTAGAGTATTTCATTGTCCAAGAGAGTTCGGATTTGGTTGGGCGGGTTTGAACAGACAACAATTAAAATATAATTATAATTATGATAAACTTAGTTCATCAAAAAATAATACTCCCTCCGCCTCATAATATATGACGTTTTAGAGTTGTGCACAAGAATTAAAAAAATGATTGTATAACATTAAATATAGTATTAATTGTCTTTAATACCATTTACAATATATTTATCTTATACTATCTCTTTCATCCGTAACATTTTTCAATGAGGGGTAATTTTGAAAAGATTGTGGTTAATTCTCCTAAATTATATAAAACGTCAAATAATTTGGAAAAAATAAAATCATCTAAAACATCATATATTATGGGACGGACGGAGTAGTTGGTAATCATAAATTGTTGAAAGATGACAACTTATTAACTAATTTAATAAGTATTTTTGAAAAAATAGAGAGAATAATAATGGATGAGACAAGTTTGGAATTTCTCTGTCATTATTTTTTTTAAACAAAAAAAATATATAAAAAGGGTTCTTACTATTTATTTTTTAGACAAGGTAACCTCTTTTTTATAATAGTAATAAATAAATGCAATGAACATATAAGAGATGTTAAAAGTATATTGATAAATTGTAAGTAATTTTAAAAGATATATAACATACCTACAATATATATATATATATATATATATATATATATATATATATATATATATATATATATATATAGGGGACCGATCCATAGCAAACGTTGTAAAAAAGAGTCCAGCCATACAACACATCACGACCCTCTATCCGAAGATCAAACGGATTAATAGAGACTCCGTCCGCAGTTTAGTTTTCAGTATTTCGCAGTTTAATACCGCGGACGGGACAAATGTTCAAAATACCCCTCTTTGTACTAAAAAAATAACCTTTGGCATCCATAATATTAAACAAGCGATTAATTACAAATTAATCGATTTTGCAGCATTGAAAAAGGAAGAAGAAGAGGTATTGAACTAGTCACCTGCCAATAACTTCATTCACCATGCTCATGTGAAGCGATTTTGCAGAGATTTCATCTTCAGGCTGGTCGCCCATATATACAATATAGGCCTGCAACCATTAATTACAAATTGGAAATGATGTAGTTGTAAATGGTTGTGCCAATTTTTTAGTTGTCAGTTATGTATAATAAGAACTAGTGGCAGCTCTTCTTGGAAAGATAAGTAAGAAATGAATCACT
Organism: Panax stipuleanatus; assembly: GCA_020205555.1. Taxonomy (NCBI): domain Eukaryota; kingdom Viridiplantae; phylum Streptophyta; class Magnoliopsida; order Apiales; family Araliaceae; genus Panax; species Panax stipuleanatus. The sequence continues at coordinate 160,562,950 of CM035115.1, read as the reverse complement.
GTTATAATTCTATTAAAACTCATATACTGCTATGTTTCGCAATTTTAATTCAAACAAAATTATCACAATACATAGTAGAAATCTCACAAATTAATTAATCACTAACTAGTCCAAAAGTAAACTCCAGTCCTATATCAGTTATATATATATATTGCCAATAGTATATCAAGATGTTTAACTTTGTGAACGTGCAGACATTAAAGCCAAATTTTTTGCCTTAATGGTATCAAGAAAATTTTAAACTAATTGGTATACTTGCTCTGTTCCAGAAAAGTTGTCCATTTTCAAAATCTAGGAATTAATTTAATGTTGTATATATATATATATATATATATATATATATATATATATATATATATATATATTATACATACTCCTAAAAATAATAAAATGTCAGGTTTAGCAATATGATATAATAACGAAGTTATAATAAGTAATTTAAGAATATTGTATTATTTTACACTATTACTACTAAAAAGTGAACTCTCCTTAATCGACAAAACAAATTTATAAAATGAGAGTCGCTACTTTTTGTAGTACGCATGTATTTAATGCAGTAATTAATCATTAGCATTGAGCCAGCAGCTAAATGTTTTTGGAGTTGTTACTTACCTTTCGGTTTGGGTTGGTAGATTCAGTGTGGGTTATGAGCAAAAAACAGGAGATCAGACTGCAAAATAAAAGGCATCGGATGTGAGAGGATTGGCTTGCCATGGCTTCAGGCAATGTACGTATTTTTTTTATGTGTTCAAATAAAGGCAGCAGGAATGGTATTTGTAGAAGAAAATATGCATGGTGGTCTCTAAGAATATTCGCAAACCATAAAATCTAGACAAATATTCTGCTTTTTATTGGTCCGGTGTGAACCAAGAAATGGCCGGTGTCCACTCCGCCTTGTGGAACCTCACCTTTTGCTTAGTTTTCAAAATTAGAAATATAATTTGATTTTTGATGTTAAATAACGACATATTAAATTAAAATTGAAACAACTCGGATCAAATCCTGTTTCAATAGTATTTTTTTGGGTCATCTTAACCCACCACAGGCTCATCGAAAAGTTATGACTGAAGGTACTATTGGTAGTAACTTATTTTCTTATATATAGATAATTTTTTTTCAATCTTTCGATGTGGGACTGGGGTGTTACAAATATTAATACGAATTTATTTAATTTTAGTTTATATAATAATTATAATTGTATAGTATATAACAAAAATTATTAATCGCAAACTTTATTTCATTCTTATAGTTTTTATGAATCATACCGATTTTAAAATTTAATATATTATCGTTTAAACTTAAAAATCAAATTATATTTTTAATTTCGGAACGGAGGGAGTATATTTTTTACTAGACTCAGTTAGGATATAAAGCTGACACACCATATAACATTATAAAAATTTATAATTTTTTATTGCATTGATACTATATTGCAAATGGGGTAAAGTTAAAATGTAACATTTATTATACCAAATGCAACAAAAAATTACTCCCTCCGTCTAAAATTATAATTTTTTTTCTTCTCCAAAATGATGAGAAAAGATACATAAAGTGAATGATAAATATATCATTTAGTAGGGTTCATTATTATAACAAATAAAAGTACTCATCACTTTATATAATTTGTTAAAGTCACTAATTAAGAATAAATTTATAACTTTTTTTATTTTCTTTTCTCTACTTTATCTTTTCTTAAAATGTATAAAAAATATACTTTACTTATTCTTTTGAGGACGGATATAGTATAAAAATTATATTTACTATAACAAATACAACAAAAATTATAAAATTTCATGGTATTATGTAATCTGACAACTTTATCCTAACTTGTTTTTTTTTTCTGCCAAATTTAAAATGCAATTATTGAATGAAAAACAATTACATGCATGTACAAAGGGACCCCCAAAAACATTATAGCTTAAACATCATCATGGAAGCATACCACTATAATGGTCCCGCTATAAAGTCAAAAAAATAAAGGACCCCTATTGCAATTTCCAGTCGTGTAGTTGGATACATTTTTACCCTAAACTATACCATGTTTCTGAAGGTGAACCTTGGAAAGAAAGATTTCAACAAATTCAACCTTATATGTTACATTTGGGTTGAAATATTTAAAAAAAAGAATGTAGTGAAAAAAAATAGTGTATTTGATGATCATTTCGGCACATATACAATTTTGATATAATAAAAATTTATTCTATTGTCTTAATTTTCATTTCATGTTGGAGGTGGTGAGATGCGATCCAATAAGATGGAATGAATGTATCTGCTAATTTTGTTTTTGTATCACACCACCCACCAATGCCAACGCAAACGCCAACGCCAACACCAACACCAACACCAACTATCAAACATACACTTAAAATACTATCATTACTTTCTCTATTCCATTATTTCAATTCAAACATTAGTCCTTGATTTATATATATTCAACCTTCAGGCGACTGGATTTCATATTTTTGCCAGCAATTTAGCATGGCAAGACATAGGACTTATTTTTAGGGACCTTGCGATCATTTTTAAGGGCATTCCATTTATTTCATTCCTTTTAAAAACTAACAAAGCGCATTTAAATAATTAGCAAAAAAAGAATAAGTGTGCATATTTTTATTTGCATTGGCCTGATTTGCTTGGTTTGTATGAATTTTGAGATGGGGGAAAGATGAAATAGGTGGGTGGTCTGCAGATATGGGGCTGTCCGGAGGTTTAGAAGAACATTTTTCCTTGCCCTTTTTCTGATTATAATTTAATTGTAATCTAATTATAAATAACATGCATATTTCTTTTATTTCATTCTCTTTCGTTGTTTTCTATTACTCTCTCTACCAAAATTAGATATATAATTTGACTTTTAAAATAAAATGACGACATATTAAACTTCAAAATTGACATGATTTATAAAAGTTTAAAATGAAATAATTTTTTTGATTAATAATTTTTGTTTTACTATACAATCATATATAATAATTATATTAACTAAAATTAAATAAATTCACATTAATTTGAAGATCGATATGCCGTCATTTGACCTCAAAAGTCAAATTATATTTTTAATTTTGGAATAGAGGGAGTATTTGGTTTGCGACCAAAAATAATGTAAGACTTCAAAATGATGACATCATTTGGATGTCATAGTAAAGACCAAGACTACACAATACTTGGGTCGAGTAAAAATCGGATAAAATCGAATAACCGAACCGTATTTTTTTAACCGAATTATTTCGGTTATTCGGGTATATATATTCAGTTATAACTGTTTTATATTTCGGTATTGGATTTCGGATATGAAAATTAGACTATTCAGGTAACCAATTAACCGAATTAGAGATTTAAAAAAAATACTATTTTTAATTAGAATTTGATAGACTTGTTATATGGATTATGTACTTATGTATTGTTAATTTGAAATTATTAAACTAGTTTATGAATTATTATGGTTGTGGATTAATGTGGTTAAATATTGTTTGAAAATTTTAGTGTGAAATTTGAAATAAATTTTTTTGTTTTGTAAAACTAAGTTCATATTTTGATTATTAACATAATAGTACGTATAATTCAATTATTATATATTTTGGATACTTATTCAAATAATAAAATTATATGAAATTCGATATTCGATTATAGGATTATAACTGAATAGTCACCCTACCCCTGTACCATGAAGGGAAACATGCACAACCGATAATTATTTCTTTATTGTCTGTATTATACATAAATAGTAATGATGGGTACTACCACTATGAAGTCACATCTTGCAAAAATGAAGTCCAACAAGAGTGGCTATAATATTTGTTCGAGTAGATCATATTATCACTGATATATTGCTACTCGTGTCAGATCAAAGCAGATATTATCTGATACACATCTCGTCAAAGAAAATATTATTAGTATTCATATCTTTTAAACATATACGATCGATCGAATACGGAGAGAGATAAAACTGCATGTGCTAATATCTGTATCTGTGTTTATGGGCTACTATTATTAATTTTATTAAAATATTAGTATATTGTGTTATATTTTGTGTACTTAGATCAATTTTTTTTCTTCTTCTTAAAATGAATACTTTTTTTATAATAGAATTCTCATATGGATATGCTTTTTAAGGGGTAAATATATATTAATTTGTCATCTAATATTATTATACAATGTAAAAATATTAATATTAATAATTATTATTTATGTTTTACGGCTATGTTAAGATATATGGTGTACCAACCTTCAGTGGATGATATTAATTTAGTTTTTTTTTATATTATTTAGTTGGTTGAACATTATTTTGTATTTGTATTTGTATTTGGTGGATTTAATTTTCTTTTTTGGTAATTCATTTGGTATAATACAAGGATTTAAGATTTTCTAGTTTTGAAAAATTTCATATATAAGTTTGAATATTAATGATGCGAATTAAGAGATACAAATATTTGAGATATTTATCCGTACTGTTGTTCTTAATAGATACAAATAATATCCGTATTCAAAATAAAATTAATCGTCGAATATAAATACAAATACATATGAATGTTAGTTTTAAATATCCTTAGAATACAAATACAAATGTAGATATGAAAAGGGTGTTAGATATAGAAACTTTTTGTTGAAATACATGAGAAAATAAATCTTAGAAAATGAAATTTAAAATGTAACTTTTTAACATATATATATATTGCATGTAATAATAATAAAAAACATTATTGCACTATATTTTAATAAAATTTTTAAAGTATACATAACTATATTTATCTTTATTGAAACTATATTTTTTTTTCACATTTGTTTTTACTCTGCGTTTCACAAGTTCCTGTATGTGTAATTAATTTTTGATACATCATCATCATCATGATGTGGCTTTTGGAATTGGAATATGAAATTTTGAAGAATAATGCTAGAGACAAACTATTCTACAAATATTTTATAAACTGCTGATGTGGCGGCATACTCCATCTCAGCTTTTTATATGGGGCCGAAGACTACATTGAAACAATTTGTTGATCAATATGCTGAGGTGAAGTATGTCACATCAACAATTTATAAAATATTTGTAGAATAGTTTTTTTTTTGTCAGTATTAGTCAATCTTGAAAGGCAACAAACACTAATAGAGCAAATAATGGAAAGCATATATGCATGGGGACAATGAAAGCTTGAAAGGCGACACTAATAGAGCCAGTGATATCATCACAGCCACACACACACACGTCCATCACAAAATTATAGGCCAACAATAAAGTTGTGTGTGTGGCTTTACTATTAGATACAAAATTATTACAATAATTCATTTCAGTGATGAGTTGTTTGTGTTCCTTCAATCAAACAAATAAATTGTGTGCGGTTGTGATATCACCGACTCTATCAGACACAAAATTATTATAATAATTCATTCAGTGATGATTGATTTGTGTTATGTAGCCGGCCCCTCCTTCAATCTAACAAATAAAGTGTGAATCAGAATGTTTATTTGAAGCAAATTGATAAATTCCATGATTTTAGTTTAAATCCCCTTTATGTAAAGCCTCTTTGTTTAGTCGATTACTTTAAGCTCATGTTTGTTTGCAAAAAAACATATTTGGGATTAATTATTTGTCTTATTTTAATACTACTTCACAAATAGTCCTTTAAGTAATTTTTATGAACTATTTTTTTGTCATTCCTAAGGCTATTTATGAGAGAATATTTAATCCATTATGGCTGTGATATTTTAAACTATCAAATGGCTTTATGGAGACCAATAGTCTTATATTAAAGGACTAACACTCACTCACTCGTCAAATGATTAAATAACACGTACGAAGGTTAGTCCTAAAAGGTAAATTTAATTCTACCTTAAGACTTGTTAAAAGCATAAAACTCAACCTTTACCGTTCACATCATGAGCACTTCAACACCATAGCTAGGAATGATGTGGGAGATTATATATAAGTACATCTCCTAAGGAGTTTTTTTTTAGGTGCATCTCCTAAGGAGTTATACTCCAAATAAGTGCTCTTACGCAGTCACCCGTACGTTCAGATTTAGAATTAATCACAACATATAAAAACTTCATGCATGCAGGAACATGTTTAAACATAAAAGATAAATCATTCAAAAGATCGATTTTGAAGCCATTTAGCTTCGGTGCGCGCAAGCAGTGTCAAGTGTAATAGGTTCAGCCTCCAAATAGGGGCGGATTCAGGATCTATTTTTCAGCCGGGGCGAATTTTTTTGAGCTAAAGTTTAGCGAAGTAAAGAGCGAGAATTTGAATACATTATGTGTGTTTAATTTTTTTAGAGTAGTAGTTTAAGTTTTTTTTTTTGCTCCTCTAAGTTTAACTTTTTTATAAATTTGCCTCTTTAAATTTATTAAATTTTATTTTTGCTCCTCACTATACCTATAAAAAAAAATTGAGCATAGGCAATGCCCTATTTGCCCTATATGTAGATCCGCAAGTGCCTCTAAAGTGCTTCTTGTTATAACAATTTGTTTAGGAAATTGATATTTTCACGTGATTTTTGATATTTTCACATGAAAATCATCGCTATAGATCTTATATTGACGGTTTTTACAATCACTATACATCTATAACGACATTTTTTATGTAAAAATATCAAAAAATCATATGATAATATCAATTTCCTTTGTTTAACTGAATCCAAGAGAGAGTTGCACCACCCAACACAAAAACAAAACGTGACCCAATTAGCATTTGAATAACCTTCCAAAATATCTAGATAATTAGTATATAATAATGAATAATCAATAGTAGTACACCCTTTAAATACCTAAACAGTACTCTCTCCAGAGTCTTCCAATGTTTTTTTATTAGGATTACTAGTATATCTTCCAATGTCTTCCTATAACATATGCAATATCAGGTCTAATGCTATTGGAAATATAAAAAAGAGAGCCTAATTGTGAAGCAGTTTCACCTTCTTTTTTTAATGAAATTTTACTTATTTTAAAAAAAATAAAAATTACCTTTTTTTTTGAAAATATAGTTTTATTTTCTTCTTTTATTTTTTTGAATCTATATTTTATGAAACTTTACTCAATTTTTAAAAATAAAAAAATCTATTTTTTTTTTGAAAATAAATTTTTTTAATCTATATTTCATGAAAATTTACTCACTTTAAAAAATCTTATTTTTTTTCTAAAAATAAAGTTTTATTTTTTTGAATCTATATTTTATGAAATTTTACTCATTTTTTTTAAAAAAATTCTATTTTTTTCTGAAACTATTTTTTTATTTTTTTGAATATATATTTTTTGAAACTTTACTCATTTTTTTTTTTAAAAAAAAATTATAAATTTTTTTCTAAAAATATAGTTTTTTTTTCTACAAATTTAAAAAATAAAATCGGGTAACTTAGAGGAACATATAAGTGCACAAAATATCAAATCGGGCAAAAGATAAATGGGTCAGGTTAGGTCGGGTTACAGTCAAATCGGATAAAGAGATCAAAAATGTCAAAAAATGTCATCTTAAGGAACTAATTGACGAAAAATAAATTTTAGAGATAATTTTAAAAATAAATAATAACTTAAAGGGACAGAAATATCATTCGGTCAAAATTTATTAACAAGCGATTTTAACACTTTTGTTCCACATATATAGGAACATGTGAGATGAACCGTGTAGATATATATATTAGGTCTCAACCCTCCAATAATAAATTATTATTGCTTTTGGGTGGGCCTATGTGAATCAACTTAACTTACCTAATATGATTATAAATTTTAATACTATGTTAGGATTGAGAGTAGACCTGGCAAACGGTCGGGCCGGGCCAAACGCTGGCTGGGCTAAAATGGCCCGACTTTTTATGGGTTGAAAAATGACGGCTCGTGGCCCAATCCGGGCCTGGTCGGTCCGTGGGCTTTTGCCTTTAATTTTTTTTTTTTGCAAAATTTATTTTACACAATCTTTTTACGTTATAATTTTGCAAAATTCAAGTTTCCTTAGCTTCATGAGTTAAGGATGTTTGTTAATGCTACAATCAAAACAAATCGAACTCTTTTTTTGGAATAAAAAAAAGGCAAATGGACTCTTTTTTTAAGAGCGGAGGGAGTAGGGTTTAACATTTGTAATTTTGTATGAATATGGTTAACTAAGGTCTAAGGATGAGTTGTCATCACACATGGGCACATGGCATATGATGTGTATAAAAGAAATATTTCAAACATTATTGTTTTGCTAACTTCTTTTTGATTATTTAAAAAAAATTATAAAAAGAAAATGACATTTAATTGTTAAAATAGAAAACATACATTTTTTGCGTTTATAAAATGTATTAGAAGTTGATTAAAAATATATGCTTACAAAATAATAGTGATATAAGAGGTTGAGGTTAATTTGATCTAAAAAATTTTAGTCTTAAACAAGTAGTTATTGTAGCTCAGTTGGTTTAACTCTTATTTAATAAGTTGGAGGTCTTGTGTTCAACCCTCACAAGCATAATTGTTTAAAAAAAAAAAAACTCATGAACGGGCCACGGTCCGGGCCAAAATGACCCAACTTTACATGAGCTGAAATTATAAAGCCCATAGCCCACTTTTTTCCGGGCCGGCCCGGGCTTCTTTTGCCAGGTCTAATTGAGAGAATAGAATAGAAGAAGGAATAAAATAAAAATAGTGTATTTGATGATCATTTTAGAGGATAAATTATTCCAATGAAATAAAAATTCATTACATCCTTTTGTTTTTTTATTCCATGTGGAAAAGGTGGAATGAAATTCATTCTAATGGAATGGATATATTTGATAATTTTGCTATTATATGATAACACGCACCACCACCAACAACCAAATATACACTTAAATATCTTAAAATCATTCCATATCGATCTCCATTTCATTCAGTAAACGCGGCATGATAGTCCATCTATTTCATGTAAACGTTTACTAGAAAAAAAGGTGATAAACCTATAGTAAGGTCTTTCTCTTAACTGTGTGCAAGGAAGGTCACAACCTCGCAAATTCTAACATACTAGACAAAGCTCAATTGAGAGCAATCCTCAACTCCAAAAGGGACATACCACAAGAAAAATAACACCAAGGTACACCTAGCTAAACTCCTTCGAGTAATGAAAATCAAGACAACCACCAAATTTAACTTTAACAGAAGCAACATAAGATATGGTCTGATCTTTATTTTGGAACAGATCGAGGTAGTGCATAAATAACATATATATATATATATATATATATATATATATATATATATATATATATATATATAGATGCCTAAGAATTTAAGATGGAGCGTACACAACAATGGGGGTCCTAACTTGATGCACCCCATCGTCCCAGATCAAAGAGGCATGTACAATTGGAAAATCTTCACCGCCTATCATTCCCCCTAGGACACCCACCTGGAAAGATTTCGTCTCGCCCACAGCGTTGAACTTAAGGACATCCGGCTCAACTAAAATCACGATATTAGGACTCGACGGGGCAGTCACAATATATAGCTTTGTAAGTAGACACTGGTGATCCAACATTTGTGACTGTTCTGTTAAATACAAAATTAATTGGTTTTTGTCGCAATGTAATCCAAGCAATTGAAGGGTAGTTTAGATCATAAGCTTGTTTTTTGAGTCCCGAAAAGCCACTTTTCTGATTCCCACTGACGAGTCTTATCTGCTTGGAAGTATAACCTTCCAAACACAAGAATTTAATGTAATCGAGCTCATTTGCATCGTACACCAAACCCGGATCAACAGCTTTCTTAGGGTTGATATGTCCAGATCCATATGCAAATTCAGCTTCAGGGTTCAAGGTAGCATTCATAGGAGAAGCTGTAAAAAAAAATAAATCAAATTAGTGAGATGAATATTTATTACATTTCACTATTTCGGTACTAATTATTTTCGTACATATTAAAGAATACTTAATTATGCCATCGGCAAACCTTAGTATTCTCAAATTTCTTCTTCTTTGTATTTTTCTTAAAAAGTTGTGTACGTGTGTTCTAATAGTTGGATGGAGGGATTTGTATATCTATCAAAATTCTACATTTAATGACATTTACATGTGTGTGCATTACCGGTAGTCATAAGAGCAGACTTAATAGCTGCAGGAGACCATGAAGGGTGACAAGTTTTGATGTAGGCAGCAACTCCAGTAACATGTGGGCAAGACATTGATGTCCCAGACATTATGTTGTATGGTACTGCCCTAGTATCTTCTTTCTTGTCCGAAGGTGAGCCAAGTGGAGACCATGCTGCTAAAATATGTACTCCCGGGTACGCCAGGCAAAATATGGTTGAGTTGGTTTTGATTTTCAAAATATGGTTATGGTTCCATTTAAGAACTAAAACTATATTAATCATTTTTAATATGAGTTGTGTGGGTTGGAACCATATGGTTATGGTTCAAATATAGGTCGACCCATATTTTAAATTTCAAACTTACCATTATTATGATCCAATTAAATAAATTATTATTAGATATATATCATGTATACATAATCACTAAATATTTTATTTTTATTTTTTTGGAGGGGTGGGTGATGTATACGTAATCACATAATATTATTTTTTTTTGGGTGGGCGTGTTGGGTAAATTTTTTTGGGTGGGGGTGGGGGTGGGGGGGGGGGGGGGTAAGGGGTGTATACATAATCATATAATATTATTTTTTTTGGGTGGGGGTGGGGGGTGGGGGATGGTGGTGGGGGGTGGAGGAGGTGGGGTGGGAGGTGGGGTGGGGTGGGTGGGGGGTAAGGGGTGTATACATAATCACATAATATTTTTTTTTAGGTGTGGGTGGGGGTGGGGGGTGGGGGGTAAGGGGTGTATACATAATCACATAATATTTTTTTTTAGGTGTGGGTGGGGGTGGGGGGCGTGGGTTGGGGGGGGTGGGGGGTAAGGGGTGTATACATAATCACATAATATTATTTTGTTTGGGTTGGGGTGGGGTGGGGTGGGGTGGGGTGGGGGTGGGGGTGGGAATAAGTGATTTTGATTGAGGTTACGGCTTTTTCTATTTTGGCGTGACGTGTACACAAAACGGTATATACATAATCATTATTATAAATATTTTTTTTTGGAGGGAGAGGGTGGGGTGGGTTGGCTGGGGTGGGGGTGTGGGGTGGAGTGGGGGTGCATACATAATCACTGATTTTTTTTTTTGGAGGGGGGGTGGGGTTGGTGAGGTGTATACATAATAACTCAATATTTTTTTTTGGGGGGTGAGGGTGGTGGGTGGGGCGTATATATAATTACTGAATTTTACTCCCTCCGTTCCAAAATAAGTATATTAAATAGATTATGAGGGTATAAGAGGAAGAATAAGATAAATTATATAGTTACTAATATAGAAATAGGACATTTATTTTGGAACATTCAAAAAAATAAATTAGGACGTTTATTTTGAAACGGAGGGAGTATGTAATTAATTGATATTCGTAAATTAAGATTAACTAAAGAAATAAAACCATGAGAAATTGAGCTTCTTGAATATGTAAATATGGGTGGAAAGAACTTTTGATTTAGATTTGGATTTGGAATAAAATATAGGTCGAAAAATGGTTAACCGGGTTGGACTTATATTTCTTTTTAAAAATATGGTTCCAAACTTTATCCAACCCAAATAAATAAAAATAGTTAACTAACCCATTTGATTCCAGTTAATATGGGTTGACCCAACAGTTAACCAACTATATTGTCAGGTCTATCCCGGGGCACTTACATCAGGCTGCATATACGGAAGAAGAGTAACAATTATTTAATGAGCAATGCTACTATCACATAAATTCTATTACATAACTCTCACATACACAAATATATATTGTGGGTCCCCGCCAGTATATATGTGTGTATGTGAGAGTTATATAAAAAAATTTATGTGATAGTAGCATTATTTTTATTTAATACTCTCGTTGTCCCAAAAAAAAATTAAAAAATGATACCTACTTATGCTATTTAGATCAACATAAATGAAATACCTTGAGGATGTTTCTAGATATAGGGTTCGGTCCCCTTGACGAGAAAGATATAACATATGGTGCTAATGGATCTCTACTCTCTGTGCTCTTCTTTATAACTGCTGTCGGATTCCTGTGTGTTGGAATGAGTTAAAGTAATTATTAGAATTACAATTTCTAGCTCGATCTAACTAACTAATTATACAATATGTTCACTTGAGGGCCGGTATGCACCTTGATGATTTTATGTAGGTATATAAACTTCGCATTTTGTTGGAGCTTACAACAGCTACCGGTAATGGGAAAGAAAAACTTCTATCATCGTGTGTCAATACTCGCTGCATTACAGACCCAACTGCACCGGCCAAAATTTGTGGCACCCTCGCAGACTCTTCATATCGCAAACAACTATTCTACCCTTCACTAAGTTACAGTCCAATGTGTTATTATAGCAAAACCTGCATCAAGAATTTTCCATACGATGCTAATTAACATCCGCTGATATTAGTTAAGGCTCCATAATTTACTTGATTAGTTTCATTTCCTTGTATATTCAGTGGTTACCTGGATATGGAACCATTAAAACCTGCATGAGTATTTGGACCATCTTCACCAAGAATGAGATGGCACGTGTGATTCTGCTTGAATGGGTTTACTGAAGTACCCTACAAGCAGGCAAAGAGAGTAAGAGACCCTGTTGACATTCAGTTACGTTTTAGAATTTATGAAGTGGAATAAAGTTGCAAAATATACTCACAGGAATAACCATATTGTTGCCCAATTGAACCATGGTAAAGTACTTGCGGTCTATGGTGCTAGCAGCTACAGAAATAGACCATGGAGCGACGCTACCGATTGTTTGGGGTTTTGGACCTTCATTCCCTGCAGAATGTGAGGTTACTATTCCTTTCTTCATTGCATGAAAAGATCCGATTGCAATGGGATCTTTAAAGTAATCTAGAGCATAGTTTCCGCCAGCTGAGATGGATATTATATCAACACCATCTGCAATGGCAGTATCAAATGCAGCCAGAATGTCGTGATCCCTACTGCCATCCTCCCAAAGCACTTTGTACACCGCAATACGTGCCGATGGCACTCCTCCTCGAGCTATTCCTAGCCCAAGACCCCCTAGACTCGCTTGGTTTACAAAGTTTCCAGCTGCTGTGGATGCAGTGTGAGTTCCATGGCCCTCTGAATCTCTAAGCGATGGGAAGTCTTGTGGACTGATTTCTCCATCTAAGTGGAAGTACCGTGGTCCTATGATTTTACTGCATTGACATTTCAATAATTTACGATCTTTTGCTAATTCAGTTGTGACGATTTTTATTTAATTATAAAATAATTATAGATAAATAGATAAGATTAAGTGCATGACAACAATGGATAGGATTGGAACATCATATGAGCATCGATCGATATTATATGAGAAATAGGATAATAGATGAGACAGTGGATAAGACAACGTATTATTGAATTTTAGAAGATGTAAGAGTTTACTTATTGCAAGTGAAATTTTTGGAGGGTTGGCAAATTCCCTTCCATTTGCTTGGGGGTGGACCAAATCCTTTGTCACTGAAGCTTTCGGACTCCGGCCAGATTCCGGTATCAATCACACCAACGATGACGTCACTTTCAATGGCCGATCGTTTTAGTTGTAGGGGCACACCAAGGAAGTCCCATGACTTCGTTGTGTGAAGCTTGTTGATTTTACTTGGAAACACCGAGACTACCCCTTCCATTTCTACCAAATTTAACCAAAATTTTAGTATAAAAAACATGCATTTATATATATATAGAAGCTCAAAAAATTTAATTGCGGTAAAAGCTTGATTTACCTTCCAATTTTTGTGCCTCATCTTCCGTCAACTTTGCCAAAAACCCGTTGAAACTTGTCTTATAACTATGGAGTAGATATTGTGATGCATCACCACTGTTAATCAATTCTAATAGAATTTAGTTTTAAAGGTTAATTGCTTCTCTCTCATGTTTTCATTAGTGTCATTGAATGCGAAATTTGAATTGAACTAGTCACCCGCCAATAGCTTCATTCACCATGTTCACGTGAAGCGATTTTACAGAGATTTCATCCTCAGGCTGGTCGCCCATATATACAATATAGGCCTGCAACCATTAATTATTAGTTGAAAAATGATGTCGTGTCAATTTTTTGGTTGTTGTTGAGAAATCAGGCTCACACAAATACACTAAGATAAATACAAACACACTACTGTATGAGATATAAAATAATAACACAAGAATTTAACGTAGAACCCAACTGGAAATAACCATGGGGAGAGATCTCAAAAATTCACTATGAAAAATAATCTGGAGATTACAAACTCTCTCTTAAAAATAAACTAACTGTTTATTTCTCTATACCTTTCTAACTCTCTAATGCTCAACTGAGCTTTCTCTCTCTAACTCACTTTGACACTCAAACTAGAGCTTTCTGACTTTCTCTCTAATGCTTTGCTCTATCAATTTTGGTGTGTTATTCCCTTCTCATTTACTGCCTATTTATAGCCCAAAAATCTGATAGTAGGCAAAGAAAAGAGAAGGCGGAAATCAATGGGCTGATGCCTTGGAAAAATTCTAAGGGCGGGGCATTAATGATGAGTCAACATTCAACAATCTTCACCTTGGCTCATATTTTTCAAATACTGTGAACTTCTTTGTGTCTGTGAGTGTATCCCTCTCCCGGGATACTCCACCACGAACTCAGTATTTGACGAAGTGAATTAAGTCCAAGCAGTGCTTGAACTTTTCTGCTGTAACCGACTTTGTGAGCATATCTGCGGCATTCTCTTTTGTGTGAACTTTGCGGGCTGCAATGTCACCATTGTTCAGCCACTCACGAATCTTGTGATACCGAACATCTATATGTTTGGCCCTAGCATGGAACACCTGGTTCTTTGCTAAATGAATAACACTTTGACTATCACACTGAATCTGGATACTACCGTGCTTGAAACCTAGTTCTTCAACTAGTCCCTTAAGCCACAAAGCCTCTTTACTTGCCTCTGTCAACGCCATATACTCAGCCTTTGTTGTTGATAATGCTACCGTAGACTGCAACACTGACCTCCAACATATACATTCTCCATAAAAGATGTATACAAACCCTGTCGTAGATCTCCTTGCATCTAGGTCTCCAGCATAATCCGAATCAACAAACCCTGAAACCTCACTTCTTGCAGTATCACGATCAAACATAAGACCGTAATTGGTTGTACCTGCTAGATAACGAAAAATCCATTTAACAGCATTCAATGCTCTTTCCCTGGATTTGCCATATACCTGCTAACCACACTGACTGCTTGTGAGATATCTGGCCTTGTACATACCATGGCATACATGAGGCAACCCACCGCATTTGCATACGGTACTTTGGACATATACTCCACATCGTCCTCTGTCTGTGGGCTCAACTTTGAAGACAATCTAAAATGTGCTGCCAACGGAGTGCTAACTGGTTTAGCATTGTTCATGTTAAACCTCTCCAAGACCTTCTGCACATATCCTTTCTGAGTTAGCCACAACTTTCCTGCCTGACGATCCCTGTGAATTTCCATACCTAGGATCTTCTTGGCTGACCCAAGATCCTTCATGTCAAATTCACTGCTCAACAAATTCTTCAGCTGAAGAATATCTGACTTCCTCTTTGCTGCTATCAACATGTCATCTACATATAACGTCAGCAATACTAGAGAACCATCATCAAGGAATCTGAAATACACACATGGATCATACTCCGAACGAGAGTAACCATGAGCCACCATAAAGTTGTCAAACTTCATGTACCACTATCTTGGGGACTGCTTCAAACCATAGAGAGACTTCTTTAAATTGCAAACTAAGCCCTCTTTCCCTGGTTCAATCCCCTCAGGTTGCTTCATGTAGATCTTTTCTTCTAAATCACTATGGAGAAAAGCTGTTTTCACATCAAGCTGCTCTAACTCCATATCCTGTGATGCTACGATAGATAAGATCAACCGAATTGATGTGTGTTTCACAACTGGTGAGAAGATCTTATTGTAGTCGATTCCCTCTCTCTGAGAGAATTCCTTTGCCACTAACCTGGCCTTGAATCTTTCACCTTTTTTATCAGACTGAGCTTCCTTTTTTCTGAACACCCACTTGCATCCTATAGCCTTTGATCCTTTTGGAAGTTGAACTAACTCCCAAGTCTGGTTCTTCTGTAAAGACTCCATCTCTTATGCCATCGCTATTGCCCATTTATCATTATCCTCGGACTAAATAGCATCCTGATAGCTAGTTGGATCTCCACTACCAGCAATCAAGGCAAAAGCAACCATGACATCAAACCCATATCTCTGCACTGGTTTGCTGACTCGCCTTTTCCGATCTCTAACAAGATTATAGGACCTCTCTTGGGGATCTGAAGGATGATTATCTTCAATTTCTTCAGATTCTTTTGTATCTTTAGGAAGCTCCACCTCAATTGGGTGTTTCTGCAACTCACTTGCTGCAGATTCTTCATTCTCAGACTTGTTCAGCATGTGTTTCTCATTGAACACCACATCTCTGCTGACAACCTTCTTCTTGGATACTGAATCCCATAACCTGTATCCCTTGAATCCGTCTTCATATCCAAGGAAAATACATTCCTTTGACCTTGGATCAAGGTTGGACTATCGCTCCTCGACTGGAAGATGAACATAAGCTGGACAACCAAAGATTTTCATAACAAAAAAATCATCTGGTTTCCCACTCCATACCTCTTCGGGGATTTGGTAATCAATTCCAGCTGAAGGAGATCGATTTATCAGATAACAGGCTGTGTTGATTGCCTCAGCCTAGAAACTCTTGGGCAATCCTGCATTCAACCTCATACATCTGGCACGTTCTAATAGAGTTCTGTTCATCCTCTCGGCAACCCCGTTTTGCTCTGGAGTTCTTTTAACTGAGAAGTGCCTGGTGATACCTTCATCCTGGCAGAACTGTAGGAACGACCTTTTCTTGTATTTCATGCCATTATCTGATCTGAAATACTTCAACTTCTTTCCGGTCTGATTTTCTACTTTAGCTTTCCACTGCTTGAAGATTCTGAAAACCTCGGATTTCTGCTTCATAAAATACACCTACACCTTTCTGGAGTAGTCATCTATGAAGCTGATAAAATAATGGGCTCCACCCATTGACGTATGCTTGATTGGCCCCCAAACATCTGAATGTACATAATCAAGTATATTCTTCCTAGTATGTGTTCCTGCCTTGAAGCTGACCCTCCGTTGTTTGCCGTACACGCAAAACTTACAAAATTCCAAACTGCATGTTTTGATACCTTTCAACAACTGCCTTTTGTGAAGTTCTTTCATTCCTCCTTCACTCAAATAACCAAGTCGCATGTGCCATAAATCTGTGTTATCACTGTTGGAATTATTCTGCACAGAAATTACTGCTCCACCAGCAACTGTGTCCCCTATCAACTTGTAGAGGGTGCCCTTCTTCTGGCCCTTCATAATTACCATTGAACCCTTGGTAATTTTCATGACACCATCTCTGACTGAGATACTGCAGCCTATAGAGTCAAGTACTCCGACCGATAGCAAGCTCTTCTTCAATTCTGGAATATACCTTACATCACCCAATGTTCTGACAATTCTGTCAAACATTTTAATTTTGATGGTGCCTATCCCAGTAACTTTGCAGACTGCATTGTTACCCAATAAAACTGTACCACCATTGCAGGATGTAAAAGTATCAAACCAATCCCTGTAAGGGGACATATGAAAAGAACAGTCGAAATTCATGTACCAATCTGTAAGGCTGCTACTGTCTCTAACAGATAAGAGATCACCTTGTGAAGCTTCATTTTCTGTCACTGTGTACAGCTCTCCGTCGCTGCACACATCTGCTTACTCAGCAACATTAGAAGAATTCGCAATCTGCTTACCTTTCTTCTTGTTATCCTTCTTCAACAATGGACGCTGATTTCTGTAGTGGCCCTTCTCGTGGCAATGATAACACTCAACCTGAGATTTATCTTTCTTTCCTGCTCTCGACTGAGACCTTTCTCGTTCCTTGCCAGAATACTTCTTCCGATTAGGGCCCCTGCCACGCCCATCTGAAAAAACAAGAAGACTGTCTCCTTGATCTCTGAAAGTTGTGCCCCTGAACTTATCCTGGTCTAGTACTGCTGACATCACATCGTCAACTGCAAGATTTTCCTTCCCTACAAGGAGTGTAGTCTGGAGAGTTGAGTATGAATCTGGTAGAGAGACAAGAAGCAATAAGGCTTTATCTTCTTCGTCCAACTTCATATCAATACTGGTTAGTTGGGTCACCAATCTATTAAACTCATTAATATGATTGGTCAAATCTGACCCTTCTTCCATCCGAAGCCGGTACAATTCTTTCTTCAAATATAACCGGTTTGACAGAGACTTTAACTTGTAAACTTTCTCAAGTTTCTCCCACAAGTCCTTCAAAGAGGTTTCTGTCAAAACCTGATATTTGATCTGTGGCGCCAAACTCAATCTGATTGTTGCCACTGCCTTTGCTTTAGGTTCAGTCTATTTTTCATCTGTCATAGTCGCTGGTTTATTCCCTTCTAGTGCTTTTGTCAATCCTTGTTGAGCCAATTCATCTTTGACTGTACACTGCCAAATACTGAAATTTGACTTACCGTCAAATGGTTCAACTTCATACCTCCCATTTGTGCTTGTCATCTTCGTATTTGTGACCTGCCTAATTTTTCTGATCGTTGGCGTGAACCGTGGCTTTGATACCAATTGTTGAGAAATTAGGCTCACACAAATACACTAAGATAAATACAAACACACTACTGTATGAGATATAAAATAATAACACAAGAATTTTACGTGAAAACCCAACTGGGAAAAACCACGGGGAGAGATCTCAGAAACTCACTATGAAAAATAATCTGGAGATTACAAACTGTGACAGCCTCGAATCTGGGTCCTCTGACCCCGGTCCGGTCGTTACGAAACAATACTAAACATCCACCTTTAAACAACATACGATA
Source organism: Panax stipuleanatus (assembly GCA_020205555.1). Lineage (NCBI taxonomy): Eukaryota > Viridiplantae > Streptophyta > Magnoliopsida > Apiales > Araliaceae > Panax > Panax stipuleanatus. The sequence continues at coordinate 160,544,033 of CM035115.1, read as the reverse complement.
ACTAAAGTGCGGAATATAATAAACGTACGTCGTTCATTCAAAAGGTGTTACTAGTCCCAAGATTCGATAACCTTAAATACAAACATACAAACATACCCTATAATAGTCATTAGGGTTCATATTACATAACAATAATTAATTAAACATAAAGATAAAGTCTGCTCCTTGCAAACTAATCCTACATCCTCCCTTTACCATTGTCCTTCCCTGAAGTCTCGGGCTTAACTGCAATATAAGTCATGATATAGCAAGAATGAGCAACAAGTTTGCTCAGCAAGTTTAAATATAACAATAAAGGATATATCATAATGAAAAGAATATATCTGACAATGAATTCAACAATATGAATATCGAAAGCAGAATAATAATTGCTTTTAGAATAACTGATAGTCAAGTAGACTTTTGAACTATAAAACTCCAACGGAACCAATAGCTGATTGACCCTTTGGTTACTGGCTATAGAATAGTACTTGAGGGGATCAGCCTCGCGTACGCTATATATATGCATAACATTCAACTCTGCTGTTTGTATCTTATAATAGATAACTGGGGTACTCCCCTATATATAAGGGGTGTTCTTTTCAGTCTAAGAATCCATATCATCAATTGGTCTGGATAGCTTTTATAAAATTTCGTACAATTGTTTGACCGAACAAGGGTTCAGACTCTATCTGACGCAGTTCAAGAATTATAGAACTTTTAAATAAGGTACAAGTCCAAGACTGTACGAACTCAAGTACACCAAGTGCGAATATCAATAAAATCGATGTGAAATAATTGTAAAGTAATTAAACCACCTAATAGCATTCTTGAAAATAAAGTTCAAGCTTTAAATAATTAACTGTCAATACGATAATAACCTGCTCAATATAATATGAGAATGATAGGAACTTGCACAATAAAGAGTGTAAGAGAACTTGCATTCAAATCAAGTGAAGTTAAGAAACTCGCTTACACGATTCATTGAATAAGGTAGTGCAAGAATTTAGAATACTTGCATTCAATATAACAATTAAATGAAGTTAGGAAACTTGCCTGTTTGCTCAGTTACAAATAAGTTTTAGCTTTAATTAACTTGTGTCGAAACGACCTAACATTAATAAGTCGGCCTTTCAATTAGCATTATAAACTAATATAAGTCTATACTTATAATAATCCACTTATCGTATAAGTCTATCACATAAAATCACGTTCAATATCAAACATACCATGTATAACATCATAATATGCTAACTATTAAAATCAGATTTAAGCAAATTGTTCGGGCCTGAAAGTGTCCCTGCGTAACTCTAGCATGCAACTACTAACATTAAACCAATACACATGCTTATCAGGTTATAATTTCTTATTCGAAACTAGCATACTCTTTCTATATTCAATTCGAAGTCATGTTTTCATGCCGTTAATTCACATACTTTAACTAATACATGTTCAAGCTTCAAGATCGGTTACTAAGGTCATGTTATCACCTAACAAGGCTAAACAATACATAACATGCATGCTCATGCGTATGCTATACATGTATACTTTAATCCACCTATTTCATGCCTTAGAAATTAATTTCCTATGAATACGTGCATATGTGAAATCTATGCTTTAACCAAACGAGGTCCATGTTAATATGCTTATAGGCATAACGAACTTTAATACATGCTTGTATAATCAATACGTAATCCACATGGTAATCAATGTTGTTAGCTTTCACATTCTAAGTTTTCTCATTGAAAGTCACACTAAGTCAACAAGGTATCATAATACATTGTTAAGTGCCTTGTGCTCATAACTCGTATGTCTTAGAGCTCATATATAAACCACATATACGGTCTCAAATGGTCAGAATCTAAAAGACATTAAGTCTTGGTTAAGTTTGTTTTCAAAAGTCTTAAGTTTCTCATTTCGAAATCGTCCGAATCTTGCAATCACGTATGCTAGTGTGTGAACACACTTTAGACTCGTATTTCATGACAATATAAACCACACTATTGTGTTTACAAAATCAGAATGTTCACGTGATACGTCCATGACATGGTTTACTTTTGAAATTACAAGTTTCCCTTTTAAAAACATATGGTCATGGCATATACGTGTAGCATCAACGAATACATACTTATATCATGTCATTGTACTAATATCTACATTTAAATCATGTTCACAAGCTTGTTTCAATGGTACATCACATGTTAGTATATCACAGCAGCTTAACAGAAGCAGAAAATAAAAACTGGCCACAGGAACCTGCGCAGCTGCGCAGGCACCAGGTATAAACCCGGCGCAGCTGCGCCGGTGTCCGGCCAATCCAAGAACAGGCTGTTTTCGGCAGTTCTGCTAACCCATCTCAGAAACTCATACGAAATTCATTCCAGTCACAATATAAAATAATTCTATAATACTTGTAAACTAATATACTTACTACTAAGCATTTCCCAATCACTTATCATACAATTCATGCTTAGTCAAAGATTTAAGAACTTAGCATTTTACAGAATTTGAAGAACAAGAATGGGAGTATACCTCTGCTATATGAACTGGGCTGCTAAAGAAATCTCTCTCTCAACTCAATAGAACTCAGTATACCTGTTCTACTTACCAATATCACAACAAAAGAAAATGAGAAGAAGAGAGCCTCATTATATAGCCAATTCAAGACACGGTTCATGACTTTGCTTAGCATTTCAAAACAATGGAAGAATCAATTATCTAATGGTTATCAAATAGTTGGTGAGGAGTTGGTGATTCTACTTATGAATCTCACTCCCCATCTCATGATTATGGCTATGTTTATTGAATTTGAGAGAAAAAGATAAAGTAGCTAGCTTCTTGCTTGTTCACGTGGAAAGAAATAAGAGTAAATAGGCTCTTATTATGAGACAATCACTTACCCAGCAATTGTAAGGTGTGTATAATATATGCCCACACTTAGGTTTATATTAACTACACTTAACTAATATAATATATATACACATAGTATATACATAGGTTATATGATATATATTCACATAGTATATACTTAAGTTATATGATATATATACACATAGTATATACTTAAGCTACATGTATCCATTCCATAAATATTTAAATGGGTGTTACCATGTTATTTCAAATAGCAATTAATAATGAATAGGTACACAACATATAATTCATATACATTTTTCTTAATACCGAATGTAAAGCAATTGGGTATTATTATTACTCATTATTATAATCATTATAATAACTCAATAAAATCATTATTAATTAATAATTGATCTTATTATATGACAATAGGGTATACATGAATGTCCACATAGTGTCACATACCTTCAATTTACCTCATCTTACTATATAGTCCATACATGCAATATTTACCACATTAATATGTCACATTGCATTATGTATAATATAGATAGCTACCATATAGTAAAGGTTTAGTATCGCATGCTTGTGTATAACAGTAAATCAAGTAAATATAATAATATTATATTATTAGTTCTCTTACTCATTAATTATTATTTATTCATAATAATAATTAAACAACACATTATCGATTAATTAATCATAATTGAAATTAATCAAACACGTTCAAATCCTGCCACGATATTCAAATAAGGTGAATATTTAATTATTAATAATCTTATCAATTCTCTGATATTAAATCCTTAAGGTTAGTCCACTAATTTAAATAACTCATTAGTGACTTCTTTTAATCATTTCACAAATTCTCACCACCACATAAGGTTTAAATAAACTCACAAAACTAACTCGTTAAAATTAAATCACATATTTAATAAATAAAGAGTTTAAAATTCATGGTCGTTACACAAACTCTCTCTGAAAAATAAACTAACTGTTTATTTCTCTCTACCTCTCTAACTCTCTAATGCTCAACTGAGCTTTCTCTCTCTAACTCACTTTGACACTCAAACTAGAGTTTTCTCACTTTCTCTCTAATGCTTTGCTCTATCAATTTTGGTGTGTTATTCCCTTCTCATTTGCTGCCTATTTATAGTCCAAAAATCTGATGGTAGGCAAAGAAAAAAGCAGGCAGAAATCAATGGGCTGATGCCTTGGAAAAATTCTAAGGGCGGGGGCGGCGGCGGCGGGGGCGGGGGCGGGGGCGGGGGGCATTAATGATGAGCCAACATTCAACAGTTGTCATATAAGAATTAGTGGTAACTCTTCTTGAAAAGATATGTAATATATGCGTCGCTTTTATCTAACATCATATATTTATGTTTTTCGCAATTGTAGTTGTGACTCTCACAAATTAATCACCAACTAATCCAAAAGTAAATTAACTCCATTCCTATACCCGTGTTATTACTATACATTTTTTTGCCAATACTATACCAAGATGTTTAACTTTGTGAACATGCAGACATTAAGCGACATTTTTCGCCCTTAATAGTGTCAAGAAAGTTTTAAACTAATTGGTATATTTGCTCCGTTCCTGAAAACTAGTCCATTTTCAAAGCCTAATACTATATATTTTTATTCTATATATATTCCTATAAATAATAAAATATTAGCTTAGCAGTGTGATATAATAATGAAACTAGAATAAATAACTTAAGAATATTGTGTTATTTTATAATACTATTCATAAAAAGTGAACTCTTCTTACCTGATAAAACAAATTTATAAAATGAGACTACTTTTTGTAGAATGTATGTAATGCATTAATATTTTGCATCGAGCTAATTGCGGAATTTTTGATGGAAATTAAAACCAATGCTTTTGGAGTTGTTACTTACCTTTCGGTTTGGGTTGGTAGATTCAGTGTAGGTTATGAGCAAAAAACAGGAGATCAGACTGAAAAAGAAAAGGCATCGAATGTGAGAGGATTTGCTTGCCATGGCTTCAGGCAATGTTTTTGTGTTCAAATTAAGGTATGGGCAGGAATGGTATTTGTAGAGAAAATTAATATGGTCTCTAGGATTATTGGCAAACCAAAAAAATCTAGAGTTATATTCTGCTGTTTACTTTCCACGTGTCAATCAAGAAATGGTAGGTGTCCAACACCATTTCGATTCATTCTATTCTTTACATAAATACAACAAAAAGTTACTACCTCCGTCCCATAATAAGTGTTTTTTAGCTTAAATCACATAAACCAATACACAAGTTAAAATGATAAAAATACCCTTAATATACTTTATTTGTTTTGTTTGAGACTTTTTTTATTGACTTTTGGTCTCTCTTTCTCTTTCTTCAACCTTTCAACTTCTCAATAAATATACAATAAATACCATTGGTTGCATAAGGGCACATATGAAAAAATATTGTAAAAATTATATTGGAATTCTAACACATCACTTATTTTGAAAAAAAATGTTAAACCTAAAAAAACACTTATTGTGGGTCGGAGGTAGTATAAAACATTCAAGGAATGAAATGATGAAATAGTGTATTTTGTGATCATTTCAATGCGTAAACCATTTCGATTCATTCTATCCTCTCCATTTTTATTTTATGTCGGAGGTGGTGAAATGAGATACAATAGAATAAAATAAATGTAATGTGATAATTATGTCATTCTAGCACATTGTTCATCATCATCAACGACTAAATATACACATAAGGTATTAAAAAATATTTCATTATTTGTTTTGTTTCATCTTTCAAATCAAACTAACATTAAAGTTTTTCATTCAAATATATTAATTCAAACGTAGCATGAAAATGATGACATCATCTCGATGTCATAGTAATTAACGACCAAGACTCCACAGGACCACGAAGGGAAAAAGATACACAACAGATAAATTATTTCTTTATTGTCTGTATTATACATACATATTATTAGAATTCACATTATTTAATTTCCAATTAGAACTATATATCATCCTCCGAAGTGGGATCAGTCTAGCGAGGACACATTATTTTGTTCTTTGATTACTTTCTATTTCAGACAAAAGTCAGTTTGATAGTGTTTTAAGGAATTGAGAACACATTTATTTGCAAAAATAACAAATGGAACAAGACATTTTGAAAAAATAATTGCTGTCATTTTTTTACGGCAATTATTTTTAATAAACGCCCAAAGTAATGCATGAATTGGCTAATGATGGCTGAAGAATTTGAAAAAGTAATAATGATGAGTCATGTTATATTGGACGATAAATTTATATCAATAGTAAATGACAGACTAGATTGATGTGTTGTGTGGATACTTAGAATTGATAAAAAATAAGAATGATATTGTCTTAATTTATTTTATCTCATCTCTCTTTCTTGCATCTTTCAAAAATGAAGTCCAACATGGGTGGCTTATATCTCCCTCAAGTAGATCGATCATGTTATCACTGGATTTAAGTAGGTCTAGATGGATATGAGGGGAACCATACAGTGTACATCTATTTAAATACACTGAAAACTCTCACAAAAAAATTGAATATAACATGGAAACATACATAAATGGAGTGCTGCAATATTATGTAATTGTCATTCCTCTAATCTGCTTCAATGCCTATACTCTATCCACATACAAATTATATATTTTCCATAATAATGGGAACTACCACTACCACTATGAATGAAGTCGCATCGATCTTTCAAAAATGAAGTCCAACAAACATGGGTGGCTTATATTTCATTCGACTAGATGATCATGTTATCAGTACTGAATTTAAGTTGGAAATATTTTTTTTATTTCTGAAAAGTCCCTCAAATTCAAAATACATCTATTTAAATACACTCATGAAAACTCTTACAAATAACTGAATATAACATGCAAGCATACATAAATTAAGTGCTGTCATGCAATTGCCAGTCCTCGAACTGCTTCAATGCCTATACTTTATCTATGTTATGTGCTTTAATACCCCTGCTATTACAAATTAACAATCAAAATTAAATACACTAACTAAATTCGTATTTGATATATAGTAGATTTTTATTTATTTTTTTGATCGGTAAAAAAAATTGTATTAAAATCTGAAGTCATACAAATGTAACAAATCCCAAAGATAACACTATAGACATTAAAACTTGATTTGAAAATCAAAATCATATGTTGCTAATTTCAAAACCTCAAACTGCTCCTTCAAAATAGCCAAATCTTGGTTGCTCCAAAATAAATGTGAAGAAAAGTGCCCAATTATTTGTGACTGCTTGATTTTTGAATTACTAACCTTTATTATCCTTTGAATTTCCTCAATAACTGAACCAATTATTATCACTAATATACATCTAGTGAAAGAAAATATTAACAGTATTTATATCTGTTAAAACATATATATACGATCGAATACAGATAGAAACATGCTAATAACTGTATGTTGCTAATAACTGTATCCGCTTTTATTTGCTATAAAACTGTTGTCATTTCTATATTAATTTTTTGTACTATAATATACTAATAACTATAATAATAATAATACACTAATATTTCATACAATGATTTTTACAAACAAAATTATTTTCTTCTAAAATATATTAATTAACTAACAAATGATAATATTCAATTTTAAGTTAATGATTTATTTGTTTATATATCATATATTCATCTATTTACGTATAATACTTATATAATTTAGTAATTAAAAAAATTATATTACTATATATCACTGCAAAGTGCATCAACTCATTTGTTGGGTGCAGCAATGCTTTGTAACTTTTGTCATTAATGAAATTTAAGTGGTACAACAACTTGAAAAAAAAAAAAAAAAAATTCCATTCCAAACAATTGCAACTTGCTAATTTCGTAGGTTAAAACCAACTTGCACCATTCATTGCAAATTTGTTCCTTTATACATAATTTAAACTATAAATTGCAATCATTCACCACTATCATTCACATACAGTTGTCTTAACATGAATACAAATATCATGCCTAACAATATGACTTTAATTGAAGCAGTACACATTTTATCCTTTCTTTTCAACAATGCAATCACCTCTCTCACTCTTCCAACTTCTTCACTTTGCTTTGCACATTCAATTTGAAGCTTTTCATTGCTTTTTTTCAATTAAATTATTTTGTCAGTGCCTCTCTCAATTTCATACTTCTTCCTTTTTATTTTCAAATTCAGACCACTTATCATAAGTTTCAACTCAGGTAAAACTTCTTACACCTTTTACAAATCTCTTGGTTATAACAGCAAAAGAAGTTGCAGTGTTTGCTTGTCAATTTATCCTGCATGGTGGTAGATAAAAATCAATCCAAAACATCAAAAATTAATACAATTCCAACACAAGTGTATTTCTAATGTTTTCAGAAAATAAGAGAAAACTCAGCCAACCAAAAAGTACAGAACTAGTACCTTGCTCCATTGGGGACAACCAAAGAACCTTCTTCCTGGATTACTCGTAGTCTAAGATATCTTCATTCGAGCTCTATACCCACAATAGCACATTGGAGACTCACCCATCGAATCAAGAGGCTCGCCCAACTCCAGTTCATCATCCATACCAATAAATTCCATTTTTAGTAAAGGATTTTTTGGGGAGCAGATGAATGAAACCCTAGCTCGCTTGTTTTCGTTAAATCTTTTCAGTCGATCGATGATGAAACGACTTTTTTGGGGGATCTGAGTAGGCTTTTTACTTTTGGGGTAGCAACAGAGAAGAACACAATCAAATACTTACTTTATCGGAGCACAATATCAACGCCGATTAAGCATTGATTGACATTCTCAGTCCTTCTTCGTTGGAATCGTTGAGCAATTTGTGCTTCTCAGAGCTAGGGCTTTTTGTCGATCAATTTTGGGGATTTATTCGATCTATTCTGATTGTTTTGAGGTTTTGATGTTTTTTTAATTAGTCTGAATGTATTAATGAATTTGGTCTGACTATTTTATCCTTCAATATATCAATAATATTTAATCCCAAAATAAAAAATTATTTTTTTACACACATTAGCTGCTTTATGCCCCACCCAACTAGCCACGTCAGCAATTTCTGACGTACATAGCAGTCTCAATTGAATGAAATTGAAAAAAAATCAATAGTTCAATCATCTAATTGACAAAATTGAAAGATGTATCATCAAAGTGAAATATGACCAATAATTTAAGATAGTGAAACATATTTTAAGCCTAATTTTAAATGTCTATAGAATACAGATACAAAAACTAATATGGATATCATATATAATATATTGTTACAAATATACATGTATTCCTATATAAAAATATATGTTTAAAGCCCTAATTTCAAGACTCGACATTATATTAAGTGACCAACCAGTAAAAGAAAGGAAAGAAAAAGAAAGAAAAGAATGGCGCTAGAACATTTTTGTTGAAATACATAAAACCATCAATCTTAGAAAATGAAATCTCAAATTTAACTTTTTAACCATTTATTAAATTATATTTTAACATTGTTATTGATATTAAAATTATTAAAGTATACATAATTATATTTATCTTTATTAAAAATATATTTTTTTACATTTATTTTTTGAGTAAAATATAGTGACCCCCTCTAGATAACCATTAATAACACTCACCTCTCCTCTAGTTTTTTAAATAACAGTTAGTACCCCTGCAAGCTTTTATGGTAGACTAAATAGATAATGTTACATATTTACTCTTGTATGTTACCAAATTTTAATTCTTAAAATATTATATATATATATATATATATATATATATATATATATATATATATGTGTGTGTGTGTGTGTGTGTGTGTGTGTGTGTGTGTGTGTGTGTGTGTGTGTGTGTGTGTTCAATTATCTTTTTTTAATACAACACATTTTTTTTTGTTAATTTACAATATATTTTAATTATAGTTTTATTTGTAATTAATACTATATCATTCAAATAATTTAGTTTAATTAACACATATTTTTGAATAAGTGATACAAATGTTAATAATTTTAAATTAAATTATTAATGGAGTTGTTATAATTAGAGTGATTCAGTATGTTGATAGTTTAGTTTTTTGGTGTTTAACAACAAAAAATATTATTTGAATTCTTAGTTTCATATTATAATTTTTATATGTTAAATTTTCTTGAGTATATGTCAAAATTTAGGATGCTTATGATTTTGATTACATTTTTTAGTATAGAGTTAGTGTTGTTTTTTTGCAATGTTGAATAAAAATAAATACAATATGTAAGACCCCGAATTTTATGAAATAAAAGTATTCAATTGTTCTATTTAGTAAATGGTTAAATTGATAAAAGTTTAAAGTTATGGGTGAAATGTGCAAACATTTTTTAAAATGAGCAAGTGGTTATAAAATATTCTTGTTGTCGGGGAATATTCGTTTGGTCGTGGAATATTCTTGTTGTAGGGGAATATTCGTACGACGGCGCAGCTATTTGTGGACCCCCACAACGGAATAACTGTCGGATATAGAAAGCGACAGAAATAACTTTTTTACAAGATAACGGCGTGGTTATTACTGTTAGTACTGTTGAAATACCCGGTGGTTAAAATACAGTGATACGCGGTGTTGCACAGTAGCACACGGTATTGCACAGTATTTCAAATTATTGAGTCTTACGTGAGAAGCCATTACTCAATTATTGTTACAGTAATTACTGTTCAATATTTTATATTATTGACTCAATAATTGCTACGTTGATATTTTATATTATTGACTCAATAATTGCTGCATTGATATTTTATTGACTCAATAATTGCTACGTTGCTATTTTTATGATTGATTCAATAATGGCTACAGTTGATATTTTGTAGTATTGATTCAATAATTGTTGTTGCACAGTATTTCACGTTATCAACTCAATAATTCATATTATTTGAATAATATTATTAGATAGCATTATTGACAATGTCTAAGGAAGTTCTGTCTAGGAGGGGTTATTTAATTGCGCGCCAGTAAGGAGAAGTCCTTATCGGAAGGCCCCCTCTATCCTGGGAACGACCTGGTTGTTAATATTGTAGTTCTATAATATTATTTGTGAATAATTAATTATTGATTTATATGATAAAGAAATATTTATTTTGTGGATATTAAAGAAGGAATTGGCGCTGGTGAGTTTTTATCAATATTTTGGTGTGAGAAATCATCTGTTTGTGGATTTCGGATAATTTATGTTGGGAATTTGGAAAAACTTTCTTCTGCAAAGTTGTAGAGAATTAAATTTCCTATGGAAGACATAGAATTTGTATTTTTCTAACAAAGGGGCTATTTGTTATGAATTATTGAAGTTTCGGAAAATATATTATTTTTTTTTGGGCGGGCCCCACTTTTGTTGTTGAAAATCTGAATTTTGGGAAGCCGCCAGGCGGCGGAAATTTTTAAAAAAAATAATATTATTTTATTATTTTAGTCTCCTTTGGCATCCTAAGCTTTTTCTATAAATAGGGTGCTTAGGTTAGAATTGAAAATCACACTAGAATCAGAAGTTTTCTCTCTCTATAATATCGAGCGTATTTTTGTGAGTATTTTAATACTTTGAGTGTTGCTATTCAATGCAAGTTTCCTTCGGTATTATATTCGATATTCCAGTCAGAGGTACTATCTTTTTGAGGTAAGGGATGTTATTTTCTTTCGTAAATGATGTTATTCTTTTCAATATCATTATACAGAAATATTGTCATGGATTTTATGTTGAAATTCTTACTTTTTCTGTCGGGATTACTATTCACGTATACGGCACTATTCACGAAAAAAATTAAATTTTCTTCTATTTGTCCAAATTGCTTGTTAAGGTTACTATCTTTGATTGTATCCAAGTTTTGAGCTCTATTCTTGAATTTTGCTCCATAATTGATTATTACGAGGTATTTTTGAATTGGATATACTAAAATACGAATCCTTAGTCTTTGTCTTTTATCTCACTGGATTCGTTTTTTTTTAAATGTTTTTCATCATTCTCAGTCCTAAAAGATGACATGTTGTTGAATATCTTTGGCCTGTAGTGCAAAGATGAGCGGTTGATTTGTGAAAATCTTTGGCCTGTAGTGCAAAGATGAATGATTAATTGTTGAATATCTTTGGCTTGTAATGCAAAGATGAATTGATTAGCATAATTATGAACAGGAACTGTGAATTGGTATAACCATGATCTTTGGTGTTTCAGGTAAAGACAGGTGATGAGAATTATCTTCGTTCTGAGTGCAAAGAAGAATTCATCAAGATAATTATAATCATGAACTTACATGATTGTGGACAGGAATTGTTGATTGATGTTACAGGGATAAAATATTATTGGTGGACTTTTAACACGGAGAAGATAATAAACATTATAGTCTATTTGACTCTTCTAATGGATTGCTCGTTCCACCGCAACTATGGTTGAAAAGTTTTATCATCTACCATATGTTATAAATATCTGATTTATCACTGATGAAGACTATTGATAATTTAATTATCTTTAGTCATGATATTCTTTACTGGGCTATTTGTGCTCACCCTTTTGCTTCACAATTCCTTTCAGGTAATAAGAGTGTAGCTGGGTCAGCGGGATAACAGGGGAATAGAACGAGGGTCTAGAACTGTTGAAGTTTTCCACCAAACAATATGAAAATAATTTTATTAAAAATTTTAGATAAGTACGTCGTATTTTATACGTCATTTAACGGTTGATTTTGGTGACCTGACTTAGGTGAGGTGAACCCAACTTTGGAAGGGTGTTTTGTCACTATTATACAAGATGTCTAACCACATACGACTTCATGTTATCATAAGACATGGTTGTGCACATCCACTTGCTGATTATATCCATGAACACTACCTATATAATCTTGGAGTACGGTTAGAATATAATTCTCAGTTTGAGACAACAGAGATAATTATATGGCAAGAGAAGACCCACCATTGGAATGAATAAGATAGTAATCTTCTCGTTTTTCTTTGGGGTCTATTGGGTCAACCAAGGATAATTCTCGAGTCCTACGATATCTATTATAACATGGATGCATGGCCTCCCATGTACGAAGGTTTCCTTGAACATTTTCCAAAGATTTTAATTCCTAAAACAGTTATTGACTGTACCTTTCTGTAACGTATTATTGATTTGGAGTATGTGCACTGTATTTGTATTGAAACTCACAGTTTAATTGTGGTCGTATTTTGTACGACAATTTAAAAAGTTAGAACTTGAAGATTTGTATTTGAAATTTTTGTTGAGTGTATTTCGTGGCGACCCAGAATGGGTTGGGTGGATTGGACCTATTTTGGGGGCGTTACACAATAATATGTATTACTACCTCTATCTTGTAAAAAGATTTTTCTCTTAATATATTTTTTCTTTTTTTTAGTAACAACATTTATCATTTTTACTGTTAATAATTATGCCCAAGTGTGACTTATGTTTAGTTTAATATTTGAGATAAATAATTAGTATACTTTTTAATACTTTTTTATATGAATAGTAAGATTTGTTCAGTAATAATAAGTTTATTTTACGTAAATTTTAATATTTGGATAAAATAATTATAATTTTTTTTGCTTTAATTTGTTCTTTTATGGCTATTAAAATTTTACTTTTTAATTATAAAAAAAAAAATTTGAATGTATTTAATCTTTGAGAAATTTAGTCAGCAAAAAGTGTATGAATTTATTTTCTTGAGAAAATAAATATTTATTATTTTTTGACATTTATGTTATTTGTTACACAAGTTCATAATTTAATTAAGAGTTCCTATTCGTGGCAACCGGTTACCACAGCAGAAATCATGATCCTAACCGTTGATCGTCATAATAAAAGGTGCAGATTAAAAGTAATTTAATCGCTGCCGTTACAGCTTGTAGCGGCAGTAATGTTCCTTCTTGCGACAACAAAAATTACTAAAAAGCCCTTCAATATTCTAACTTACCTGTCGCTACAAATTGTAACGTCAGTGTGAAAATATATATGCAATCACTCTTGTTGGTCACTTGTCCCATAACACTAGTCACTTGTGAATTGTGATTAATCAACCACTCTCACTTCTCTAATTGAGTAATTTAAATTATTAATTAATTGTTTTTAGTTCAAGAATTAGCACTAAACTTAATGACAACCATGCTAGATTAAATTTAGTAAACTAATTAAAAGAATCTTAGTTTTTATTTTTTATTTTTTGAAAAATATTTTGATGACAATAAAATAAAAATATTTACTTTATAATAAAATATTTATAAATATATTATAAAGATTTTTTTTTTATTTTATTGACATCAAAATATTTTTCAAAAAATAAAAAATGATCCTTTCATTAACCTGCAAATATGTTAACCATACTTTCGTTGCACTCGTTGCGGTATTTGTTGCCTGCTCAAGACCTCTGAAACTTCCAAGAATTCTAATCGCAAATTCTACAATTGACCGGTTAATTAGTTGCTCTTCTGTGCTTATTCCTATATAGTTCATTATAATTTATGAACTTTCTATTTTAATAGAATAAAAGCTGTAATACTTTTAAGTAAGGGGGTGTTTGATAAAAATTGAATGAATCTGAATCTGAATCTAAATGAAAAATATTGTTTGATAATTAACATGTCTGAAACATCTGAATGACATAATTTTATTATTTTACCGCTCTGAAAAAATTCAAAGTTGTTATAAATTTATTTAATATTACTTAATATAATAGTTAATATTTTTTTAATTTATTCAGCTGCTCATTTAGCAAAAAAAATCTGACTTAGCCATTCAGCTCAATCATCTGACCGATTCAGCCATTCAGACGATTTTTTTCTAAAACAAACGCACTTAATGGTTGACTGATTCAGCTATTCAGCCATTCAGATGTATTCAGTCCTAAACAAACAGCCCCTAAGAAGATTAAGTGGGGAAGGAGAACTTATAAATGTCATAAAATGCGGTTGTGGGGACGGATTATGAAGAAAGCCAAGGCAGTTAATGCTTTCTTCACAATGAGTTGGCTGGTAAGTTGCATATATAGTACTATGCTGATGCCAATTTAAGTTGTTCCTACACCATGCCACTGCTGTCGAACAATCCATAGCCAGCTCAACTAAGGCGGTCAACATATTTACAGCTTAATGGAATGATATATGTATTGTAAAATGTATAGTCGTAATTGATTATAACTATTGAGTTTATTGAGGCCAGATAATGCCAACCTAAACGATCTATATATATTGAGTGTATTGAAGATTGAAGAGAGAGTATTATTGAGTTTTTTAAAAATTGTGGCAAACTAAACAAATGCTACTTAGTTTATTTTACCAATGAAAAACTAAGTAAATGCTACTCAGTTTAGGAAAACTGTTATTTGTGTGTGTGTGTGTGTATATATATATATATATATATATATATATATATATATATATATATATATATATATATATATATATGGGGACTACTATTCGACATTCAATCCAACAGCTTGTCCAACGTGTTTCTAAGTTCGAAAGTATAGTACATATATATGAATATATACATATAGTACTTATTCAATTTATTTTCATTGTGGCAAACTAAGCAAATTCTACTTAGTTTATTTTACTAATGAAAAACTAAGTAAATGCTACTTAGTTTATGAGAACTATTATTTGAATAAATTATTATATTATTTGTACTTTATGTACATATAGAACTAAGTAACCGCTACTTAGTTTATTATATTGTATTTTATTATATATATTACACTACTTTATTTTATTTTTATTTTAATTACTTAATTTTTTTTAATTAATTTAAAATAATGTAATTTATATTAATTTTATTTAATTTATCTAATTACTTTAATTTATTGTAGTAAATTTATTTTATTTTAAATTATTTTATTTTAATTATGTTATTATTTTTCATTTTATATTATTTTGTATTATATTGTATTATTTTTTTATATTATATTATATTATATTTAATTATTTTATTTATTTTAATTAAGTTATTTTTTATTTCATTTTCTTTTGTATTATATTATATTATATAATTTATTTTATTTTATTTATTGTAATTATTTATTTTAATTAAGCTATTTCATTTTATTTTTTTTATTTTATGTTGTATATTATATTATATTAATTACTTTGTTTTAATTTATTCCATTTAATATATATGTTATTATATTATATTATTTATTTAATATATTTTTTATTATATTATATTATACCATATTATTTAATTTAATTTACTTAAAGTAAAATTTATTAATTTTATTTTATAATATAATATAATATCTTATATTATATTATTTTAAATGCTACTTTTTTATTTCAATATTGTAAACTAATTAAAATACATAATTATTATAAAGTAGGGCCCACATTTCTGTCAATTCTGTCAAAAATTTCGTCGGGAATAACAAATTTACCAACAAAATCCATAGAAAAGTCAGTCCCAAGATCAGTACGACAGTCCATCCCAACAGTCCCAATTGAGTCTCAAAATCAGTCCCAACATGATCAAGTAATATATAATCAGTCCCAAAATCACTCCCAACATTATCAATTAACATATAATAAGTCCAACAATCAGTCCCAACATTATCAATTAAGGTATAATCAGTCACAACATAATCAATTAACACATAATAAATCCCAATTGAGTTCTAAAATCAGTCCAATAATATCAATTCACACATAATCAGTCCCAATTGAGTCCTAAAATTATCAATTAATTAACAAAATCATATATAAGGCAGACTCAATTATTGATAATTATCATCACACAAATTATTTAACATGAGATTAAGGATAATTACTGATAATTAGGTCAGACAACAAATTACCATAAGCTAGCTAATAATTACTAGCATGCAATCAACTTGAGTTACCCACTAACCTTTAATTAATCCTTAAGTTAGCTGGTAATCACCGCCGCCACCCACCACAACACCGGCTGGTGCCACCACAACACTGTCAAAACTTTGCACAGAAAAAAGGACGAGGAACATGAGGAGGAGGAAGATGACGGAACGACGGGAGAGAGGAGTCAGATGAGAGATTGAGAGGTTAAGAGAACTGAGAGAACGGAGGGAGAGAGAGGGGATATGAATATGAAAGCGGCAGCTAGGGGAACTGATTATTTTTAGGTTTTAGGTGTTAATCTCGACGGGATGTCCGTCGAAAATACGTTCGTCGAACTTGGCTTATATATTTTGACAGACATTTCGTCGAGAATAGTTCTCATTCCGCCGTAATTATGTTTGACGCTGGCGGGAATGTTGGCACCATTAGAAGCCTATTATATTCGTCGGAATTCCGTCGATATTGATTTATATACGACAAACTTATTTCTAATGGACGATTCAGTCGGAAGTAACGTAAGTTAGATGGAAATAATTCCGTTAGAAACAATTTTGTTGAAATTGAGGACTTTTCTTGTAGTGATATGATAAAAGATATTATAGACAATTAATACTGTATTTAATGTTATACAGTCATTTACTTAATTCTTGTGCACAACTCTAAAACATCATATATTATGGGACGGGGAGAGTACAACAATTCATTTATTAATAAGTGGTTTGTATTATGTAGGCTCTCATTCAATCTAACTAATAAATTTGTATGCGACTGTGATATTAGTGGTTATATTAGACATAAAATTATTATAATAATTCATTCGGTAACGAGTGTATTGTCGTTCAATCTAACAAACAAATTGTGTGTGGATGTGATATAACTGGCTCTATTAGACACAAAATTATTACAATTATTCATTCAGTGATGAGTGGTTTGTGTTATGTAGCCCCTCGTTCAATCTAACAAATAAATTGTGTATGTGACTGTGATATCATTGGTTCAATTAGACACAAAATTATTATAATAATTCATTCAGTGATGAGTGGCTTGTGTTTTGTAGCCCCTCATTGAATTTAATAAATTAATTGTGTGTGGCTGTGATATCACTGGCTCTGTTGGTTAATGTCATTCCTCCCCATTAAATGCTCCAACCCATTGAATTTTCCAACTCCTCGCCCTCTAAATTTTCCTCCGTCCGGCCCTTTGAAAATTCCATCAACTTCATTAATGCTCCTCCCCTCATTATTGGCTATAAAAGGCTGCTAAACGGAAAGAACAAAAGACACACCAATTTGGAGAAGTCTCATCCGAGAGTGAGGAGAGAAAGAGGGAGAAATCCCACCCGGGAGGGTGGAAGAAAAAGAAAAAAAATAGAGAGAGAAAGATGGTTCAAATAAAAGGGTGTTTTATTTGGATTCCATCACATAGTTATTGTGGTGAAGTAATTTGAGTTTGTACTCAAATTAAGATATCTTTGTATTCTCTCAGTTTATTATAGTGAATTGTTCGGAGTTTGTCCCGTGGTTTTTACCTCTTAGTTTTAGAGGGTTTTCCACGTAAAATCTTGGTGTCTTGTGCTTGGTTATTTCTACTCATTATTTCCTGCAGTGGTTATTATTTTGGTGGAACTGCGGATTTAATCTGTTTGGCATATACTGATATTTTATGCATTTAATTTATCAAAGACAATGGTATTTGGGAGGTGATTTTTTCCAACAACTGGTATCAGAGCTAAGGTTATTTGCTCGGTTGTTCTTGATAAATTTTATTAAGGAATCAGTCGGAGCCATAATTAAATTGACCTCTTCAAATTTTCCGATCTGAAAGCCCAGAATGGAGGCTATCTTTTATTGCAAGGATTTGTATGATCCGTTGGAGCTCGAGGAAAAGAAGCTCGCGGCTAAATCTGAGGCTGATTGGAAAAAGATGAACAGGAAGACTATTGGTCACATCAGACAATGGATTGATCAAAGTGTGTTCCACCATGTTTCGCAGAAGACGGATGCTCATACTCTATGGAAAACACTAGAGTCTATGTACGAGAAGAAGAATGCACAAAATAAAACTTTTGTGATTCAGAAAATTGTGAACCTGAAGTACAAAGATGGGAGCAGTGTGTCGGAGCATATGAGTGAGTTCCAAGGTTTGGTGAACCAGCTGTCCACCATGAAGTTGAATCTTGATGATGAGATTCAGGCTCTTAATTTTACTTCTCAGTTCGTTGCCAAATAGCTAGGAGACTTTAGTGGTGTCTCTAAATAATTTTGCTCCGGAAGGAAAGCTGACTATGCAGATGGTCAAGGACAATCTCCATAATGAGGAGACAAGACGAAAAGAGCAAGGTGTGAATTTTGAGACACAAACACAAGTTTTCGTCGCGCAGAGTAGTGGCAGAAACAGAGAGAAGAGCTCTCCTGAAGATGACAAATCCAGGAGAAGGTTGAGAGGAAAAGAGATAACTTGTTTTCACTGCCAGAGACCGGGTCATATAAGGCGAGAGTGCAGATTTTTAAAGAAGGAGCAGTCTAAGGAAAAAGATAAGGATAAGGACTCGATTGTGTATCTATCCGATGTTGATGTAGCCATTGTTAGTGATGATAAACCCAAGTGCAAAGTTAATAAATGGGTTATTGATTCGGGTTGTTCGTTTCATGCTACTTCGCATGGTGAGATTTTCACATCCTACACTAGTGATGATTTTGGCTATGTACGGATGGAAAATGGTACTACATCCAAGGTTATCGGCATTGGAGATATTTATCTGAAGACTAACAATGGTGGCAGGTTGATGCTTAGAGAAGTCAGACATATTCCGGATATCCGCCTTAATTTGATGTCTATTGGTAAGCTTGATGATAATGGTTATAGCATTTTCTTTGGTGAAGGTCAGTGGAAGTTCACTAAAGGGTCTCTAGTGGTGACTAGAGGAAAGAAGGTAAACACTCTTTACACAATGCAGGCGCATGTGGAAGGTGTTAAAGATGGGAGAGCAAAGTGCAAAAGGATGTGGTACAAAGCCATGCAAAATGGAAGAAAAGCCTTGCATGAGAACCACGAGAAGAAAGCTCCTCACTTTAAATGGGTACCAAAAGTGAAGAAAAAAGAGATAGCTTGCAGCTAGGGTACAAAGCGGTTGTGAAAGAATTTGACAAGCAAAAATATGTCAAGTTTGAGTTAGATCCTTCCATCAAGAACAGCCATGCAGATGAGATAAAGTTGAACATGAAGAAAGTTGAAAATTCCAATTAGCTTGAATTGAGTCAAGACTTCGTTGGGATTAACTCCAAGTGAGGAGTTGTGGTTTGATGTGCAAATTCAGTCTTGGAAGGTTATACAGAAGCAGACATAACAGGTTTCGAAGAGAAGAAGTCTACTTCGGGGGTATTGTTTACTTTTGCAGGGGGAGCCGTGTTATGGCAGTCCAAGTTGCAAAAGTGTATTGCTTTGTCTACTGCTGAGTTGACAACGAAATGTTGTGGTTTCTTCAAGAGTTGGATTTGACACATGAATCGACTCCAAGTGATGGGGTCATGGTGAATACCTCCTTTAATGGGTTCGGAGGGGGAGATTGTTGGTCAATGTCATTCCTCCCCATTAAATGCTCGAGCCCATTGAGTTTTCCAACTCCCCGCCCTCTAAATTTTCCTCCGTCCGGCCTTTTGAAAATTCCATCAACTTCATTAATGCTCCTCCCCTCATTGTTGGCTATAAAAGGCTGCCAAACGGAAAGAACAAAAGACACACCAATTTGGAGAAGTTTCATCCGAGAGTGAGAAGAGAAAGAGGGAGAAATCCCACCCGGGAGGGTGGAAGAAAAAGAAAGAAAATAGAGATAGAAAGATAGTTAAAAAAAAGGTGTTTTATTTGGGTTCTATCAAATAGTTATTGTGGTTAAGTAATTTGAGTTTGTATTCAAATTAATATATCTTTTTATTATCTCAGTTTATTATAGTGAATTATTCGGAGTTTGTCCCGTGGTTTTTACCTCTTAGTTTTAGAGGGTTTTCCATATAAAATCTTGGTGTCTTGTGCTTGGTTATTTCTACTCATTATTTCCTGTAGTGGTTATTATTTTGGTGGAACTGCGAATTTAATCTGTTTGACATATATTGATATTTTATCCATTTAATTTATCAAACACAACGGTATTTGGGAGGTGATTTTTCCCAACAGTCTCTATTAGAGACAAAATTATTATAATTCATTAAGTAATGAGTAGTTTATGTTATGTAGCCTCTCGTTCAATCTAACAAATAAATTGTGGATCAAAATGTTTATTTTAAGCAATTAAATTGATATATATATATTCCATGATTTTAGTTTGAAGCCTCTTTGCTTAGTCGGTTACCGTAACACTGTCCGAGAGTTTTTAATGGGAAGAAAAGAAAAGAAAGTTGGAGAAAAGAGGGGGAAAAAAGTTGGAGAAAGTGAGGTAATTTTCTTTAGTCTTGTCTAAGAGTTTGTGAAGAGAAAATAAAGTAGGTTGATATATTTTCTTCAGTTTTGTCTGGGAGTTGAGAATTAAGAAAAGAAAAAAAAATACACTTTTACTAATATACCCTTTTTATATGAAATAAAGTACTTGATCTTAATCATAATTTCTTTCAACAAGTGACACTATTTTTAGTTCATCCACAGTTTGATCCATGTAATCAATCAAGAAAAAACAGGGATATGTATGAATATGAAGACCTGAACTCGGGTTAATGATGAAAAAAACTCACATTTACACTATACCACACAAGAAGCAAGTGTCCAAATATATATATATATATATATATATATATATACGCACATGAAGAGGCACAGAACTGATAAAATAAGCTGGCATAAATTATTTATATTCCACATAAAAATAATGGAGAGGGAGGGACAAGGGAGAGAGATCCAGCATCCAGCATCCACAAATTCCTTTTTCCTTTTTGATGAATCTCTTTCTCTCTCTCTTTTTCACTTTTTGGTATCTGGTAATTATTATGGTCCGATTAATTTGGAATCGAGTTACGATCGGACCTACAAGGGGAGCTCTCCCTGACACTGTTTTCTCCATTTACAAGACTCGAACTCGATATCTTACTTAAGGGGAACAAAGGGGCACCGATCGAACTCCTTCTACTCAACCCAATGAATGTTGGTTTGATGAATCTCTCTCATCCCACCATTACCACATCACCCTCTAGCCTGCACTGCAGCATCACCATCTTAGGCCATACTCCATCAATCTGCAATCTGCAATCTGCAATCTGCAATCTGCAATAATCCTATTTCATTCCCATTAAGTTCATTGTAATTGTGAATGAATTAAACCAAATTGGGATTGTTAGTAACCCTAGGATATAGATGGAAATAATTTATGTTTAGTTGAAAATATAAGGGCAAAGTTGGTATTATAAAAATATTACTTAATCAAGTTTTCTTTTTTCTCCCAATCTTCTCATTTTTGAGAAGAATTTTTTTGAAAGAAATTAAAGTTGAGCAAGTTTTTCTTAACTTTCTTTTATTTTCCTTTCTTTTGTCTAAAGAAAAACTCAAAGCTAGACAGTACCAAATCGATTGGCTAACTCATTTTTTTAGAGTCATACTATGTATTGCAAAAAAAAAATATCGAATTATAATTGCGACGTATATTAATATATGAAATTGGATAGAATCATTAAATTTGTTCGTTATATCAAATACATTGTTAAAATATTATCAACTATAGCTATTCACGTAACTCGTAACAACAAATTAAAATTGACATATAAAATCGCAAGATATATTATTTTCTTATTTTTGAGTTGCTGCAAAGATTTTTCATGCGTTTGTGAGAAAATACTATCATGAGATAGCTCATCCAGTGAAAAATATAAAAAGAACCACAAGTGAAAGAAAAATATAGTAAGGAAAAATTAGAATTATTTATGATTATATATCATATGAATTTATATATGTATTTAAAATGTAAGTTTTCTTATTCAATTGAAATTATTTCAATTTGATCCCAAAATGTAGGAATTATTTCCGTCGGACTTCTAATTAGACGTGCACACAAACACCAACAGCCATGCACTCGATCTGTGTCTGCCTATTAATATTTTGTTCATATATATTTGGATTTCTATAGGAACTCTTTCGCTCTTATATAAACAAATTATAAGGAGCGATATGAGAGGGCTTATACTTTATGGCTAAATTGTGTACATGACCCATACTTTGGGGCTATATATGAAATTAATGCTTTTAAAAATAGTCTTTGGTTTAAAATGTCTAAATTCCACATGATTAATTTCGCATATAAATATTTGCTTATTATACAATTAAATATAAGTTTGGTTGCATAGTTTATTTCAACAAGAAATTTTAATCGTACATATTATAATATTGATGAAACTAAAGAAAAAAGAAGAAAAAAAATCAATCAAAGAACTAAATGAGGGGTAGTGCCACTTTTGAGTAGGAGAGTTAGGTAGTGTTTGTTTATATCTGATTGTCTCTTAATGGACTGCCTCTTATTCGTTAAGAGGCATGATGATGTTTGTTTGTTTTTTTGTTACCTCTGAATGTCTCTTAATCGGTAAGACAGAAAATGAAATATTAATAATTAAGATTAACATTTTTTTGATAATTTTTTTTATATAAATATATTCAACAATATTATTCACTCATTTTTATCAAATTGAATATTTAAAATTATTAAATAAAATTTAACCTTTTAAAATGATAAAATAGTGTCATTAAGAGACAACTTACTTTTTAAATATCAAACAGTTTTTTAAATTCAGACCTCATAACCATTCAGATAATCTAATTTATTAAGATATCATAATCATTCAGATCTTAATTGTCAGGTTTATCAAACACAACCTTACTACCACTATAAAAGGGGAAATCCAAAATTATTCCGAGGGTTCATGAAGATAACATACAGGATTGAATCATTCAAGAATTTAATTATTTAGTAAACCATTTACTGAATACTTTTGTAAAGCATGTTTGTTGATTTATGCTATGATTTTAAAGTTGAGTCATCAATACTATATATATATATATATAGTGGCGGAATCAGGACAATTTCAGAGGGGGGCAAAATACATTATTAAAAAAATGAATTTAAAGTTTTTTTTTTAAACTTACTAAAGCTTAAAAGGGTTTGAAGTTTTTTTTTTAAACTTACTAAATGAAACGACTTTGTTTTATTTAGTAAGTTTAAAATAAAAAAATAAAAAAAATTAAAACTCACCCAACAAACCCAACAGGCTGCTACAGTGCTGCTCTAGATGAATTATGAAAGTGTATAGGATAATATGAAAGTTTCATTTATTATGAAATTTTGAAAGTGTATATGAAAGTGTATAGGATAATATGAAAGTTTTATTTAATATGAAACTTACTAAATGAAACTTTAAAAAGAGATATTATGTAACGCTCCCAAAACAGGTCTAATCCACCCAACCTATTCTGAGTCGCCACTAATACACTCGATAAAAATCCAAATACAAATATTCAAATTCTAACTTTTAAACTGTCGTACAAAATACGACCACAGTTAAACTGTGAGTTTTAATACAAATACCACTGATACCAAAATGTAACTCTCATAGTACTTCAACCTTGAACAACACCTTATCCTATTGGGTCACCAAAATCAACGGTTAAATAGCGTATACAATACGACACACACATTTAAAGTTCTCAATACAATTATATATCGTCATGATGTTTTATAATGTATTGAGAAACTCAACAGTTAACGACCGCTACTCTATTCCCTTGTTATCCCCGCTCGACCCAACTACACTCTTATTACCTGAAAGGAATTGCGAAGCAAAAGGGTGAGCACAAATAGCCCAATAAAGAATATCATAACTAAAGATAATTAAATTATCAATAGTTTTCATCAGTAATAAATCAGAGATTTATAACATATGGTAGATGATAAAACTTTTCAACCATAATTGCAGCGGAACGAACAATCCATTAGAAGAGTCAAATAGACCATAATGTCTATTATCTCCTTCACGTTAAAAGTCCACCAACAATATTGTATCCCTATAACATCAATCAACAATTTCTGTCCATAATCATGTAAATAATTCATAATCATAATTATGTTGATAAATTCCTCTTCGCAACCAGGACGAAGATAATTTTCATCACCTGTCTTTACCTGAAATATCAAAGATCATGGTTATACCAAATCACAGTTCCTGTTCATAATCATACTAATAAATTCATCTTTGCACTACGGGCCAAAAATATTCATCAACAGTTCATCTTTGCACTACAGGTCAAAGATATTCAACAACAGGTCATCTTTGCATTACAGGCCAAAGATATTCATATCTCAAAGAAATATATAATCATTTCAGAATTTATATAAATAATAATTATAACCATGTTGATCAAATCACCTTTGCACTTAAGCTAAAGATATTCAATTATAAATTCAATGGTCATGATCATACCAGTCAACAATTCATCTTTGCACTACTAGCCAAAGAGAACCCATAGTCACGATCATACCAATAATCTACCCATCTTTATACTCAAGTCAAAGAGAACTTCCATCACCATGATTATAAAAATGTTATATATGATAATAAGAACAATGTGATCAAAATATGAATTTAATTTCAAGAGTAAGATTCATAAATCAACAATAATTTGGTTAGATAAAGAAACCAATTTTATCGTAAATAGTACCTCGTGAATAGTACCTCGTGCATAGTGCCGTATACGTGAATAGCGTCGTATACGTGAATAGTAACCTCGACATAAAAAAGATAGAAATTTCATAAGAAAAATCATAATTCGTGAATAGTATCGTATTCGTGAATAGTGCCGTATACGTGAATAGTAATCCCAACACGAAAAGATAAAAATTTCACAATAAAATTCATATCAATACATGAATAGTGTCGTATACGTGAATAGTAATCCCGACATAAAAAAGATAGAAATTTCATAAAAAAAAGTCATACTCCGTGAATAGTACCGTATTCGTGAATAGTGTCGTATACGTGAATAGTAACCCCGACGGAAAAGGTAAAAATTTCATAATAAAATTCATACCAATATTTTGATGAAATGATATTGAAAGCAATAACATCATTTACGAAAAATATAACATCCCTTACAAGAATGATATCCCTTGCGAATACGAAAGCAATAATACCCCTTACGAGTATAAAATCACAACCTTTACCAAAATATCCTTCACGAAAATAATGTCATTTACGAAAAATGACCTCCTTTACGAAACATAATAACATCCCTTACAACAATGATATCCCTTACGAGTATCACATCCTTTATCAAAACACCCTTTATCAAAATATCCTTTACGCAAAATAATATCCTTTACGAATATTAAATGAAAATAACATCCTTTACAACAATGATATTCCTTACCTCAAAAGAAAAGTACTTCTGACTGGAATATCGGATATAATACTGAAGAAAACTTGCACTGAATAAAACACTCAAAGTATCTAAATACTCACAAAAATACGCTCGATATTATAGAGAGAGAAAACTTCTAATTCTGGTGTGATTTTCAATTCTAACTTAAGCATCCTATTTATAGAAAAATGCTTAGAACTCCAAAGCAGAAAATTTACTAAAATATTATTATTATATTTATTTTTTCTTCACGCACCACCCGCCTACCATTCTTGGAATTTATTTCCTCCAGCAATCAGCCAACAAAAGTCAAGAGTGTGGCCCACAATATATTTTAATCAAAAATTAAATTAGAACTTCAATAATTCATAATAAATAGCCTTTTTATCAGAAAAATACGAATCTTATGTCAATTCCATAGGAAATTTAATTCTCTATAACTTTGTAGAAGAAAGTTTTTCCAAATTCCAAACAAAAAATATCCGAAATCCACAAACGAATGATATTTTAATTTTCTTTTCTTCCCTTTCTCTTTCTTCCTTTTCCATATTCTTCCACTAACTCTCTCTCTCCTTTTCTTCTTTTCTTACCCCCATCATTCCTTCCACACACACACACACACACACACACACACACACACACATATATATATATATATATTAAAATATTTACAATTTATAAAAAAAAATCCAATTCTATCTTCTTTCTTTCACCTCATTTTATTCACATATCGTGGATTTATTGTAAAAATATTACCATTAAAATTATAAAATTATATTATTATATTATCACATTATACACTTATAATGTAATATTATAATAATATATTTGAATGAAATATTTTATCAGAAAAGATAAAATATCACTTTTCAACAATTGTCTCTTTAAAAAAAATTCCTCCATTAAATAAATATTTTCTTATCATTTTTATCAATAATTAATTATTCACAAATAATATTACCGAACTACAATATTGACAACCAGGTCGTTCTCAGGAAAGAGGGGGCCTTCCGATAAAGATTTCTCCTTATTGGCGCGTAATTAAATAACCCCTCCTAGACAGAACTTCCTTAGACATTGTCAATAATGCTATCTAATAATATTATTCAAATAATATGAATTATTGATCTGATAATGGGAAATACTGTGCAGTAGCAATTATTGAAACAACAATAATATAAAATACTGTACAATACCTTGTGCTACTATGCAACAACGCATATTACTTTACTTAAACCACCGGGTATTTCAACAATGTTAACGGTAACAACTAAGCCGTTCTTTTTAGAAAACTCATTCTTGTCGTTTTCTTCACCCGACAGTTTTTCGTTATGGGGCCCACAAATGGTTGCGCCGTCGTACGAATATTCTCCGACAAAAAAAATATTCCACGACTAAGCGAATATTCTCCGACAACAATGAATATTTTATAATCACTTGCTTATTTTGAAAAATTTACATATATCACCCTCAACTTTAACCTTTTATCAATTTAACCATTTACTGAATAATAAATATAAAAAAAATTGAATACTTCTATTTTATAAAATCTGGGGTCTTACATATTATGTATCTCACAAATTATGATTAGTAAATGAAAGTGTATAGGATAATATATACATACCCCCCTCCCCCGCTCCCCCCCCCCTTCTTCCGCCTCTGTGTGTATATATATATATATATATATATACACACTCTCATATAGTGGAATGGAGAATGTTCTATTTTTATAAGGGTCCTCTTAACATGTGCCCTTAGGGTACATGCTAAGCACACAGTTCAAGATAATATTTTTTTGAATTGTGTGCATATTCTTTTGATTTTTACATTTGCACCAAGTTCAAGGAAATATGCACACAATTCAAAAGAATATTTTTTGAACTGTGTGATTAGCATGTGCCCTAAGGGCACATCTTAAGAAATTTCTTTTTATAAAGCCTCTTTGTTTCCTTACTTTTGTGAGTGTCAATTGTGTTCCACTCGAAAACCTAATTGATTGCCAAACTCCTAATTAACCATGATTTTAGTATTTGATCTAATATCATTAGCTAAATTTCCCCATCATTTTATTCCTCTCTCTCTCTCTTTCTCTCTCTCTCGTTTTCTCTCTCTCTCTCTCACTCTCACTCTTTGTTTTTTTTCCTGTTAAATATGATATATATACTCAGATGAAAACTTTATTTCATAATAAAGCGTTGAAAATTAAAACAAAAAACAAATAAAGGCTAAAAAATAAAAAATAAAGGAAAGATATGATGAGAATAATTTGTTAGGAAAATATGAAATAAGACTACATAATACAATATTTTAAATTGTAGGCGTTCATATTTAATTAGAAATATTACAATTTGATCCCAAAACGTGGGCATTACTTTAGTCAGATGCGGATTTGTTAAGAGGCAGTATAGACAGCTGTCCCTGCTGGATTTTTTAATTTTTTTTCATAGGTATAAGGGTAAGGGCAGATATGTAAGTTAATAAACTCAAGGGGCATATTAATGGAAGAGTTAAACTAGGAGGTCGCAAAAATATATATATATACATAGGTACCAAGCTTCCTAAAGGGCATAGTGATAACTTATAATTATATTTTGTTGTACATTTATTTGTGTATCTGGTTATAAATGTATATACATAAGTATCAAACTCTTATTTTTTATGGTTTTAATAATGTTTATTTAATAAGGGCATTGATATTTTCACACACAAACAAAATTTTATATTTTCACAAGTTTCTTCTCACATAAGTGGGGCACATTTACTATTCATGTGAGACAGATCTTGTGGAACTATAACTTTTACGAGTTCTTCTACACAGACAGGAATATGAGACATGAATATTGGACAGGAGGTGTATTGGACTTTAATTTATTTGTATTTTTATCTCACTTGGTCAAAACATAAATAATAAAAAATTCAATACACTCCTGTCCAATATTCATGTCCTATATTCCTGTCTGCTTAGACTTTTTGAACTTTTACTTGTGGAATCATTTTTAATTTTTTTGTCAGTTTAATCTTTTTTCATATTCTTTTCATTTAAATATTTAAAGTTAAGTTTTGGTGTTTTTTTTTCTTTGGGGGACTGAAGTTTACAAGACCAACCTTGTGTTGAAGAAAATTATGACAATCAAGAGAGGACTTAACATGACAAAGATACAAATTAAAGTTTCTATGACTTGTTTTTCTTACCTCTTTACTTGTATTAATGATTAAATATTTTAGGTACTAGGCTTTCGGCACACCTACAGTTGTTTTGATTACAAGTCTGGTAGGTTTTGTTACTTGATTATTACATATTTAGTTGTGGAATATTATACAATTGGTTATTTATATAATATAATGTTTTATTTGATATTGATTACAAATTAATAAATATTTTTAAAAATATTTTTAATTTGCAATGATTTGATTATTTAATAAAAGCATTGTCAAATAAATTTCTTCTCGATAAATTTTTAAAAAAATCACAATATGTAATTAGTGAAGAAAATCCAACCTTTCTAAATTAAATACGTTCTTCACAAATTATTATTTATAAAGGAAGACATTTTTATTAGTTATTTCAAAATGTTAATTCTGAGGAAATCATCTTCTTGCCAAACAAAAATAATCCTTTACAATATATAATTTTTGAAGAACATATTTTTCTAAATATATCCTTCACAACAAATATTTAGGAATACTTTTATCGTGGAGCTCTAATGCAAAAATTGCGAGAAAAAAGTTTTCTTCACAATAAATCTTGTGAGTAATATATTATTTGTTGTGAAGAATTTATCCTTCATTGTCGACCTTTTTTTTTGTAGTTAAAATTTGTCCATGCTGAAAAATATTTTTAGACCCGCCCCTTATTTTAGTTGGACCCCTTATGTTTCTAAAGTATCAGTGGGTGGGAGTCTGCATGCATACTCGAGTACTGGACTGACTCTCCATATTCATATAGTGGAGAATCAATATTGAACATGTACAGATAACACATAACATGCCTTGCAATGGCAAGCCAATCCTCTTGGATTCTGTGCCTCTTCTTTTTCAGCCCCTCGTGTTTTTTGCTTCAAGCCCACATTGGAGCTAATTCGGAGGCAAACCGGAAGGGATAAATTCATCCTACCTTTGTTTTTCATCTTTAGCAATTATTGTTAAATTTTCTCAATACTATATATTACAGTAAAAAAATATAGAAGTTAATATTCAAAATTGTTCTATGACTAGAGTCGGCTAGCTTTTGGACTAGTTAAAGATTAAATCATGAAATACACTCGTTTCTACAAAAAGAAAAAAAGAAAAGAAAGCGTGATATGGAGTGGGACATATTATATAATATTTCGGATTTTTGTTAATAATTAAGTTACTATTTTTTTTCGTTTGAAAAGTTAAATTCTTTTAGTAGATACTTTAATAATTGATTTCATTAAAATTAAAGAGTCCGTTAGGGTTTTGGTAACTCCTATTATTTCTTTGTTATATGTAAGGAGTAGAGATGTAACGTTAATCATATTCTAATTTGGTTACTTGAATTCCCGAGTAGAATTCTCATATGCACAACTCATAAGAAAAAATTATAATTAATTCAACCGATGTCGGAATTGAGTAAATCCAAATTAAAGTCTGTTTCTTCAGTTTTTCGTTCTCTACAATTATGAAGAGGAATATAAGTTATTTGACGTCATCTTCATGTCTTAAATTGATGAAAATTGCAACCTATCCTGATTCTCGTCAATATTTTCAGCCCTAATTTGAAAATTTGTAACTCAGTCATATTAACTCCGAGTCAAGTGATTTTTGAGACTATTTCTTGTGTATTTTCGAGAGTTATAATTTTTATGAGGCATAAAGAGATTTTGAAGAATCTAGAAGACTCAAAAGTCAGTTTCTTTACTGATGCGTATTGAAGAATGGCGAATAAGAAATGTAAATATTATTTTATATTTTGATTTTAAGTTTAGTTATGAGGATTTTTAAATTAGAGATTATTTTTAAAAAAAATATAGACATGAAATTAGATATCATGATAATAGAAAAGAGGAGATAAATTTATATAAAAGATTATAATTTGATTATATAATTTTGATTGAGCGTAAACGTTAAAATTTAAAAATCTATATATTTTCATAATTTAAGGTATATTGTGTGTGTTATATCACTTAATCCGACCGTTGGATCACTATTATTTTTGGATATATTATACATATATAAGAAAATAATATATATATATATATATATATATATATATATATATATATATATATATATATGCACCAATTTTGAACCGTAAAAGATTAACATATGATTTGTTATGAATTTTAAGATGTGACTGGTTTAATTGGAATTTTTCAAGTAGATCTTTAGCAATGAGTTTTAATTTTTAAAATTGTATAACTTAATGATTTTAAATTCGATTTGGGTGATTCTTGATGCTAAATTGAAGTATTTAAAGTCTAGTTTCTATTAGAATTAATTAAATTTAAAAAATATTATAAAATCAGATTGATATGAGTGATACAATATGCAAATATCTTAAAAATAAATTGTCATATTAGGGTTTTAAGATTTCTTTAGTTTTGTTATTTACTTTTAAGTTTTGAAGTATTAAAAGTGATAATTAAAGGCACCTTGAATGGATTACGAATTATTATGGAAATATTAGTTTGGATTATATTTATTTCGAGGTGAAAATGTTTAGGTTGTGAATAACATGATTTCGTATTTCATATCGTTAGCATTTGAGGGTAAGATTTTGTGGATTGTGTTATAAGTGATTTTGAGTATCAGGTACGGATTTCGTACTCCATTCCTTCTATTATTGTTGTTTTCTTTATATCTTATGATATCTCGTCATTCGTTATATTTTTCTTATATTTATGTTAGCACTCTTGAATAGAAGTTTGATCTTTAATATCCTGATTTTATTCTATAATCTGAACTATTTTTCTTTTATTATAATATGAGTATATTCCATATTTCTTTAGCGATACTATCATTATGTTGATTTGTTTGCATTGTTAATCGTTCGGAATTTGGTACTCGCTTAATTGTTTCATTTCTAGTTAAATCCTTATTTTTTGGTTTGGTCTAAATGTTCCAAATTTCATATTTTGTAATCTTTTGAATTTGTTCTTCATGCACATAACTTTATTGATCTTTGTAGAGCGGTACATGTTTCTACAATACTTTGAAGGTATTTTGTTTATGAGTTGATTTGGTTCAACATGTAAATTTAGAACCATTTTGTTGGTATTGTGTCGCATGTGTTGTGACACCATATCTTTGATAGAATGTACCGTAGGGTGTACCGTAGGGTATACCTGAGTTATAACCACCTATGGGGGTAACACAAACATGTTCTCTTTGCACCCAGACACGACACCTTCCGTGACAGTGTGATCAGTTAATGACGTATCCTTTTGTATGTTACTCTAGGTGTAAACTTTAGCCATTTGATATGATTGTTCAGGATGCGTATGGGTCGACCCATACGCATTCGATTGGAGATGCGTATTTTTGTTCGCTCTGTTTTGTTTTGCAGATTGGTGATATTTGTGTTAGACATACCTTCCGATTTGCATGCATTTGAATTCGTGGTTCGATGCATGATTTGTCTGTGTAAAATTATTTTGACTTGTCTGTATGGCAAAGTTCTGTTTTGTTTTAAGCTCAATATGAAATAACCACCTAGCCACTTTGATTCACCCTTCTGCTTGTTTCTTTAATTCTGTAGATTTAGATATATTATATTCAGATTTTGGATATTATATTATCGTCAGTATTTATGCTTGAGGTCTTGTTCAGTATTTTTTCAGTTGATTCTGTATTTCAGTTTTGTATCTTTTGTATATTTTTATCACTGGGCATTTGACTCATGTTGTGCTTTTCTTTCGGCAGATTTGTAGGGGTGATGCAGGGTTGTGTGAAGAGAGAGCTTGACTTTGACCATCTAGTTGATTTAGATTTTAAGTACTGTTTAATTTTGATTATTCTAGGCCACTTGGATGACCACTTCAGATGGGATTTAGGACAGACTTGGGGGTGGGCAACCGATAAAAATCGGCCCGAACCGGACCGGTACCGAACTGAACCGAAAGTAGCCAAATTTCGGTACCGATACTGGTATCGGTTGGACCGGTATACTGAACCGATTTACCAGTTTGGAACCGATTCGGTATCGATTTTTACCGAATAAACCGAAAATTAATATAATTATTATTTTATTATTTTTATTATTATAATCATTATTATTATTATTATAATCATTATTATTATTATTAATTATTTATTAATAATAAAAAAAATTAGAAAACCGGTATATACCGGTTCGATTCGGTAAAACCAAACCATAAAAACTCGGTAGCGAAACCGGTACCGAAAAACCGGTATATATCGGGTTTTTTTTACCGAACCGACCGGTTCGGACCGGTCTAGAAAACCGAAAAATCGAAAAACCGGAAAAACCGAATTTTTTACCCACCTCTGAACAGACTTATCCGTTGTTCTAATTCTAGTACGTAGTGTGGTCTATGTTGTTTTTATGTTGTTCAGTTTATCAAAATGTGTAATTGAATCTTAATCCAAATGTGTTATCTAATTGGTTTCACCCACCAAGAGAGAAAGGGGGAGGGGAGGGGAGGGGAGGGGGAGAAGAAAAAAGAGTCTACTTGGGGAGGAGAGGAGGGGAGGGGAGGGGAGGGGAGGGGAAGAAAAAAGAGTCTACATGTTCCCTTTAGCTGAGGCTAAAATTTAACATTATCCTTAAGGTTCCTATACTCGTCAAGATTCATTATAAGTTATGTTTCGTTATTTATGAATAATTTAAATATTTGATATATTTTTATTTATTAATTAGGATAGCTTAGTAGATTTAATTATTTTGGATCTGTTTATATTTTGGGCTTAGTTTGTAAGTTTATTAGATTTTATTTAATTTTAAAGTTTAAGTAGTATAAATAGTCTCTTAAAGTTCTTATTATGGAACAACTCTCATTATTATTGAAGTATCAAATTATTCTAACGATTGTTATACAGTCTTTTATCTCTACTGTTATTGCAAAGTTCCAGATTTAATTCATGTGATTGTTTGATATGTTGTTGACTCCGTCTTCCGTTGTGTCAGTTGACATCAGAGCCTAGAAATTAGCCCACCACAATGATGATTCTACTGATTAAGCAAGAGACAACCCACTCCGATGTCGATGTTAAAGAGAATGATGTTGAAACTGTTTAGTCGGGGATTGCGAGTAACCGTTGGGGACTAGTTTACACTAGTTGAATTTATATTTAATTTTCTGTTTTATCAAGCAAAACAAAGTTCCATTGTTCACGGACAACCCATCTTCACGGGAAAAGAGTTTCACGTCTCCTAGCTGCTGGTAGTATAAATAGTCTAAGATAATTATTATGGTACAATTTTCATTATTATTAAATTATCAGATTATTCTGACGGTTATAATACAATCTTTTCTCTCTCCTTTGTGAATTATTGTGATCGCAAAGTTTCATATTCAATTCATGTAATTGTTTCTGTTGTTTACTCCGTCTTCCGCTGTGTCACTAGTAGTAACTATTATTCTAGACTATAGTATAAAATTATAATTTGCCTTATCTAATTGAGCATTATCCACCAAAAAATAAAAGATTCCAGAACCTCTACTATTGATAAAGAAATAAAGGAAGATAAAAGATAGAATAGTAGAGAGAGCGAGAGAGAGAGAGTTGAGGTACAAGAAAGTATAAATAAGGAAAAGAAAATGAGAAGAGTAACGAAAGGAGAGGGTATAAAGTTAATATTATCCTCACATCGAGTGAAGTTACTACTAGTTTAGTTTATGGGAGAGTATAGTATGAAACTGTAGAATGTGTTATTTAATTTAGTGTTACCCACCTAAATATAAAAAATAAAAAATGAAAATCCTGCTATTCGTGTGTTACAGCCTACAGAAGTCTGTTTTACATTTTACTATGAACTTTATCATGATGTTATCGTTCCAAAAGTGTGGAATTTAATTCGGTGTGAAATTAAAAATAAAATAAATTAAATATTGATCACTTTGTAGATCAAGTTTATCATAAAAGGAAAATTATATGGGACATATTTTTTAAATTGTAGTAATGAGATGATGAATCTTTGGAAGCAATAATAGATAAAACTAGCTAATGATAATTTATTTATTTTAATTTTTTTACTAACATATGTTATTATAATTCAATTCTAAAGATACATTTTATTAGCGTATGAAAATTAAGGCTCCTTGTTGAGTGAGGACAAACATAAAATGCTTTGATTTCATCATTCACATGTGTGTCACATTACGAAGCAAATTGGATGACATGGTTTTAAAGTGGAATAACCACCTATAGTGGCGACCGTGCTATTTGTTGATAAGGTGTTTATGTTTTTCAGGTACTCTATGATTGTCAGCTGAATTTGTTCAAATAGAAATCTGATCATACAAACTCACATTACTTCTTCTCATACTTGAGTTCATGGTTGACATAACAAATATAAAAGCATAAAGACTTTTCAAAAAGGGCATTTTATATATATATATATATATATATATATATATATATATAATGCGTCAATCATCAGCTTCAAATTAGAGTTTTTGCTCAACTCACAAATTTTGATTTTGACAGTCACTAATTTACTGATTTGATCACGCCTGAAAATTTGTAAAAAGTTTATGGAGTACTTGGGGGACTCTAAGAGCTCCCTTACTTAACTCTATGATTATGGAGATAGAAAATTATTATGAAAGTAAAATTGTGTGTCTTGAATGTGCTAAAACATTCCTTATTTATAATATGAGAGTCTTATCCTTCAGGTGTTAAGAATTAAAATTCTACACGACTTTAGAGACCTTTCAAGTTATCAATTCATAGTTGCAATGATGGCTTTTAGTGACATTTCTACTAGGAAGTGGACTTTCAATAATGGCTTTTAGTGACGATTTTGAATGTCGTCATAAATTATTGGTTATTGGTGATGGCAATCAGATGCAATCACTCAATCCATTGTTTTGAGAACAATGTTACTATCACATAAAAAATGCTCATATAAACACACATGCATATTGTGGGTCCTGCCTGACATGTGGGACCTATAAATATGCATGTGTGTGTATGTAAACATTATGTGACCCTTTTTTTTATGTGATAGTAGCATTATTTTTGTTTTGATGTAGGAAAACGAGACGATTTGATTTAGGAAAGGAGACGAAATGATTTGCCGTCACAGTTGTGAATAGGCGACGGCAAATGTTGTCATATTTAATTAAATTTAGCAAAAAAGAATGAAAAATAAAAAAATAACATTGAATTGATGACGGTCTTGGTTGTCGCCTGAACAACCATAGAATGGTTGAGGACATCATTGTCTCATACATTTGCAGCCATCTCGAGTGTTCTAATTACTTGTATTATTTAAAATAATAACTAATATCACGTTTTGACATTCCTAAACACTTATGTTATTAAAATACCTCTATATCTGCTAAAGTCATTTATTAAATAAATTAAAGACATTGTAGATGGGTCAATTTCATATAAGTTTCCATCTAGTTTGGGATAAAATGTTGAGTTGAATTGAATATAAAAAGTAAATATATTAAGTTACTACGTTTAATATCCACATATTCAATTAATGGTTGTTTAATACTCCCTCAGTTTAGTTTTATTTGTCTTAATTGAGCATATTTAGAATTAAAATTTATTCTTACGTTTATTACATATATGTACAACACTACAAGAAAAAGCTCTAACAGCGACCGCTAATATTTGCGACCGGACTTTTTCGTCGCTAATGCTAGTAACAACGACTGATATTAGCGACCGCAATCCAATGTAATCGATATTGCTTTTAGCGACAGCCATGCGGTCGTTGTTAGGGCAATTTGGTCGCTTGCAGTTTTCCCCTCCAAAAAATTGGCGCAAAATTAGGGCGACAAGCCTAATAGCAACTAGATGATAACAGTGACCGCACGCGGTCGCTAATAAAGCCACGTGTTTAAAAATCAGCGATCGCAGCAAGCGGTCGCTGATTCTTTTAACTCTATCGCGAACCAAACAGCCAGACAAAACAGAAAAAGAAGAAGAAAGAAAAGAAAAGGAGACGAGGGGGAAGAAGGAAGAAAGGGCGAAAAAGGAACACAGCTTGGGGGAAAATTTGTGTAATCTCGCATTTCCTCGATTCAGGTACGGTATATCTCTCTATTGTATTTTTTTTTAAAAGGGTTACCAAATTTCATCTCAATCTGAAAAGGGTTACCAAATTTCATCTCAATCTGAAAAGGGTTTCAGATTATTTTTAAGAAATATAGATTGAGCTGTGGATTAATTGTATTTCTTGCTTAGTTTATGAGCTCAATTTTATGGGTATGCTTGTTTTTCTTTTTGGGTTTTATTGTTATTGCATTTTCTGTGAAAAACAGTTTGCTGTGAAAAATAATTTTTGTTTTGTTTTGCTTTAGTGTATAACCAAAGACACATTCAATATTGATCTACCATGTCACATTCAATCAAAATTGACACATTCAATAAATTGTTAGTATGCTATGCACCCTACGGAATTTGAGTGTCAAAAGTTTAAAGTAGTTGTAGATAAACACATTGAAGATGGTAAGAAGTAGGTGTGTGACTTTAGGTTTTAGTTAGATGTTTTTGTGTTTGTAAATCCATTTCTTTTTGGGCTTGTAATCTCCATCTGTTTGGTTGTTGTAATTTGAGTTTTTAAATCACAGAATTACTGTTCAATGTATCAATTCTCTTATTGTTAGTTTTTTTGTGCTTGTGTTTTATATTATTATTATTATTATTATTATTATTATTATTATTATTATTATATTATTATTATTATATACTATATACTAATGTTTGTATAGAGAGGGGAGAGGCGAGAGGGGAGAGGGGAGAGACTAGTACTAGTACAGCACTACTACT
The DNA here is from genome assembly GCA_020205555.1 of Panax stipuleanatus. Taxonomy (NCBI): domain Eukaryota; kingdom Viridiplantae; phylum Streptophyta; class Magnoliopsida; order Apiales; family Araliaceae; genus Panax; species Panax stipuleanatus. Next base: position 160,506,116 of record CM035115.1, on the reverse strand, counting down.
AGTATTTTTTTGAGATTATATTGTTACCATTTAATTATGCGGATACATTATTTCATGATAAGATTTAATAGAGAGTTTGCGAAAAGAACAAAATGAAGAACTAAGAGAGAAATATAAAAAAATTTATTTAATTTTATAATTAAACTTATTACCTTTGGTCAACATAAATCAATTAAATATAAGAAATAAAATTATAATACTGGAATATTTTGATATGATAATACTGGAATAAAATTATATTATATTTCTATCTTTTTACAAGCTAAAAAGAGAGAAATATAACAGACAACATTTATTCTAAAAATACAAGCATTCTAGAGACTGTGACCGCTGTACAAACACCTTTATCACTTCCTGAGATGTCCTCACCCAACAATAGCTTTGAAAATCTTTCGTACATCATTTCAAGTTCTGTCAACATATCAAATCAATTAGAAAACATATTCGAGTGACATTTATGATGCACACTCATTCCATTCCCGAATAAGCATTTATGATATACACTCATATTATATATATACATATATATCTATATGTATTTATAAGCATTATAAATGGCATTTGGTTGAATTGTACATTTCTGACAAAGGGAATACAATAATTTTTCTCAACATAGGTATCGTGGTATCATAGATTTTTATTCAGACCGTAGTTGGATGAGACGACGAAAGTCAAGTGCCCAGATAGATGCTACAATTGAATTTAGAGATGGTTGCCAAGTATTTCTGAATTATGCGTATAGTAACCCGGAATATGTGAATGGTCAGAACAAGATAAGATACTCTTGTTTTAAGTGTAAGAATGTAAATTATATGCTGATAAATCGATCGCTGATAGTGGTTGCTACTGAACAACTAGCGACTAGAATATCTGCGACTGACATCACCGACCGCATTCGATCGCAGATAATCATCAGCGACCGTATGCGGTCGCTGATTTACGGTCGCAGATAAGCGTCTTTCTTGTAGTGCAATATTATTATCATAAGAAAGTACATCGAATATATTATCAAAATCAACTTATTTGATTTCAAAAGTTCTAATACATTTGTTTAATTATCCATCTTAAAATTGGTCAATTTGACCATAAAAAATTAATTTGGATAAGTAAAGTCGGATAAAGAGAGTATTTATAAATTAAAAATGTTAGTTTATATTGTATAAATTAAATAGTAATACATATCACAACTAAAAAGTACATATGCTCCACAAAAAGAAGTCCTATTTATTAGCATATACATATTTTTTTTACACAAGAAGAGTCATTTTTTTATTAATAGTAATTAAACTGATACACTGTGTTAAAGCTTATTATCATCCAATCACTCTAACAAATGGTTTTTCAGGGAGAAATATAGAATAAAAATGTAATTTTATATTTATAAATTTAAATAGAATGAATAATATATGTAGCATTTGAATAGATGAAGAAGTATAATTCAGGGTTCTCATGAAGCTATATATAAATAGAGTACTTAAAAAAGAATAGTTCAAAATCTTTATATATTAAAAGCTATTGATTGACATTTGAAACCATTGTTATTGATGGTCTGCAAGCTTGTATTTAATTATTTATTTATTTTTATTTTTTGGAATTTAATGTTCTAGTTAGGATGCACAAATTGAAGACCACTTTTGAAATAGTTTCTCCTTCATATATGTACAGTACAACTAGAAAATCAAGCATGCGTGATGAATCTTAGTGATAATTTTCAAAAGCAATCACAGTAGACAATATTTCGTGATGGATTATTTGAGTCATCACAAAAAATAGTATATATATGATGGATCTAGTGATGATTAATTTTGCCATAGTGAATATATATATGTGACGGCTATTTCAATAACCAAATATTGTCCAAAAATAATTTTTACTTTTTGTGATGGCATACAACCATCACCTATATATTTCTCCTTAAAAATATTTGGTGACGGCCAAAACCATCACGAAAATAAAATCACGTGTGATGAAAATTTATGACGACATTTAAAGCAATTACAAAAAATGGTATTATATGATGGACTTTTTCAACAATCACAAAATAATAATATAGATGACGGCTCCTAGCAATGGCTAATTTTGCCATCACTATAAACTATTTGTGACGGTCAAGGCAATCACTAAAAAACAAACATATATGACCAATAAATATATTAGATGATGAAATTTACTAGTAATCAAAAAATATTAGAATATATAATAGCTCTTACTGATGTCTAGTTATGTCATCACTATAGAATATTTGTGACAACCATTACAATCACTGAATTTTTCGCGTAAATTATTTTTTATTTTTTGAAGGGAGGTGGGTACAATTGATAAAAATTTCAACAAACATAGGAATATATTTGTTTTGCTATTTCGAAGGATGTCTTTTTCAATTTATTTTTCTTGATTGTGTTTTAACCATCACACAATATTTCATCTAAAGCACTACAAGAAATTAGGGATGTAGCGAAGGAAATTTTGTGAAGGAATTTATTCATTCACATGAGGAATTTTCTAGCGATGGAACAGTGAATGAAAAAAATATAGTGACAATATAGTTATTAGCCAAAGAAACATCCTTCACAATTTATATTTTTTTCTCGCAAAATTGAGGTGATGGAAGTATTTTTGGCACCAATTTATGATCAAAATTTGAGAGGAAAAAATCTATTATTGAAGAAATTATTACTCACTATATATTATTGTTCAGAAGGTTTTTGCGAGAGATAAAATTGGTCGCTGTTTTGTGACACTCTTTTGTGGAATAGAGTACAAATGCCAAAAAAAATACTCATATGTTTTACAAAAAGAGTTAAGTTTGAGTTTGTTCTTTAATAATAATTTTAAGTAATTTATAATATTAATTGTATTAATTAAAATATTAAGTTATAATAATTTAAATTATAAAATATTTTAAATTAATAATAAAAAAATTTATAAAATATTGTAAATTAATTTTTATATTGTAAAATATTGAACAAATTCACTCCTTATTTTAGAAATAGAATTAGAGACAGATATAGTCGTCTCAAAAATTTATTATTTTTTAAATATTTTTAAATGCATTTTGGAGAGTTTTTAATTTCCATCCTACTATATCAAAAAATAAAACAAAATAAAAAATAAGGCTAAATTGGCCTTGAACAAATAAAAGAGTCTCCGTATGTTTGTTCTTTCTTTCAGATTGAAAATCCTCAATGATCCATCTTCTGAATTACAACTATAACACCTGATTTTGCTTCTAAATTCCCATCTCAATGCCCATCTCTTCTCAATTGCAGGCATGAACTCCTTATTTTGCTTCTCAATCAACTGTGTTACTATTGTAAGACCCCAAATTTTATGTATAAGATTTAATTTTCTTTATATATTATTTAGAAATAGTAAGGTGTTGATTTGATAAATGTGATAAGTTATAGGTAAAATATGCAAATATTTCAAAGTAAGCAAGTGGTTATAAAATATTCATTGTTGTCGGGGAATATTCGTTTGGTCGTGGAATATTCTTGTTGTCGGAGAATATTCGTACGACGGTGCAGCCATTTGTGAGCCCGACAACGGAATGAATGTCGGATATAGAAAGCGACAGAAGTAATTTTTTTTATAAAAATAACGGCAAAACTGTTATCGTTAGTACTGTTGAAATACCAGGTGGTTAAAATACGGTAATACGCGGTGTTGCACAATAGCACACGGTATTGCACAGTATTTCGAATTATTGATTCTTACGTAGGAAGACACTTACTCAATTATTGTTACAGCAATTATTGTTCAATATTTTATATTATTGATTCAATAATTGCATAATATTTTATTGGTTCAATATTTGCTACGTTGATATTTTATATCAATAAGTGCTACTTTGCTATTTTATATTAGTGATTCAATAATTGTCATTGCACAGTATTTTAAATTATCAAATCAATAATTCATATTATTTGAATAATATTATTAGATAGCATTATTGGCAATGTCTAAGGAAGTTCTGTCTAGGAAAGGGGTTGATTAATTGCGTGCCAGTAAGGAGAAATCCTTTTCGGAAGGCCCCCTCTTTTCTGGGAACGACCTGGTTGTCAATATTGTAGTTCTGTAATATTATTTATAAATAATTAATTGTTGATATATATTCAATGTGGATTTTTAACGGAGAAATTTTTAGCATGTGACATTTGGTTGAAAGTTGGTATTTTATCTTTTCTGATAAAATAATTCATTCAAATATGTTATTATAATATTACATTATAGTAGTATGATGTGATTATATAATAGTATGGTTTTTATAATTAGAATGGTAACATTATTATAGTAAATTCATGGTATAAAAGTTAAACGAGGTGGAAGAGTGCAAATTGAATTTGAACTCTTATGATGCAAATAATAATGTCATCGGAGCGATGAGGTAAGCAAGGATGTCATCGGAGCGATGAGGTAATAAATGATGTCATAGATCGATGATGTCATAAATTATGGCAAAAAGACTATTTTACCCTTACTCTGTCAAGCCTATAAATAGAAGCTCATTTCTTCATTATTTCTCACCAATTCACTAAAGCTATAGAGAGAGAAAGTATAGAGAGAATAAGAGAGAAAGAAGAAGAGTATTCTGCTATTACACTAGTGCAGTCTCCAAATTTTTAAGGTAAGGAGTATTATTTTTGTCGTATTCATGAAGAGAGTTATTTTCTTTCAATACTCGTAAGGGTTGTTATTCCATTCTTTATTATTCTGTTGGAATAACCTGTCTACGCGGACTACCGCATGCCTGGTGAATAACCCTTCGTATTCAGTTGTTATTAAATTGTGAAAATAATCTGTCTGAGCGGAATACCGCCTGACGGGTGAAAATCCAATTGCAGTTCGTATATTGTTCATTTCAGATTCCTAACTCTAAACTTACTACGGTAAGTATTGCTTCTATAATTCCTGAAATGATCAGAAATTTCTTAAGTTTTGCGCTTCATCTAATATCATTTTACTGGAATATTGGTCAGAACTTTCTTGTGAAATTTTTATCTTTTCATGTCGAGTTACTATTCACGAGTTACTATTTACAGTGAATTTTTTTTCCCAAATCCTTTTTGATTAGATCCAGGTTTTGATCTTCATTCTTGAACTCTAGATAAATTCTCTAATATTTGTCCTTTATCTCACTAGATCCGTTATTCGTATTATTTTTCATCATCCTCAGTTCTAAATGGTGATATAACTGAATATATTTGGCCTGTAGTGCAAAGATGAATAATTACGTGATGAATATCTTTGGCCTGTAGTGCAAAGATGAATGATTACCTGATGAATATCTTTGGCCCGTAGTGCAAAGATGGACAGGTGTTGATCAAATAAACATGACCAACTGATGATACAAATGAATATCTTTGGCCCATAGTGCAAAGATGAATATTTGATTCGAGATGTATATTGATTGATGTTACAGGGATAAAATATTGATGATGGACTTTTAAATCAAAGAAGATAGTAGACATCATTCTCTACTTAACTCTTCTAATGAATTGTTATTTTCGCTGCGAATATTGATCTAAAATTTGTTGTCCATAATATTTTATCTGATTTATTGAAGGCTAACGATAATTTATTTTTCATTATCTTAGTCATAATATTCTTTACTGGGCTAGTTGAGCTCACCTTTTTCTTCCATTGTTCTCTTCAGGAAATGAGAATATCGCGGTACTAGTCGGGGAATGGAGTGATGGTCCGAGTTAGAGCTGTAGTAGTCATCACTATTTTTTTTTAAATAGTGTGATAATAAATATAATGTGGACTTAGTTTGAATGTTTATATTTTCTACATGTCTGTATTGACACTTACAGTTGCGTGGTCGTATTTTGCACGACCTTATGTTAAAAAAAATTATATTTGAATTCTGTATCATGTATTTGAAGACTCAGAATGGGTTGGTATTGAACCTATTTTGGGGGCGTCACAACTATCGTCATCTTGTGGATCATAGTTTAGGGCTGAAGGAAAATTCGGACGATCAAGAAGAAAATAATCGCACCAATTGAAAAGGCCTAAGACGAATATAATACTTTCAATCGACGATAATCTTTAAGCAGCCCGGTCATCCCTCTCGATTTGTTAGTAATCTTTTCTTGTTCTTCATTTTTCATACCTAATATCCTTAAACCCCTAATCTCGTCTTTTGGTTTAAAGAAAAAATTAAGAGTATTTTCTGTGAAGTTATATTGAATTGAGGAACACAAGTTTCGATTGAATCATTAGATTATAGAATATATGATGGATTGTGTAACTTATGATGTCCCCTATTATTGTTTAGGTGAAGTTGAATATAGGTGATTGTTCTCTCGGTAATACGCCATTAAGCTTCTACAATCTCAGTGTGGCTCTGTAATGTTAATATTTTTAACAACTTTTTTTTAATCTTCTTTAACTGGTTACTTACATCTCAAGTTTTGGAGTTCAACTCATACATTTGGCATATAAGATACTAAATCTACAGTTTAAAACAACATTGTTATTGATTGATGTTTGAATGCTGATTTGATGAGTTCACCATCAAATTATAATGACTTTTGGGACGCCCATATCTTTAGTTTGCATATTTAAACTTCTTGAGATGCTTTCTTGTCTTTTTTATGATTTAGTAAATATTGTGGTCTTTAAAATAAATGATTGTCATTGAAGGTCAACCAGAATTTTAATATTATGCCATCTTGCTATTTAAGTGATCAGGTGAAAAAAATTTGGGGACGGGAAAATATGGCGAAAAGTTCTGTATTATTGATGGGGATTCTAGTTTTGTGTTTATGTGTTGCCATGGCAAAAATAGAATACATTAAATACAAAGACCCCAAACAGTCCGTAAATGTTCGAATAAAGGACCTAGTGAGCCAGATGACTTTAGAGGAAAAGATTGGCCAGATGGTGCAGATTGACTGAAACACAAATTTGTGTGAAATGTATATTTAAACTAAAGCATATTCAATGTGCATGATACATATAGAGTGTTATATAGAGATGTTATTGTTTAGGCAGAGATATAATATTACTCGTGAATCATAAGTTCTCCAAAGTTGCCACTACCTCCAAACAATTTCAAAGAGACAACTTTACAGTCCAACCTTAATTAAGACATATTTGGTTGAGTAATACCAATAAAGAATAATGATAAGGGTAGAATGTAATAACTTGAATTTTTAGATTAATATTAAAGTAAAAAAATAGTAAATAAATTTTTTATTTTAATATTATTTATGGTACATGTGTGTATATGTGCACCGTGAAGTGAATATCGGTGATTGAATAAATATATATATATATATATATATATATATATATATATATATGTATATTTACTGTGTAAATAACCTATTCAAAAAAAATATTTGAATAGGGAAGTTAAGTAAGTAATGGATATACCTTAAAAGATATTAAAATAATTTATAGGAAAATTGTTTTAATATAAGAAAGATTATCGCACTTAGTATATTATCTTATAAGATAATATAAATGGGAAATATTAGAATAATTTAGTAAAAGTAAATTATTTTAATAAAGTGGTAAATGTCACACTAAATATTATTTTATTGGTTACATGAAAATTGTGGTTAATGTACTAATTATATACTACATAAGTAATATGTAATTATATAGGTAGACTTTAAAAGGATTAGCATGAGCTGTATTCAAAATAAAAGCAAAGTCCAGGGAAATATAATAGTAAACAAGAGATGAAGCTAAGTTAGAAACTAATTGGGTGACGAGGATATTCCTTAGCAGGAGCTGCCTTTGTGCGATTGATATAGATATATTACCAGGATGGGCTATAATGTGGGAAGCAAGGAACGTCATCCTAGAAGTCAAGAGCTCCCAACAGTCCCCTGTTTTTCCTTTTCCCTCAACCAATTTCGCTCATTGCTAAGGCTATTATCGGACTCCTCTCTGCCCAAACACAACCGAATTATTCCATATCAATCTTCAGTACCTATATTCGACTGGCACGAGAAAATAATTTGAAGCTTCATTGGTAGTAACAGTCGAGATTAAGCCAAAGAAAAAGATACTATGACTTGCCTGACTATATTTTTATGATAAGTGCAATGTTTGACCAAAGTGATTTATGTATGTTTAGTAGTAATTTTTGAAGGCTATGTGTACTGATTAAGTGGAACTATTATTGTTTGGTTTAGGCACAAGGAGATAGGTGGGTTGTGTGGAGACATAAGGAAGATAAAATGGGTTTCTATCACAAACAAATAGCTATGATATGGGAGTTTTAAAACTGTGCCTACAAGGTGCTTGATAAAATGCTTCAATTGGCTGTTTTGATTAAAAATAAAAAAGTTAGATGGACCTAAAGCTTGGGTTATGTATATATACCATACATGAGATTATGTAATGTGTTGTAAAATATTAAATGGAACGAAATGTAATTTTCTTTAAGCTAAAATCAAAAGAGAGATTTTGGTATGTCAACCTATTTTGGCAAACTATTTTGGGCAGTTAAATGAACTTAAAGTTTAAGTCTAATAATATGTTTCTAAGATAGACTGATATGGTACCTTCACCATCTTCAAAATTGGGCCTAAACATATTTATGTATCAAAAGTTACATAATTGTAGAAGGGAAGGGCCGGACTTAGCCAGAAGCTGCGAGGCTACTGCGAGCAGCAGCAGCCAGCGCTCAGCGCTGTGCTGCAGAGCCAGTTGAACAGCTTAGTCTATTTTAAGTTTTTTTTCTCTTCTTAGCCCAGCTGGTAGATAAACATTATAAGGGTTGTACCATATATAGTATGTCTAGATTTTATATTAAAATAAGAAATGGAATTTTTCAAGGCAACTGCAACTATGGCTGCCTTAAGGAGCCAACTTAGCTTCAAAGTTCCATTCAAAAATTTAACCATAAAAGGTTTAAATTCTTAATATTAGTTCATATGTTCTGTTTGTTGCTGCAGTTAGTGTTGTGACCTGAGACAGGGCTATACCACATATTATATACTAAAACTTTTAAGGAGGTAGGACAGTTAAACTAGGAAATAAAAACTGCATTAGCTAAGGGGAAGGAGCTGCTGCCTAATGGCAGCAGCGAGCAGCAAATAGCAGCAGTAAGCAGCAGGTATCAGTGGGCTGGAAGGGCTTGTACTGTATCTAATAATTAAGCTAATGTCTATACTTTGTATAATAATCTAGTGTTTGGAGTAAGATACACACTGTGGGACCAATTCTATTAGAGTTGAAGAGGATGTGTTGGTGCTTTAAGAATTGTGAGATTGCAATTAGGATAATCATGGGCAGTTGTTCTTGTATGATCTTAATCATAATATTGTAATTGAGAGTCTTCTAATTGATGATGCTAAGGCACTTTTTTACGAAGCTTTTAGCTATACAGAGAGTTTGGTTGAAAAGAGCATGCAGAGAAGACCACATCCAACATAAGGAACAGGTAATTAATATATCAAAATTTCTCTTGAAAGATTCTATATTTATTATGGACTTCATAATTTTGCGCTTACTGGTAATTTATGCTTTTATTTGATTCACAAAGTATTCCTAATATTTCACTATTGTAGTCATTTCCAACTGCTTTTATAGTTGTGTTCAATTGTGATAATTAATTATTCGTTGAGGTGTGGATTTACTATGCTTTTAGTTGGCCTACAATTTGTTGTTTGGGTTTGTTTATTTTGACTTTTATGTCGTTTGCCATGTCATGGGTTTTTCAATCCTCTATTTTTTTGTATGATTTCTTAGGAAAGAGTTTTTTTTTTTGTTTTTTTATTTATGTTCGTAATCAATGCTACAACAAGAGCATATCTTTCTAGGTGGTGGAAAGGAGTAGGCATTTGTGCTTTCTTCTTTTGAAATAGTTTCTCACTTTAATGAATGACATTATTTTCAAAGTGGTTTCATTCTTGTTAATGATTTTTAGTACAAGTTCTTTATATCTACATATTGGAACTCGTTGTGTGATGTTTATATCCATTTTGTTATTGTTTGATTAAGTTTTTCTTGATTGAGTTTTCTATTGTCCATATTTGGTTGTAGATGACAACTCTATTAAATTAAAGAAAATGGAAAGCTACTTTATCAATACACAAAGAATATGACTGAAACACTTGCACTTGATCTGGCCCAGATGATTTGTTTGCTTCATCAAATGCATCAGTTGATATTTCAACGAATAACTCAGCTACACATGTTAAGAATGACGACGCAGATGATGACGACTCTGACGAGGTCTCCATATAGATTTTGGGATGATCTAGATTTTCTTTGATTATCAATTTATTAGTTTAAGAGTTCTTTGATAGATGTTGGGTTAGTTAATTGTTTGATGAACCTATGACATGTATCTACCTATTTAAATAGTTGGTTATGAATTGATTTTTAATTAAATGGATCCAGTTTTTTTCATTTTAATAATTTTGTATGATTTTACGTTTTAAATTTATTGAAATTTCTGGCATTTACAGATTTAAAATATAAAATTGGCAATTAAATATATTTTAATATAAGAATTTTGTGATGGCTTTACTATCACCAAAAATTATAAATGAGTTGCAAAAATAGGAACAATTGTGATTACTTTAGCCATCACAAGAGACTTATGTGTATGACTGCTTTAACCATCACAAATGCCTTAATATTTTACCATCACAAATAATTGGTGATTGTTTTGGCCATCATAAAAACCATACCAATTTTGTGATGGTCATGACCATCACAAAATGATGTGATTGATTCAGCCATCACAAATAACTACTATACTAATGTGACATATTTAGTCATCACAAAAGAATTGAATGTTTCGGTGATTGCCAAAGCCATCACGTAAAATCTTTCATGATGGGCGTATACAAGACGGCCATCGTGATGCTTAAATCCATCATGTAAACCTTTCGTGATGGTTTTTCTAGTTTTTGTGATGGATTTTGGCCATCACAAATGACCATTTTTTTAGTAGTATAAAAGTTTCTTGATATGCTTAACAGTACGTTATAATGTGTGGATCGAATGTGGTTATAAACAAATTTGGAACTGTAATCTGAATGTGCGTGTATATATTGCTAGTGAAAGTGGCAAATGATTTAAAATCGTCTGCATGCATGCTCAGAGTTTAAGGTAGAGAATTTGCTTTACCCAACTCCTTTCTTGATAGAACAAAAAAAATGATGTGTGTATTTATATATGTAAAATGTAAGCCTCATTTGATTTGTTAATCTGAAATGGCTTCTTTCTCATGGCATCCAATAAATTGGCATTGGACTATTAATTGATTGATATTCCTGAGCAAATTTTGATGGTTATAATTACATTTTAAATTCTTGATATTCCTGAGCAAATATTGATTTTGACTTCTGTTAATTAATTAGTCGGCTCATTAGAACTTGGAAAGTTATGCGAAAAGCGATTGGGGTGTGAAGAAGGGAAAGTTGCTTAGATATGTCTTGAAAAGAATTAAGTGGTTGGCTCTAGCGCCTAATGCATCAACACCATATTCGACTAGTAGTTCAGAGTATGCAAATTTCGAGTTGCTTAACCCAGGAACATCAGTTTAACCATTATTTATATGCTACTGTACTAAAATAAATGTACTGTTTTCGTTTTATAGACATGTAAAGCCTTATTACGCATTAATTTTTATTCACTCTTATTTTGAGTAATTATTGTGTGTTTAGCAATTTTGTACATGTTTTATAAAATTAAATAAGCTTTAATTAAAAATAATGGGAGAGCAAATATATATAAATCTATTGCGACGGTTGTTATTGTCCCGTATCTCTCGTTCGAACAATCTAATTGATATGGCTATTGTTTATAGGTTGAGTGACGGCATTGGTTATCATCATTGGACCTATATGATAGGTGGTGACTATTATAGTCAAGTTAACATTTAAAATGACATGATAATATTGTCGTCGCCTTTGTTTTATATGATGGCATTTGTCGTCGCCTTTGACTAAAGACGACGAGTCTTTATGTGATGGACATGTTGATGACATTCGTTCGTCAACTAAATCAAAGGTGATGGCTTTCATACTTAAGGAGAGATGGTATTGAACCGTCACAAAAATTTATTTTTGTAGTTGTGATTTAATATGCTTCTAGAATACTAAATGAAATTATTATATTCCCGTTTATTAATAAGGTTCTAGAAATAACATATTGTAACTTGTCATTGATGAATTATTTTTATCCACATCATTTGTCTCATACTCATTTAAAATGGGCCTATATAATAGGTGATGACTATTATAGTCAAGTTAACATTTAAAATGTATTGTCATCGCTTTTGTTTTATATGATGGCATTAATTTGTCGTCGCCTTTAGTCAAAGACGACGAGGCTTTATGTGATGGACATGTTGACGACATTCGCCCGTCACCTAAATCAAAGGCGACGGCTTTCATACTTAAGGAGAGACGATATTGAACCGTCACAAAAACTTATTTTTTTAGTACTGATTTAATATGTTTCTAGAATACTGAGCGAAATTATTATATTCCCATTTATTAATAGGGTTCTAGATTGGTGAATTATTTTTATCCACGCCATTTGTCTCATACTCATTTAAAAAGAATAAAGAAGTAGATAAATAACAACAATGATTTATTTATTTTTACTATGCCTATGACGTTAATTCTTGGCACTCATTGCGCTAATGTTTGGCCTCCATAACCTTAATTCTAAGCCACATGACCTTAATTTTTGGTCTTGAATTTATGGCCTTAATTATTAGCCTCCATAGCCTTAATTTTGGGCTCCATTGCCTTAATTATAAGTTCCATGACCTTGATTTTGGGCTCTATGACCTTCATATTGGGCTCTACGGCCTTAATTCTTGACCTTCATGGTCTGAATTTTGGGCTACATGGCCTTGATTTTGGGCCTTCATGGCCTTGATTCTGGGTGTGCATGACCTTAATTATGGGTTTCATGCCCTTGATTCTGACATCCATGACCTTAATTTCGGGCCTCCATAGCCTTTATGGGTTAAAGTTTTGCCTTCTTAGTACTGACCACAAATACATTTATGTATCTCCCTAAGTGCGTAGTTGACTTCTGTTCGTGAAACACCTTAGGTATGAGAGTGTAAAAGACCTCTTGATCTTTTCCATTGTTGTTCTCCATATTTTCGAACTCACCATTCTTTCTTTTTCTATTATCGATTCTTGCACTACTTTTGGGTTGAACAATATTCTCGACGATCATGTATATTTTCTACTTTACTTTGAAGCCCCACCATGATTTTCGAGGGATTCTTAGCTGAGGACACTTTTAGATGTTTATTTGTTGTTCCATTGGTAAAGGTCACCACTGCTATAGATTGATCCAACTTGAGAACTTTTAATGCCTCATTCATAAATTGGTTTATATAGTCATTCGGGGATTCACCATTCCTTTGAATTATGACCATAAATGATGTCGAACTCTTAGTACAAGTCTTTCCTCCAATAAATTGATTTACAAACAATTCACTCAATTGATCGAACGAACTAAATAAGGCTAGAGCAAGTTGTGATCTATACCAAGTTTGGGTCAGACCCTTCAATGTTTGCGGAAAAGCTTTACATTTTACTGCATTTGAGATATTATGTAACAAAACTACATCAAAAGTGAGTATATGATTTGTGGGATCACCTATTCCATCATATTTATCGATCTGGGCAATCTTGATGCATGTGGGGAGATGCTCATTCATAATATCCTGAGTGCATGATGGAGGTGGATGATTGCGAATACGGAGGAGATATTTGAAATATTTATTCGTATTGTTGGTCTGAATGGATACGGATAACATATGTATTCGAATAAAATTATTCATCGAAAATAGATATCAGTAAAATACATATACAAATATAGATATCAAATATAATACTCCATTATATGTCCTCAAAAGAATTACTAAAGGTACAAAAAAATTATCCCCAAAAGGATGATGAGATAAAGTAAATAAAATAAAGGGTAACTAAGTCATTTAGTGGGTCTATTAATATATAATAAAAATAAAGTCCTCATCACTTTATATAATTTTGTGAGATCACTACTGATGAATTTAAAACTTTTTTACTCTATATCTTACTATTATTTTTATTTTTCTTAATATATGTGCAAATTGTGCTTTTACAGAGGATATATTGTTATGCCGCTATTCGGATTCGAAAATATCTCTTTCAAGCCCTAATTTCAAGGCTTGACATTATATTAAGTGCCCAACCAGTGAAAGAAAGGAAATGAAAGGTGAAAGTCTAATAATAATCTAGAAGGGGGTTGAATATATTATTATCGTTTAAAAATTATTCTAGGCCTTTTTGAATTTTTAGTTAATTAATTTGCAGTGTTAAAATTAATATGTAAGATAATAAAATTCAATCACACAATGCACAGAGATTTGTCTGATTCACAACATACATCACGGGTATGTTGCTACGTCCAGTCTCAAGCTCCTCTCCAGAACTTGAGATCCTATTACTATCAGTAATAAATACTCATTCAACAGGCGGAGAAGCCTTTACAATATTTTATAGACAAACTTCTAACTATACACAACTATCTATCTTGGACAGCAAACTCTCAGCTCCTTCCTCAAGTTTAGTTGTACCTCATTTTGAGTTCAGTTCTATTCTATGGTCTGATCTTGAAATAACAGCATCTTCCTCACCTCACAAGTACACTAGAGATCCAACTCCCAGCTGACCTCTCTACGACTCTAGTCTTGGTCAAAGAATTACTTATTTTTCTCACAGGTAAATAAAATAAACCAACTCTATCTTTTTCCCTTTTTATAAGATGTTTGACAAAATTTGCTTCTAAAATAAGCGGATACAATTACGTACAAATATATAAAAATTTAAATAACTCTTATCTTGTGTAAAAAGAGCTTCTTGAATAAGCAAGTATATGAATTTAAGCTTTGATTAAAAATGCTTCTGTATAAACAGATATGTAACTTTAGTTCAGATTTTATAAAGATTTAAATTTCTTTATAAAATAAAAAATGTGTTTCTATGGAAATCAACTTTGAATTTAATAATAAATATAAAAGTTTAAATAACTTTTATAATTATGTTTCTTATTAAGTAAAAATATTCACAAAAGTGTGTGATATATAAATGTGAATAACTTTTGTGTTATGCACCAGATAACTTATGAATGTTTAAATAATGATGGATAGCAAGTATAATAATTCAAATAATTTGAATAATATTTGCTTGTTATAACAAATAAATTTACGATACTCTAAAATGTATATAATAATATATTTTATCAATCCTGTGAATATTAAATAAAGCCACTTAGAATTTTAATGATCATTTGAATTATATTCTTGTTTAAGGAACACCTCCAAAAAGCAGAATCTAAAACTGACCGAATTTAAAATTTCACGGTTAATATTTGTATAAATATTTTAAATAGATCACTTAGAATTTTAATGACCGTTTGAATGATATTCTTGTTTAAGGAATATCTCCAAAAGCGGAATCTAAAACTGATCCATTTTACGATATTTATATAAATAAATTATATATCTATAAAGAGCCACTTAGAATTTTAATGACCGGTTGAATGATATTCTTAAAGAATATTTTCAAATAGCGGTACCTAAAATTGGCTTTTTATTGATATGAATAGATGAAATATATATATATATATATATATATATATATATATATATATATATATATATATATATATGTGTGTGTGTGTGTGTGTGTGTATAACAATTTCTATTTGTATATCTATATTTATACACAAGTATGAGATAATATCAAATAAAGTAATTCAAGAACTTATCTCAAAATAATTTGACCAATTTTCTGTTCAAACTATCAAAACTATTGATTTAGAAGAGAGTAAGCTTTTTAAGGAGAGATTATGTAGGCAAGGAGAGTATAAGTTTTTCTTAATCTGAAATTGGTAAAGAAGAATGAAGAAAAACTTCTCTATTTATAGAAAATTTTGGTCAAGGATAATTTTGTAATTTTGAAAGATTTATTTAAAATTAATGGCCAGGATTGATTTGTTTGAAAATGAATGGCTTGGATGAGATTTTTGATAAATCTGATGTTTCGCCCATTTAATATACTTATATGCCCAAATCAGTTTTCACTCAGCATGCAAGCAAAATAGAACAAAATTTCGCCCAACATACAGACAAACATTTCGCCCACTCAAAACCATTTTAGCACAATTAAGTCCTGGGCCCCACGAATTTCTCCAGCATTGTAATATAAAGGCCACATAAGCCTTTTGTTTATCATGCATTCCTTCACATAATTAATTACCATGGGTCCCACCATTTGATCATCATTTTTCAAGACCAACTTTCTTTTCATTTTCGAATGATGTAAAGAAAGTAAGGATTAATACTTTTATGGAAGATTTTTCACAAAAATAATTATATAATATATATAATAATTTTTTGAAGGAAAATGATGAGGAAAAATAATTTCTAAGAATAGGGATTCTCCTTGCCTTAAGAATTGTTATTTTTTAAATTAATCTTTTTTAACACTTGATATTAAATTATCAAGGTCAATTTTAAATTTAATTCAATTTTCAAGATGAAAAACAATTTTGGTCAAAATAAATCAAATTAATTATATCATATAAAACCTATGGAGAGGATTCTAACTAGTTTGATATTTTTATTGTTATCATCAAAATATTTCCAAAAGTTGAAGACCCAACAATCTTCCCCTTTTTTGTTTTAAAAATATTTGATATACATAGCAGTATATATTAGCAACATTCATTCGCAGTATACTAGCAGCATACAACATACATTCATAGTATATTAGTAGCATGCATTCTCAATTATATATGATATTATAGTTATTCTTATTTATTTTAGTAGCAGCATATAATAAGTATCATAACATGCTAGCAGTATATTTTAGATATAATATATATATTATATACTAGCTTAATATATTAGCAGTATAAGATATATATATCTTATATTTTTGTTCTCCCCCTTTGGCATCATAAAAAAGATAAAGAAAACTTATAACCTGCATAAAATAGTTAGTTCAATAAAACTAACATAATAGCAGTTGAAGAGAGAGGTACCTGTATAGTTAGTTTATGTTAGTATAAAAGTTATTACAATCCCAAATAGTTAGTATACTAGATACATATTGTGACGCCCCCCAGAATAGGTCCATTCAACCCAACCCATTCTGAGTCGCCAAATACATGGTACAGAATTCAAATACAAACTTTATATCATACGGTCGTGCAAAATACGACCACACAACTGTGAGTCTCAGTACAAATATGTAGAAAATATTAAGATTCAAACTAAGTCCTCATTACAATTATTATCACACTATTTATTAGAAATAGTGAGGACTACTACTGCTCTAACTCGGACCATCACTCTGTCCCCCGACTAGTCCCCGCAACATTCTCATTTCCTGAAGAGGACAACAGATGAAAAGGGTGAGCTCAACTAGCTCAGTAAAGAATATTATGACTAAGATAATGGGAAACAAATTATCGTTAGTCTTCAACAAATAAGATAAAATATAATGGACAACCAACTTTAGATCAATATTCGCAGCGGAAATAACAAATCATTAGAAGAGTTAAGCAGAGAATCAAGTCTACTATCTTCTATGATTTAAAAGTCCATCATCAATATTTTATCCCTGTAACATCAACCAATATACATCTCGAATCAAATATTCATCTTTGCACTACAGGCCAAAGATATTCATTTGCATCATCAGTAGTCATGTTCATCTCAACACCTGTCATCTTTGCACTACAGGCCAAAGATATTCATCAGGCAATCATTCATCTTTGCTCTACAGGCCAAAGATATTCATCAGGTAATCATTCATCTTTGCTCTACAGGCCAAAGATATTCAGTTACATCACCTTTTAAGACTGAGGATGATGAAAAACATTTTAAAGAACGAATCCAGTGATAAAAGACAAAGATCAAGGATTCGTATTTCAGTTTATCAAATTCACAAATACTTCGTAATAATCAATTGTGGAGCAAAATTCAAGAATAAAGCTCAAAACTTGGATACAATCAAGGATAGTAACCTTAACAAGCAATTTGAACAAACAGAAGAAATTTTAATTTTTCCGTGAATAGTGCCGTATACGTGAATAGTGCCGTATACGTGAATAGTGTCGTATACGTGAATAGTAATCCCCGACACAGAAAAGATAGAAACTCCATAAGAAAATCATACTTCGTGAATAGTACTCGTGAATAGTACCGTATTCGTAAATAGTACCGTATACGTGAATAGTGCCGTATACGTGAATAGTAACTCCGACGGAAAAAGTAAGAATTTCAACATAAAATCCAGGACAATATTTCGGTATAATGATATTGAAAAGAATAACATCATTTACGAAAGAAATAACATCCCTTACCTCAAAAAGATAGTACCTCTGACTGGAATATCGGATATAATATCGAAGGAAACTTGCACTGAATAGTAACTCTCAAAGTATTAAAATACTCACAAAAATACGCTCGATATTATAGAGAGAGAAAACTTCGAATTCTGGTGTGATTTTCAATTCTAACCTAAGCACCCTATTTATAGGAAAAGCTTAGGATGCCAAAGGAGACTAAATGAATAAAATATATTATTTTATTTTATTTTCTTCCGCCGCCGGCTGCTACCAAAAATCTGATTTTTTTCAACAAAACAACAAAAGTGGGTCCCACCCATTAAATAATATATTTATTTTCCGAAACTTCAATAATTCATAATAAATAGCCCCTTTGTCAGAATAATACAAATTCTATGTCCTTTCCATAGGAAATTTAATTCTCTACAACTTTGCAGAAGAAAGTTTTTCCAAATTCCAAACATAAATTATCCGAAATCCACAAACAGATGATTTTCCACACCAAAATATTGATAAAAACACATCAGTGCTAATTCCTTCTTTAATATCCACAAAATAAATATTTCTTTATCATATAAATCAATAATTAATTATTCACAAATAATATTATAGAACTACAATATTGACAACCAGGTCGTTCCCAGGAAAGAGGGGGCCTTCCGATAAGGACTTCTCCTTACTGGCGCGCAATTAAATAACCCCTCCTAGACAGAACTTCCTTAGACATTATCAATAATGCTATCTAATAATATTATTCAAATAATATGAATTATTGAGTTGATAACGTGAAATACTGTGCAACAACAATTATTGAATCAATACTACAAAATATCAACTGTAGTCATTATTGAATCAATCATATAAAATAGCAACGTAGCAATTATTGAGTCAATGTAACAATTATTGAGTCAATAATATAAGATATCATCGTAGCAATTATTGAGTCAATAATATAAAATATTGAACAGTAATTACTGTAACAATAATTGAGCAAGTGCCTTCTCACGTAAGACTCAATAATTCAAAATACTGTGCAATACCGTGTGCTACTGTGCAACACCGCGTATCACTGTATTTTAACCACCGGGTATTTCAACAGTACTAACGGTAACAACTACGCCGTTATTTTGTAAAAAGGTTATTTCTGTCGCTTTCTATATCCGACAGTTATTCCGTTGTGGGGTCCACAAATATCTGCGCCGTCGTACGAATATTCCCCGACAACAAGAATATTCCACGACCAAACGAATATTCCCCGACAACAAGAATATTTTATAACCACTTGCTCATTTTAAAATATTTGCACATTTCACCCATAACTTTCACCTTTATCAATTAACACCTTACTATTTCGAAATAAAAAATTAAATCTTTATTTATAAAAGTTGGGGTCTTACAACCTCCCCTCCTTATGAAATTTCGTCCTCGAAATTGACGTACGTACCTGGTATGTCAAAAAGGTGAGGATACCTCGCTTTCATTTCCGATTCTAACTCCCACGTCATTTCCTCAATTGCATGGTTTCTCCACAAAACTTTAACTTGAGGTATAATTTTCGAGCGTAGGACATGCTCCTTCCTATCCAAGATCTTGACAGGTACCTCCTCGTACGTTAAATCTTCAGCTATCTCGTCTGGTTCTAACTCAATAATGCGGTTTGGATCTTTCACATATTTACGCAACACGGATATGTGAAATACGTTATGAACACGAGACATGCTTGGAGGTAATGCGAGTCTATAAGCCACATTTCCTATTCGGTCAAGAATCTCAAATGGACCAATGAATCGTGGGTTGAGCTTTCCTCTCTTCCCAAACCTCGTAACTCCTTTCCACGGAGTAACACGTAATAACACATGGTCTCCAACATTAAATTCCACGTCCTTTCGATGAAGATCTGCATAACTCTTTTGTCGATCCTGTGCCGTTTGTATACGTTGTCGGATCATTTGGATCTTTTCCGTAGTCACACGTACCAACTCCGGTCCCAACAATGTTGCTTCACCCACCTCGTTCCAACACGTTGGAGAACGACACTTTCTCCCATACAACGCTTCGAATGGAGCTACGCCTATACTTGCCTGATAACTGTTGTTATAGGAGAATTCCACCAATGGTAAGTACTTATCCCAACTCCCTTTGAAGTCTAGAACACAGAGTCTCAATAGATCTTCAAGAGTTTGGATAGTCCTTTCCGATTGTCCGTCTGTTTGAGGATGATAAGCCGAACTGAATCGTAAATCCGTGCCCATCGCTTTCTGTAAACTAATCCAAAATCGTGAAGTAAATCTGGGGTCACGATCCGAAACTATGGATACTGGCATGCCATGCAACCTCACAATCTCATTCACGTACATATGAGCAAGACGTTCAAGGGAATAAGTCTCTCGTATCGGCAAGAAATGAGCAGACTTGGTTAATCTATCAACAATAACCCAAATCGCATCTACGCCTTGAGAAACCTTGGGAAGACCCGTAACGAAATCCATCGTAATATGCTCCCACTTCCATTTCGGAATCTCCAGTGGTTGCAATGGACCCTTCGGTACTTGATGCTCCGCCTTTACACGTTGACAAGTTAAACATCTCGAGATGAACTCCGCGATCTCTCTCTTCATATTGCTCCACCAAAATGTATGTCGAAGATCACGATACATTTTAGTACTCCCAGGATGGATTGCAAACGGTGTGTTGTGTGCCTCCATCATGATTCTATACTTCAAGTCAAAATCGTTAGGAACACAAAGTCTGGAGTTGACTCGAAGTATTCCCTCTTCATCGATTCTCGCTTCTGGAATAGCACCTTCTTGCACCTTCTTCTTCATCTTCATCAGCTCCGCATCCGTAGCTTGAGCAGCTTTAACTTTATCAATTAAAGCTGGTTCTACGCGTATACTTGACATCATCGCATTCGTTCCTACATATGATCTTCTACTCAACGCGTCAGCTACCACGTTCGCTTTTCCAGGATGGTATTGGATAGTATGATCGTAATCTTTCAACAGCTCCAACCAACGTCGTTGTCGCATGTTGAGTTCCTTCTGAGTGAAGAAATATTTAAGGCTCTTATGATCCGTATAAATCTCCACTTTCTCCCCGTACAGATAATGTCTCCAGATCTTCAACGCGAAAACGACTGCTGCCAACTCTAGATCATGAGTAGGATAATTCCTCTCATATTCTTTGAGTTGTCGCGAGGCATAGGCTATGACTTTCCCATGTTGCATGAGAACACATCCTAACCCTTTGCCCGAAGCATCGCTGTAAATAACAAATCCATCCGAACCAGATGGTATTGTCAGAACAGGTGCCGAAATGAGCCTCCTCTTGAGCTCTTGGAAGCTCTTCTCACATTCCTCGCTCCAAACGAATTTCGTATCTTTCCGAGTCAACTGAGTTAATGGAGTAGCGATTCGAGAAAATCCCTCTACGAACCTACGATAATAACCAGCTAAGCCTAGAAAGCTTCGTACCTCGGTCACCGACTTAGGTTGCTCCCAGCTTTGTATTGCTTCAATCTTCGCCGGGTCAACAGATACTCCACGTTTCGATACCACGTGCCCAAGGAATGCTACTTCCTCAAGCCAGAACTCGCATTTCTTTAACTTGGCGTATAGCTTGTTCTCACGAAGCTTTTGAAGTACTAACTTCAAATGGTGTTCATGATCTTCACGGCTTCTAGAATAGATGAGGATGTCATCAATAAAGACAACAACGAATTGATCTAAATATTCCTTAAATACACGGTTCATCATATCCATGAAAGCAGCAGGAGCATTAGTCAATCCAAAAGACATGACTAAGAACTCATAATGCCCGTACCGTGTTCTAAAAGCAGTCTTTGGAATATCCTCAGTTTTAATCTTCAACTGATGATATCCAGAACGAAGATCGATCTTTGAAAAGAATTGCGCTCCTTGCAACTGGTCGAACAGGTCATCAATACGAGGTAACGGATACCTATTCTTGATGGTGACATGGTTCAACTCTCGATAGTCAATACAAAGTCGCATACTCCCGTCTTTTTTCTTTACGAATAAAACAGGAGCACCCCAAGGAGACGTACTAGGACGAATAAAACCGATATCTAACAACTCTTGTAATTGAATCTTTAACTCCTGAAGTTCAATAGGAGCCATTCGATATGGGGTTTTAGAAATGGGTTTTGTACCGGGCTCAAGGTCAATAAAGAATTCAACTTCACGTTCTGGGGGTAGACCGGGAAGTTCTTCGGGAAATACATCAGGAAACTCATTGACAACGGAAATATCATTCAAATCTGATGTATTTTGGTTTAAATCAGTGACATGAGCTAAGAAAGCTTGACATCCGTTTTTCAATAAACGAATAGCCTTGTGATTTGAAATGATATTGACTGATTTTAGTGGTTTGGTGATTTGGATTCGCACAACAGGTTGATTAGGAATATGAAAACTAACAACCTTACGAAAACAATCAATTTTGGCATGATAAGTGGTTAACCAGTCAATTCCTAAAATCACGTCAAATGCAAGTATTTTCAAAGATATAAGATCAACAGGTAAGGTAAGGGTACCAATCTGAATCAAGCAAGATTTGTAAACTGTAGATGTAACGAATGTTTCTCCTAACGGAGTTTCAACAGATAAGTCAAAGTCTAACTTATCAGAAGTCAAGTTCAAACGTTGAGCACAAGCAGGTGAAATAAAGGAATGGGTAGCACCGGTATCTAACAAGGTATAAACTTCGCAAAAATTTATGATTAACTAACCCGTGATAAATTCATTTGGGTTCCTCGCGTTTTGGGCAGTCTCGATAAACGCTCTTCATGGAACCACCGACTTTGATTTGTCTGGAACAGTCTTTGGTGTCATTATCCCAACTGGTCTTGACTTTGCTATACAGCTCATTCCACCCTCAACTGCTTCGTCACACTCCTGATCCATGATCTGAATCATTACTCTTCGATCCATATCGAATTGGGGTTGACCGCTATGCACAGGGTAATTCCAAACTCGATGTTTGATTCTCCCAATTGCTGTCCAAAAAGTAAAATCCATTTCGTCTATTTTGGCCTTCTTAGATCGGACGTCTCTTTCTAAAATATCAACGCGTCGTGCGGCTTTTACCCATGCATCTTCAATTCTCACTCGTTCCGTTGCTTCTTCTTTCAGCTGATCGTTGACATTTGCATTTTCAGATTCTAGCTCTAATATCATATGTTCTGCCAGAGAGAACTTCTGTTCAAGTCTCGCATAACGAGTAGCAAAATCTTGAATTTCTATATCCCTCTCTTGAATTATTGTATCCCTTTGTTCCACGGCTGTCTGTCGTTCTTCACCCTGCTCTTCTAACTCAAGAATACGATTTTGCAGTTCTACATTTTGATCATAAAGTTCTCCTAATAAATACTCTTCCTCAGGTTCCTCTTCTTCCTCACTCTCAGCTGCTACCTCTGCGACTAGCTCGGGTGCAACTATTAATTCTTCACTCACCACATGGATATTTCTAATTTCTTCTTCTTCTGTCATCACATTATTCTGATTTGTGATTAAAGGTGTCTCCACGGTCTCATTCACTTCGTTGTTAATATTCTCAGCTGCCATTCTCAAATACTGCCATAAAACAAGGGTTAATTAAACAAATCAACATATCACATATTAACCCTATGCTCCGACTGACCAATTAAATACCACATAAGCTTAGGTAGGACACACTAGCGAAGGATTTACTCGTCTCTCCCCTCCTAGTTCTATTCCCCGATCTCCGTCAGAGATCATATCCCTAAGCTCTGATACCAACTGTGACGCCCCCCAGAATAGGTCCATTCAACCCAACCCATTCTGAGTCGCCAAATACATGGTACAGAATTCAAATACAAACTTTATATCATACGGTCGTGCAAAATACGACCACACAACTGTGAGTCTCAGTACAAATATGTAGAAAATATTAAGATTCAAACTAAGTCCTCATTACAATTATTATCACACTATTTATTAGAAATAGTGAGGACTACTACTGCTCTAACTCGGACCATCACTCTGTCCCCCGACTAGTCCCCGCAACATTCTCATTTCCTGAAGAGGACAACAGATGAAAAGGGTGAGC
This sequence comes from Panax stipuleanatus, assembly GCA_020205555.1. Classification (NCBI taxonomy): domain Eukaryota; kingdom Viridiplantae; phylum Streptophyta; class Magnoliopsida; order Apiales; family Araliaceae; genus Panax; species Panax stipuleanatus. The sequence goes on along the minus strand of CM035115.1, from coordinate 160,481,675 downwards.
TCAACTAGCTCAGTAAAGAATATTATGACTAAGATAATGGGAAACAAATTATCGTTAGTCTTCAACAAATAAGATAAAATATAATGGACAACCAACTTTAGATCAATATTCGCAGCGGAAATAACAAATCATTAGAAGAGTTAAGCAGAGAATCAAGTCTACTATCTTCTATGATTTAAAAGTCCATCATCAATATTTTATCCCTGTAACATCAACCAATATACATCTCGAATCAAATATTCATCTTTGCACTACAGGCCAAAGATATTCATTTGCATCATCAGTAGTCATGTTCATCTCAACACCTGTCATCTTTGCACTACAGGCCAAAGATATTCATCAGGCAATCATTCATCTTTGCTCTACAGGCCAAAGATATTCATCAGGTAATCATTCATCTTTGCTCTACAGGCCAAAGATATTCAGTTACATCACCTTTTAAGACTGAGGATGATGAAAAACATTTTAAAGAACGAATCCAGTGATAAAAGACAAAGATCAAGGATTCGTATTTCAGTTTATCAAATTCACAAATACTTCGTAATAATCAATTGTGGAGCAAAATTCAAGAATAAAGCTCAAAACTTGGATACAATCAAGGATAGTAACCTTAACAAGCAATTTGAACAAACAGAAGAAATTTTAATTTTTCCGTGAATAGTGCCGTATACGTGAATAGTGCCGTATACGTGAATAGTGTCGTATACGTGAATAGTAATCCCCGACACAGAAAAGATAGAAACTCCATAAGAAAATCATACTTCGTGAATAGTACTCGTGAATAGTACCGTATTCGTAAATAGTACCGTATACGTGAATAGTGCCGTATACGTGAATAGTAACTCCGACGGAAAAAGTAAGAATTTCAACATAAAATCCAGGACAATATTTCGGTATAATGATATTGAAAAGAATAACATCATTTACGAAAGAAATAACATCCCTTACCTCAAAAAGATAGTACCTCTGACTGGAATATCGGATATAATATCGAAGGAAACTTGCACTGAATAGTAACTCTCAAAGTATTAAAATACTCACAAAAATACGCTCGATATTATAGAGAGAGAAAACTTCGAATTCTGGTGTGATTTTCAATTCTAACCTAAGCACCCTATTTATAGGAAAAGCTTAGGATGCCAAAGGAGACTAAATGAATAAAATATATTATTTTATTTTATTTTCTTCCGCCGCCGGCTGCTACCAAAAATCTGATTTTTTTCAACAAAACAACAAAAGTGGGTCCCACCCATTAAATAATATATTTATTTTCCGAAACTTCAATAATTCATAATAAATAGCCCCTTTGTCAGAATAATACAAATTCTATGTCCTTTCCATAGGAAATTTAATTCTCTACAACTTTGCAGAAGAAAGTTTTTCCAAATTCCAAACATAAATTATCCGAAATCCACAAACAGATGATTTTCCACACCAAAATATTGATAAAAACACATCAGTGCTAATTCCTTCTTTAATATCCACAAAATAAATATTTCTTTATCATATAAATCAATAATTAATTATTCACAAATAATATTATAGAACTACAATATTGACAACCAGGTCGTTCCCAGGAAAGAGGGGGCCTTCCGATAAGGACTTCTCCTTACTGGCGCGCAATTAAATAACCCCTCCTAGACAGAACTTCCTTAGACATTATCAATAATGCTATCTAATAATATTATTCAAATAATATGAATTATTGAGTTGATAACGTGAAATACTGTGCAACAACAATTATTGAATCAATACTACAAAATATCAACTGTAGTCATTATTGAATCAATCATATAAAATAGCAACGTAGCAATTATTGAGTCAATGTAACAATTATTGAGTCAATAATATAAGATATCATCGTAGCAATTATTGAGTCAATAATATAAAATATTGAACAGTAATTACTGTAACAATAATTGAGCAAGTGCCTTCTCACGTAAGACTCAATAATTCAAAATACTGTGCAATACCGTGTGCTACTGTGCAACACCGCGTATCACTGTATTTTAACCACCGGGTATTTCAACAGTACTAACGGTAACAACTACGCCGTTATTTTGTAAAAAGGTTATTTCTGTCGCTTTCTATATCCGACAGTTATTCCGTTGTGGGGTCCACAAATATCTGCGCCGTCGTACGAATATTCCCCGACAACAAGAATATTCCACGACCAAACGAATATTCCCCGACAACAAGAATATTTTATAACCACTTGCTCATTTTAAAATATTTGCACATTTCACCCATAACTTTCACCTTTATCAATTAACACCTTACTATTTCGAAATAAAAAATTAAATCTTTATTTATAAAAGTTGGGGTCTTACACATATTATAGACCCAAATAGTTAGTAATCATCTAGGTCAATAGGAGAAAACTGAAGTCCATTGATAGGTAACAGATTATCAGAATGAAGTGGTGGAGTTGGGTCAACAGGTTCATCAGATGTCAGGTTTGTGAAATGTAGAGATGGAGAAGGAATGTGAGAAGCACCCATTAAAAGATTAATCATATCTTGAAGATGAAGAATAGACTGTTGAATTTCATCTATTTTGATCATCAAAATTCCTTGATTTTGTAACAGCAGTTGATTCATATTTCCAAGATATTCTACTTGAGAAAACATATGTATGTGGGACTCAGTGTGATCTTTATTTGTGCCTTTGTAAGTGATGAAGGGTTTAGGTGGAAGCTTAAGATGAGTTACAAGGTTACTATTTGAAATGGGTTATGATTTATGATTACTAAGATCAATGCCTAGATGCTTAAAGATATGAATCAAAACAAGACCAAAACCCATGCAATTGTGATTGTAACAATGCTCAAAAGCAGTCAATAGAAAATATGGCAGATTGTATGGCATAAATTCTTGCAGGATACACTTTATCAATTCTAAGTCAAATGGACACAAGTTTTTACCTTCCCGAACAGGCATAAAATTTGATCTTAGAATTTTTCCCAGAAATTGAGAAGTAGCAGTTAAAAATTCAGTACCAATATTCTGAGGATAATCAAACACAAGGGCAGGAATTATTTGTTATGTTGCTGTGGCAAGATTTTGTTTAAAACTTATGCATTCAAGCAAGGAGTAGCCTATGGGATACGCATATTCATTTAGTCTAGGTAATTCCATCATAGAGTGCCTAAGTTTTAAAGCAGCAACCAGAAATTTTTCATTGATGGAATACTCAACACCCTGAATATGTGTGGTAATGCTTTCAACAAAACCAGACTCATTTTTGTTGACAACTAAATGACTATAAAATTCAGCAATCAAGCCAAGATAGATAGTTTTGTCATTAAAAACAACTAGTGACTCCCATCCAATGTTTACAATTTTTTCAAGAAGGTTGGGAAAACTGTTAAAAGAAATACCAACACCAGGACACATACAATGTCTGATAAGTTTGTATTTGGACTGTGCATGAGGAGTTACTAAGTGTGGTAAACAGATATCAGGATAAACTTCATGCAATGCAGACCTTTTCCATTTGAAAGATGAAGAACTATCCATGTAGAATTTAAGAAATGTAAAGCAAGACTCAGATGTGAACATAGAAGAATGCAGGTTGTTAGGTGTAAGTGAAAAATAAGGAACATGTGAGCTTTTATACATGCAGTTCACAGATGGCTGAGTCATTGTAGAAATTAATGCTCAGTTAGTAAGAAAGCCTGCAGAGCTAGTATACAAATAAATGATTGCAAGTTTATATTTTCAAGAAACCAAAGCTCACATGGCAAATCTTTCTTAAAACAGTGTCACATATTTGCAGTGATAAGTAGTAGTAAATTCATTTAGTCAAAGAAGTAATAAGACTAGTCATATTGTTCAGTCTTACAAGGAATGTTTGGTATAGGTATAGAGCTCAGTACATGTATGTACATTAACTATAGTAGTCAACAGACCAAGTTTAGTCCACTACATAACAGTTGGTTAACTATTTACAGTCAGACAATAGCAATAAATTCCAATAACTCATTTTGTAACTTATAAATACTTAAGATCTTAGTTAAATCTATACGGCAGATATCTTTGTATAGCAATGTTAGCCAAATATATCCTGAAGAATATATTCAATTGTCATAGTATGTCTATTCAGAACACTTCTTTATCAAAAGGAAGTATAGAATAACAATAGTTATGACAGATTTTAGGCAATCACCATACCTAAGTTCAGAATGTCAGTTTGAAATATATATCTCTTTAGTGTTAGTAAAGGTCATTTAAGCACGAGTTCATAACAATAGCAACCAAGTCTATCATAGCAGGTATACAATTAATATCATTAGGCTTAGAATTTTTTCAGTATCTATATAAGTAAGCTAATCAGTTATTCTTACTCCATACCTTGCATACAGTTGCCTAACCATGTTAAACAGTTAACAAAATATTTCATCAGAGCAAAAAAATAAGCAGTTCACGTAGATAGTTCTATAGAGATTACCTGAGAAGCTTTGCTTGTTAAGCAGCAAAAAAAAATTAAGCATATTGATTTATGATGCGCCAGCAGCTTTGACAAACAACTATATACATAAATATATATGTCTATATATATAATACATGATTTAAAAAATAAAGTGTAAAATAATTTCAGTAACAAAGAGTTTTTAAGAAAAGTCATAGATATTTTTCAAATCTCTTTTAAAAACTAGACCGGTTATAGATACAAACAAAATATCAAAAACATAAAATCGAAATCTATCTTTGACAAACATCAAAGGATACTAAAATAAAATTTTTTAAAAAAAATCTAAAGCTATTATATATATTTTTTTATAAAAAAACTAAAGCTATTATATATAATTTTTTTTTACGAAATCGATTAAAAAAATAATGCTATATATTTAAAAAAAAATCTCGAATGCTAACAAACTGAAAATAAAAATCAATCGAATATTTTTTTAAATTTTTTTTATCAACAATCAGTCTAACAAAAAAATCGATTAATGAAAAATAATGGAAAAATCGAACCTTATGCTTTACAATAAAATTAATTAACAGGTAGAGTATCGTTTGCTATACAATATTTCTAGTCGTTGATAAAAAAAGAAAAGAAAAAAGTGGTGCTAAGGATTTTATCACAAGAAAAAATATCTATCTCACGAGTTAATAGCTAGAGTATCGTAGCATACGTTTTGTTGCGCGTAAGGGTAAAGGTCTTCAATTGTCTCTCTCAATCTTAGGATGGATGTATAGGTGTGTATAAAGTTCTTGAGACGATAACTAGGACCAAACCCTAACTGTTTTATTTATTGAATAGCTAAGGGTCAAAATCGTCCATCAAGATTATGAAGCCCTAGGGCCCATTATGCCAAAACTATTCATAATATTATTTATGGGCCACACAATTAATTACCAAACCCATAAATAAAGTAATAAATTAATACAATATGTAAGCCCAATAATTACATAAATAGTATAGGCCACATAAAGAAATAAAATATTCTAACATTCTCCCACTTGGCCGAAATACTATTTATATACAAAACATAATGCTTACAATCATTAATTTGGCCAAGTATTAATTTAATGTCTACATCTTGTTCAAATAAAAACACCAATGCGAATTAATACAATCTTTGTGTCACTATTAACACAAGATCCCCATTAGTTACACAATTAGTAATTTTATTTGAACAAAGATTAACATTAAGCATAACAGGTATGAATAGAGTTTACATAAGTGGTAATAGATTAAACTCATTCATATGGTCCAAAACATAACCGTACCGTTTACTCCCAAATTCTCAAGTGTGAACAATAAAGAGAATAGCATACCATAAACATAATGCGAAGTTCAAAACAAGGAGCTCAAAAATTATTGTCTTACATTAAAATAATTCACTAATTAAGACTACCAATTAAACCCATGCCAGCAATATGCTCTAAAAAGAGCTTGGGTGGTAAGCCTTTCGTAAGTGGATCCACTAACATATCATGCGTACTAATATACTTAATGACAACGTTTTGATCTTCAACTCTTTTCCTGACAAATAAGTACTTAGTGTCGAGGTATAGTCCAGCACCACTCGAACTGGTGTTGTTGGAAAAACTAATAGCAGAATCATTATCACAAGATACTTTCAATGGCCTTGAAATGAAATCTATAACTTTAAGTCCTGAAATAAGATTCCTCAATAATACGACGTGACAAGTAGCATGATAACAAACCACATATTCTGCCATCATGGTGAAAGTGGTAGTTAACTTCTACTTATGACTTCTCCACGAAATAGGGCCTCTTGAAAGCATAAATATGTACCATGATGTAGATTTCTTTTCGTCTTTACACTTAGCAAAATCAGAATCAGAATAACCAACAACTTCAAGGTTATCTGTTTTTTTGAATGTAATATAATCCTTAGTACCCTGTAAGTAGGGGTGCTCAAAAAATTTGGTTTTTTCGATTTTTTATCGAACCGGTTGAAACCGGTATAGGCGGTACTGATTTTTTTCGGAATCGGTTTTTTCGGTACCGATTTTTCAATTTTTTTATACTTTTCGGTACCGGTACCGGTAATGAAAATTTTGGATTCGGTAAAAATCGAAAAACCAAAAAATCACAAAGTTGTACCAACAGCAGCAAACAAAACAGATCGATAGCAAGTTGGATATCAGTATCATGATTGGAAAATGTTATTAATATTTAATGGTTATACTACATCTAATGATTCTAATTTTTTACGAAGCTGATCTCGTTATTGTGGCATTTTCATACTATCATCCATGACTATTATAGTTAACAGCAAGTTTTTGTTGATTATAATATATTAATCACAAATATTTTATTAATTATGGGCTATAATTCCAATTTAGTAGCCTCATTTCTTAGTTTTAAAAAATTTGTTAATATATAAAAAAAATATTTAATTATTACGGTATAACCGAAAATCGAACCAAAAAAACCGATACCGATTTTGTACCGAACCGGTACCGAAATCAATTTTTTGGTACCGGTACCGGTTCTTGGTTTTCTGGTATTTTTGGATCGGTACCGATTCGGTTTTTTCGGTATCGGTTCGATTTTTTACCGATGAGCACTCCGGCCTGTAAAGTAGCATAAAATCTTTTTTGGCTGCTTTCCAGTGATCCAAATCTAAATTTGACTGGTAACGTCTAAGCATGCCAGTTACATACGCTATATCTGAATGTGTACAAACTTGAGTGTACATAAGACTCCCAACCACAGAAGCATAGGGAATTAGATTCATTTGATCACATTCAAGTTCATTCTTAGGGCAATGATATGAGCCAAATTTGTCACCCTTAACAACAGGGGCGACAGTAGGGGAGCAATTTTGCATATTATATTTTTTAAGAACTTTGTCAATATAAGCTCTTTGGGACAATCCTAATATCCCGCGAGACCTATCTCGATGAATTTCAATACCTATAACATAAGAGGCTTCACCGAGATCCTTCATATCAAAATTTTCAGAAAGAAAACGTTTGGTCTCATGCAACATGTCTAAGTTATTACTTGCAAGTAGTATATCATCAACATACAAAACAAGAATAACAAATTTACTCCCACTGACCTTCAAGTATATGGATTGATCCACTATATTTTTCTTAAAATCAAAATTACTCATCAACTAGTGAAACTTAAGATACCATTGTCGAGAAGCCTGTTTTAACCCATATATGGACTTCTTAAGTCTACATACCATATGTTCCTTGCCTTTAAACAAAAAACCTTCTTGTTGTGCCATATAGACATTCTCATGCAAGTTACCATTAAGGAATGCAGTTTTAACATCCATCTTATGTAACTCTAAATCATAATGAGCTACTAAAACCATGACTATTCTAAATGAATCTTTCCTGGATACTGGAGAAAAAGTTTTATAATAATCCACACTTTCCTTTTGAGTGAAACCCTTAGCAACCAATCGAGCTTTATACCTTTCAACATTTCCTTTAGGATCTAATTTGGTCTTATAGACTCACTTGCAACCAACAGGTTTAATACCTTTTGGTAATTCATCAAGATCCCAAAAGTTATTAAGCTCCATTGATTTCAACTCATCATTCATGGCTTCAAGCCATTGAGTTGATTGAGCACTCGTAATGGCCTCTTTATAGGAGATAGGATCATTAATCTTACTTGAATCATAGTCAATCTCATTAAGATAGGTTATAAAATCATCAAAATTAACAGGCTTTCTAGGTCTTTCGGACCTACGTAAAGGCTGCACAATTTCAGGAATATGATTTTCAATAATGTGGGGTTAAACATTAGGTGGTGGCTTAGCTATCTCAGAGGCATCATTCGCCTCAACAGGAGGTTGTTGTGCCTCACCCTCTTGAATTACAGGATTAGAAATATAAATTATATTTTCATCAAGATCAATTTTTCTAGGCTCACCACTCCCACTTAAATCACCATTCTCTAAAAATTCTGCATGCCTAGTCTCAATAATTCTAGTGGTATGAGAGGGACAGTAAAATCGAAAACCCTTAGATCTATCAGGATATCCAATGAAATGGCAACTAATGGTGTTAGAGTTAAGTTTCTTTATTTGTGGATTAAAATTCTTAGCCTCGGCTGGACATCCCCACACCCGTAAGTATTTTAAACTAGTTTTCCTACCTGTCCAAATTTCATAAGAAGTGTTAGGGACAGATTTGCTAGGAACCCGGTTTAAAATATAAACAACTGTCTTTAATGCCTCAGTCCATAGAAATATCGGTAAGTTGGAATTGCATAACATACTACGTACCATATCCATAAGGGTACGATTTCGCCTCTCAGCTACACCATTCTGCTGCGGTGTACTAGACATTGTATATTGAGTGACGATTCTATTTTCTTGACAAAGTAAGGCAAATGGGCCAGGACTATGACCTGTATCGGAGTGTTTACCATAATACTCCCCGCCTCTATCTGATCTCACTATTTTAATTTTTCGATCAAGATGATTTTCAACTTCAGCCTTGAAAATTTTAAACATATTTAGTGATTCAGATTTTTCATTAATCAAGTAGACATAAGTATAACGAGAATAGTCATCAATGAACATGAAAGATTTGTGTCCATCAATTCCTGGAGAAAATTGTCCACATATATCAGTGTGAATCACCTCAAGTAGTGCACCACTTCTAGTGGCTCCTTTCTTATTACCTTTCACAAATTTTTCTTTTATATATTCAATACAATGGTCAAGATCAGAAAAATCTAGTGAATGAAGAATTTCATCCTTTATAAGACGTTGCATTCTGTATTTTGAAATATGGCCTAAGCGTTGATGCCACAATTTTGAAGAATTCTCATTATCTAGTTTTCTCTTATTTTCACTTTTAGAGGTATTTTCTGTCACATTCATTGTTAACAAGGATTCAGCAAAGACATTATTCAAATTTAACTTATAGAGGTTTCCCTCTAAAGAACCAGAACAAATAACAAGAGAGTAATGATAAATAATTATTTTATTATTCCCAAACTTAAACGAAAAATCATCAACGTCAAGTTTAGATACAGAAATTAAATTTCGTGTCATACTGGGAACATAAAGAGTATCATATAAATACAAGGTGAAACCATTCTTCAAAACTAAAGAAAGAGTTCCTACAACTTCAACTTGTATATACTCTCCATTACCAACTTTAATAATTTTTTCCCCTTTTGGAGTGTCTTCTTTGAAAGGAATCCTTGCAATGAATTAGTAATGTGAACGATAGCACCAGTGTCAAGCCACCATGTATTAGAAGGAACATCAATTAAAAAGGATTCATAATTAATTACATAATTGAAGGACGATATACCTTTCTTTTCAAGCCATTCTCTGAATTTAGGGCATTCTTTCTTAATATGTCCTTGCTTCTTATAGAAGTGACATTTAGGACATGCCTCAGAGTCGTTACCTAAATAATTTATCTTATTTGTTTTGATAGAAATTGACTGATCCTTATTCTTAAAACATTTGCCATTTTTTTGAGTCTTCTTCTTATGAGATCTAATGGTAGTCAAATGAGCAACATAAGCAGAAATACTAGTTGGAGTCAATGTTGAAACATAATCAAGCTCATAAGCATGCTTACAAAAAACTAAAAGAAATCCACAATGTACAACAATAATTAATAATTAATAATAACAAAACCAACTGTAGGGCAAGCAGTTAGTTACATAAATTCTATTTACAACACCCAAAAATATATTTTAATAAGATATTGGTGCATAATTATCAATCTTTCGTTGGTCCAATTAATAATATGCTAATAACATCTCCATCAACACATTTATCCGCGCATCACCGTTGGGCAAAAACGAAATAAACATGTTATGCAATAAAATTTCATTTAATAAATTCTAATTCTAATTTTTTCGTTGGGTAAAATTAAAATCTTTATTTATTAAATGTAACATTATGTGACTTTTCTTAATCCTTAATTTTTTTCAATTAATAACCCTCCGTTGGGCTGATTATTAATTTTAACAATAAAAGAGTCACGCATACATGTAAATTATTATGATCAAACTCAAGTTTCTTTAAACAACATATTAATCAAGTTTGAAAATTAACATTATTTATAATTTGCAGGTAATAACTTAAAAGCCCTAATAATCATGTTCTAAAATCTTAAATTAAGATATATAGTTATGAACATGAATCAATTATAAAATATTTAAATTAATTTAAACCCTTCATGAAAAAAGAAAATCTTCAGTAGCAGGCCCCAAGCCTAGGCCAACCTAATCTGGGAGCCCACCGGTAACATGCAGGCTATAGCCATATATATGTGCATGCAATAATAGTTCGAATTTGAATTATAGTATTAATTTAAATTTGGACATAATAATATTATATTGAGAAAATAAAGTCAATAAATATTACTTTAATATTTGTCCAATAAATTTAGCAGAATACATGAATCATGATGCAGAACATGATGCTTTATATGGATTTGTCTCCTTGCAATATTAATATGAAGAACTAAAATAATAAAGCAACTGCATATTAATTATTCCCCCTAACTAACGCAAGAGCTAATAAATGTCTTTCATAATGAATGATTATTAGATCATAATCAATTTACGAATCAGATTGCAAATTAATTTTTCGAAAAACTTATTTTTCATTCAAAAATTCCTTAACATACTGAATATTTCCATATTATCCCAATAAAGCGATTATGCGGAATTAAAATTATTGGCATAACAACATAATTAATTTACTCTATACAATAGCGTAACCAAGCTCTTGATACCAGATGTTGAATAATTATATCGGAACGTGCTATTGCATAGAATAAAATTAATTAAACAATTAGGTATTTACATGAATTGAGAGAAGACATCTTGTATGCATCACGTTTCCGCTGCGCGTAAGGGTGAAAGTTTTCAATGGTCTCTCTCAATCTTATGATGGGTGTATAGGTGTGTATAAAGTTCTTGAGACGACAACTGGGACCAAACCCTAATTATTTTATTTATAGAATAGCTAAGGGTCAAAATTGTCCATCAAGATTATGATACCTTAGGGCCCATTATGCCAAATACTATTAGTAATATTATTTATGGGCCACACAATTAATTACCAAATCCATAAATAAAGTAATAAATTAATACAATATGTAAGCCCAATAATTACATAAATAGTACATGCCACATAAAGAAATAAAATATTCTAACAGTACAAAGATGAGTTTGATAGCAGGGATTTACTTAATCGAAGTATTTTTGTAGAAATCATACGAAGAATCGAGTTTGGGTTGAAGAAGAGTTTAGGGTTTGAGATAATTTTAGAGAGAACAAAAAGAGAGCCGTCTGAAGAGAGAGAAAAGAGAGAATAGAAATATGAAAATAATAAAATTTTGTGTTTTATATTTAGACTTACTGTTTTGATCGAACGGATGAGAGTAAATCTAAGATATGATCAGTGGTCAGGATGAATTGTGTTTTAAACAAATACAGCTGAATTGATCCAACGGCTTCGAACGTATTTGCTTTATGATCGAACGGTGAGATTGCTTGATCTGTGTGCTTCATGCTGATTGGCTAGGATGAGTTACACATGTATCAACTGATCTAACGGTGTAGATTATTTTCAGAGGACTGATCTAATGGTCATATTGATGGATCCGTGTATTCTCTTAGATGACTGATGATTGGTCCAAATAGAAAGTCATGGATTGACAGCTTTGTAGCCTTTTGATCAAGAAAGAATGAATAGAGCTGATTAAATCTTCTAAATAATAACTTAAAAATATAAATAAATGAGTATTATGTGAAAAATATTATAATTAATTATAACTACAATTGGCTTAAAAATAGATGAATATTATTTGACAAATATTGTAATTTAATTGATTATAACCATAGTTAATTCTTTACTAAAATATATACAAGTGAATATTATTTAAGAAGTATTATAATCTAATTAAGTGTGACTAAATTTTTTTTTTTTATATAGATACTAAACTATAAATGAATTTTTTTTAAGAAATATGATAACTTAATTAGAATTAAAATATGTTTATTAAAAAAATGGCATATTTTTAAGAAAATTATAGTTTTAATAAATAGGTGTATAAAGAATAATTGTAAAATAAAATTTATATGAATTTCTTTAAAATATTTATAATTATTTTAAAAAAAATTATAGCAAATAGTCAAGAGGTAATATTTAACATACCTAATTCAATTCTTAATTTGCAAAATCTATCTGTACTTAATGGTTTGGTTAATATATCAGCAATATTTAATTCAGTATCAATATGTTCTAATTTGATAAACCCATTATTGACGTTATCACGCACGAAATGATGTCTAACATCTATATGTTTTGACCTAGCATGCAATACTGTATTTTTGCTTAAGTTAATAGTGCTTGTATTATCACACAAAATTGATACGCAATCAAATTTCAAATTGTAATATGCAAGAGTTTGTTGCATCCATAGTATTTGTGCACAACAACGTGCAGCAGCAATATATTCAGCTTCAGTGGTTGAAATAGACACAGAGTTTTTTTTCTTGGAAAACCAAAAAACTAAACATCCTCCCAAAAATTGACAGGTTTCACTAGTACTTTTTCGATCAACATGATGTCCTGCATAGTCAGAATCTGAAAAACATACCAGATTAAATGGTTGATTTTTAGGATACCATAAACCTAAGTCTGTGGTACCTTTAGGATATCAAAAAATTCGTTTTACTGCAATTAAATGTGATTCTTTAGGATTTGCTTGAAATCTAGCACATTTGCAAACACTAAACATGATGTCCGGTCTATTGCCGTTATATATAGTAAACTTCTAATCATTCCTCTATATTTCATTGTGTTAACACTTTTTTCATTTTCATCAGCAATTAATTTATCAGTAGTGGACATAGGGGTGTTAAGAGGTTTTGTAGATTCTAAACCAAATTTCTTGATCATTTCTTTGCAGTATTTAGATTGAGCGATATGAATACCTTTTTCTCCATATTTGATCTGCAGTCCGAAAAGAATTTAACTCTCCCATCATACTCATTTTAAATTCTTTGCTCATGCTTTCAGAGAATTCATTTCACATAGTAATATTAGTTGAACCAAAAATAATATCATCAACATATATTTGTATAATAAGTATATCATTGTCTTTATTTTTTGTAAATAAAGTAGTATCAACAGTTCCTCTTTTAAAACCATTTTGTAATAAAAAAATTCTCAATCGTTCATACCATGCTCTGGGGGCCTGTTTTAATCCATATAGAGCTTTATGCAATTTATAAACATAACCAGAATGTTCAAAATCTTCGAATCTAAGAGGTTGTTTAACATAAACTTCCTCTTCAATAACACCATTTAAAAATGCAGATTTGACATCCATTTGAAATAATTTAAAATTTTTATGACATGCAAATGCTAATAGCATACGTATAGACTCAATTCTAGCAACAGGAGCATATGTTTCATCATAATCAATAACTTTAAGTTGATTATATCCTTGTGCTACTAATCTTGCCTTATTACGTATTACAGTTCCACTTTCATCTAATTTATTTCGAAAAACCCATCTAGTTCCAATTATGGAGGTATCTTCGGGTTTTGGAACTAATTCCCAGACTTTGTTTCTTGAGAATTGTTCAAGTTCATCTTGCATAGCCAGTATCCAATCTTCATCCAATACCGCATCTTTTATGTTTTTAGGCTCAATTTGAGATACGAAGGATAAATGACCAGCTAAATTATGTGTTTGTGATGTAGTAAGAATTCTTTTATCAATATCACCAATCACATTTTCTATAGGATGATTTTCAATGATGTGTGTTTCTTTGGATAAGCCGTTTAACTGAGGGTTAGGTATTTTAAGAGGATTAATACTAATATGTGGTGAAGGATTATCTAGTTTTGGTTCTTCCATATTTCTGAGAATATCTTCAATGACAACATCACTGTCAACTAGTTCTTCATATTTAGGAGGAGGCTGAGATTCATCAAAAGTTACATTCATTGACTCCTCAATAACTAGACTTCTTTTGTTAAACACTCGATAGACTTTGCTATTTAAAGAGTATCCCAGAAAAATTCCTTCATCAGACTTTGGATCAAATTTCAACAAATGTCCTTTAGTATTTAGAATGAAACATATACTCCTAAAAACATGAAAATAATTTATTTTTGGAGTTCTTTTATAATAAAGCTCATAAGAAGTTTTGAGTAAAATTGGTCTTAATAAAACTCTGTTTAAAATATAACAGGATATTGCCACAGCTTCAGTCCAAAAATATTTAAGAAGTTGATATTCATTTAACATTGTATTAGCCATTTCTTGTAAAGTTCTGATTTTCCTTTCAACTACACCATTTAATTGTGGTGTATAAGGAGCAAAAATGTTATGGCTTATACCTTGTTCATCACAGAACATAATAAAATCAGAATTATCAAATTCTCTTCCGTGATCAGATCGAATATAAACGATAGAGCTTCCTTGTTGATTCTGAATTTTCTTACATAAAGAAGAAAATGAATTTATGGCTTCATTTTTAAATTTTAGAAAATTAACCCATGTAAATATTGAACAATCATCAACCAAAACTAGAATGTATACAGCATCACCCATGCTATGTTTAGGAATAGGTCCAACTGGATCTATGTGTAACAATTCTAGAGGTCGAGAGGTTGACACGATGAATTTAGGTTTATGAAATGCATGAATTTGTTTCCCTAATTCACATGCTTCACAAATATGGTCTTTTAAGAATTTCAGTTTAGGAAGACCTCGAACATGTTCTTTAGAGGAAATATTATTAATTAATTTCATGTTGATATATCCTAGTCTACGATGCCATAGCCATAGATCATCATTTGCAGACATAAGACACATTATCTAAGTGAGAATATGTATCTAGGTCACATGTGTATACATTTTGATATCTAGGACATAATAGAACAAGTTTTCCAGATTGATCAAATATTGAGCAGTTATAAAAACTAAAAGATATGTTAAACCCACTAATATCACACAGTTGACTAATAGATAGAAGGTTATACATGAGTCCTGTGACTAGTTGAACGTTAGAGATTGTTATGTGTTTATTTCCAACACTCCCAATTCTAACTACTTTACCTTTATTGTTATCTCCAAAAATTACCTCACCATATTCTGTGGCTTGTAGATTTTTTAACTTGGATTTGTCACCAGTCATATGTCTTGAACATTCACTATCAAGATACCATTTATATTTATTTAAATCAGCTGCAAGACATACCTACAATATACAATAATTTTACATACTGGTACCCTTTTAACAAGAAGGGTCCTTTGGGTGAGTTTTCCATTTTGTATAAGGAATATTTATACATTCCTTCACAAAACTGGGCATAGGATAATTAGTTTTAGTGGAGACAAGCATTCTATGAGTTATAGGACTATAAGAAGTGTGATAATAATTTCTATGAAGTTCTCTTCTTGGGATAATTGGTGCAATGTATGTTCCCTTGGGAACCCAAATCATTTTTCCTTTATAGTTTCCATTTCGAGCATTGCACATATGATATAGATGACCATTACTATTACAATAAGAACATTTAGTGAAAGGGGAAGTATAACTTTCTTTTTCTCGACTCTTCACATGATATAATCCATTATCTTTTGTTTTACTTGATTCTCCAATGTATCTTAGTCCTTCTTTATTGAATCAACATCTTTCCCTTTTGTGAATTTAAGAACTATGGTATTTAAATCATCACGTTCTTTTGTTAGATTATCAATTTGATTTACTAAAGAATTATGTTTTTCTAATTCTATTTTAAGATTGTTAATTTTATTTTTTATCATTTGATCTTCTATTTGAGTATCTTCATTAATTAATGCAAGAGTTGAATTTTCAACTTCAAGGTTTTCAATGGAAATAATGAGAGTTGAATTTTCGATTTCAAGGCTTTTACTTATTGTTTTTAATTTTTCTAATTCTTCTTTACTAACATATTTTCTGAGTAATCATTTTCTAAATTCCTTTTTTCTTCATTTATATATTCATTTGTTATAATTAAGCTTGAATTTTCTATTTCAAGATTTTGACTTATTTTTCTTAATTTGTCTAGTTCTTCTTTTAATGATAACTCATTTTCTTTCTTCTCTATGATTAAATATGAATTTTCAATTTCCAGTTCTTTAGTTATTTTCTTCAATTTTTCTATTTCTTCTTTTAGTAAAGAATCATTCTCTTGTTTTTCTTCATTTATATTTTCATTTGTTATAATTAAATTTAAATTTTTTATTTCAAGATTTTTGTTAGTTTCAGTTAATCTATCTAGAGATATTTTTAATTTGATGAAATCCTCTTTAATTATTTCATTATTTTCATATAAGTAATTATATGCTTCTTGTAATTCACAGTATTCTTTGTCAGGAGAATAAACATTAAACAAAGTGCTAGGTAATTGATGTTCAGAATTTACCTCAGATCTTGGTGATGACTCATTGTCTGCCATTAAACATAGATTTGTGATTTCTTCGGTTTGTTCAGCAGTCTCTTCTTCATCACTTAGTTCCCAACATTCTTCAGCTACTAGCACTTTGTTGTTGGCTAATTTTGGACAATCCTATTTGAAATTTCCAGGCTGATTACACTCGAAGCATGTATTTGAATTTTCGTTGGAGTTGATATTTCTGAAATTGTTGTTGTAGTTGGCTTTAAAATTTCCTCCTTAGACCTTTGGCTTAAAGACTTGTTTGCCTTTAAAGTTGTTGAATTTTTTGTTAGTCTTCAGAAAGCCATTTCCATATTTCTGAGCTTTGCTTTGAATAACTCTCCTGAGTTGTCTTGATAATAAGGCAACTTCATTATTGTCTAAACTCATGAGTTCTTCATTTAGATCCTCATCATCGCTTTCTTGATCAACAAGAAGAGCTTTGAATGCAATTCCTTTCTTTTTTAAGATCTATATCTGATCCAGCTTTTTCAACTAGCATATCAACTTCGTGAGCACGGAGATTCCCAATAAGACTGTCAAGAGGATAAACAATTAAATCTTGCATTTCTTTGATAGTTGTTACCTTCATTTTCCAGATGAAAGGAAGAGCTTTGAGAATTCTTTTATTTTTCTCATATGTAGTGTATGTCTTTCTTAACTGTTCTAGCTCATCAATGATCTTGAAAAAACGTGTTTTCATATCATAGATCTTTTCATTTTCTTCTAGCTTGAAGCTTTCATATTCTTGAATTAAAGCATCTTTTCTAGTTTCTTTAATGTGATTGGTTTCTTCATAGGTTACAATCAATTTTTCTCAGATTTCTTTAGCATTTTTGCAGTTGTTAACTCTTTTGTACTCTTTTTCAATTAAAGCACTGGTTAACACTTGTTCAGCTCTGGATGTTATATTCATAGCCTCTTCATCTTCAGTGGTGAATTCATCAATATCTTTTTCAACGATCTTTTCTCCTAAGATCTTTGTAGGAATTTTGACTCCTCGTTCTATAGTAAACCAAACTTTGATTCCTTGATATTTGGCATAAATTTTGAATCTATTCTTCCAAGTAGCAAAATTTGTGCCATCAAATAGTGGAGGTCTGGACATTGATAATCCTTCTCCACAACCAGTAGCATTTGTGTAGGCTATAGATGGATCTACTCTTAGTTATGTCTGTATTTACTCAACAAACACGTTAAAGAGCATTGCTCTGATACCAATTGAAAGTCTAATAATAATCTAGAAGGGGGTTGAATAGATTATTACTGTTTAAAAATTATTTTAGGCCTTTTTGAATTTTTAGTTAATTAATTTGCAGTGTTAAAATTAATATGTAAGACAATAAAATTCAATCACACAATGCACAGAGATTTGTCTGGTTCACAATATACATCACGGGTATGTTGCTATGTCCAGTCTCAAGCTCCTCTCTAGAACCTGAGATCCTATTACTATCAGTAATAAATACTCCTTCAACAGGCAGAGAAGCCTTTACAAAGTTTTATAGACAAACTTCTAACTATACACAACTATCTATCTCGGACAGCAAGCTCCCAGCTCCTTCCTCAAGTTTAGTTGTACCTCATTTTGAGTTCAGTTCTATTCTATGGTCTGATCTTGAAATAACAGCCTCTTCCTCACCTCACAAGTACACTAGATATCCAACTCCCAGCTGACCTCTCTACGACTCTGGTCTTGGTTAAAAAATTACTTATTTTTCTCACAGGTACATAAAATAAACTAATTCTATCCTTTTTTCTTTTTACAAGATGTTTGACAGAATTTGCTTCTAAAATAAGCGGATACAATTACGTACAAATATATAAAAATTTAAACAACTTTTATCTTGTGTAAAAAGTGCTTCTTGAATAAGCAAGTATATGAATTTAAACTTTGATTAAAAGATACTTCTGTATAAGCAGATATGTAACTTTAGTTCAGATTTTATAAAGATTTAAATTTCTTTATAAAATAAAGAATGTGTTTCTATGGAAATCAACTTTGAATTTAATAATAAATATAAAAGTTTAAATAACTTTTATAGTTATACTTCTTATTAAGCAAATATATTCACAAAAGTGTGATATATAAATGTGAATAACTTTTGTGTTATGCAACAGATAACTTATGAATGTTTAAATAATGATGGATATCAAGTATAATAATTCAAATAATTTGAATAATACTTGTTATAACAAATAAATTTACTATACTCTAAAATATATAAAATAATATATTTTATCTATCCTGTGAATATTAAATAAAGCCACTAAGAATTTTAATGACCGTTTGAATTATATTCTTGTTTAAGGAACACCTCCAAAAAGCAGAATCTAAAACTGACCGAATTTAAAATTTCACGGTTAATATTTGTATAAATATTTTAAATAGATCACTTAGAATTTTAATGGTCGTTTGAATGATATTCTTGTTTAAGGAATATCTCCAAAAGCGGAATCTAAAACTGATCTATTTTACGATATTTATATAAATAAATTATATATCTATAAAGAGCCACGTAGAATTTTAATGACCGGTTGAATGATACTCTTAAATAATATTTTCAAATAGCGGCACCTAAAACTGGCTTTTTATTGATATGAATAGATGAAATATATATATATATATATATATATATATATATATATATATATATATATATATATATAAATGTGTATAATAATTTATATTTGTATATCTATATTTATACACAAGTATGAGATAATATCAAATAAAGTAATTCAAGAACTTATCTTAAAATAATTTGACTAATTTTCTCTTCAAACTATCAGAACTATTGATTTAGAAGAGAGTAAGCTTTTTAAGGAGAGATTATGTAGGCAAGGAGAGTATAACTTTTTTTAATCTGAAATTGGTAAAGAAGAATGAAGAAAAACTTTCCTATTTATAGAAAATTTTGGCCAAGGACAATTTCGGAATTTTGAAAGATTTATTTAAAATTAATGGTCAGGATTGATTTGTTTGAAAATGAATGGCTTGGATGAGATTTTTGATAAATCTGATGTTTCGCCCACTTAATATACTTATATGCCCAAACCAGTTTTCACTCAGCATGCAAGCAAAATAGAACAAAATTTCGCCCAACATGCAGACAAACATTTCGCCCACTCAAAACCATTTTAGCACAATTAAGTCCTGGGCCCCAGGAATTTCTCCAGCATTGTAATATAAAGGCTACATAAGCCTTTTGTTTATCATGCATTCCTTCACATAATTAATTACCATGGGTCCCACAATTTGGTCATCATTTTTCAAGACCAACTTTCTTTTCATTGTCGGATGATGTAAAGAAAGTGAGGACTAATACTTTTATGGAATATTTTTGACAAAAGTAATTATATAATACATATAATAATTTTTTGAAAGAAAATGATGAAGAAAAACAATTTTTAAGTATAGAGATTCTCATTGTCTTAGGAATTATTATTTTTTGAATTAATTTTTTTTAACATTTGATATTAAATTATCAAGGTTAATTTTAAACTTAATTCAATTTTCAAGATGAAAAAATAGTTTTGGTCAAAATAAATCAAATAAATAAAATTAATTATATCATATAAAACTTATGGAGAGGATTCTAACTAATTTGCTATTTTTATTGTTATCATCAAAATATTTTCAAAAATTAAAGACCCAACAAAAGGAAAGTAAAGAAAAGTAAAGAAAAGAAATGTCTAAGCTAGATATAGAACATTTTGTTGAAATACATGAGACCATCAATCTTAAAAAATGAAATCTAAATTAAATGTAACTTTTTAACCATTTATTGCATTATATTTTAACATTGTCATTGTTATTAAAAAATTTAAAGTATACATTATATATTATCTTTATTAAAAATATATTTTTTTACATTTATTTTTCCTTTTTGGCTTTTTACAAGTTCCAATGTAGTTAACTTTTGATATATCATCGTCGATCATGTGACTTTTGGAATAAACTTTCAGAAATAAATGTACAATAATGTTTTGTTTAGATTAAAAAAATAAAATAGGTGAAAGAGTGGAATAGATAAAAAAATAAAATGAATAATGAAATGATTCATTCAATTTCAACTCGAATGAGTCATTTTATTTCACACCTTTACAAAGAATAAAATTCATAAATTTAATAAAAATATGAATTATTCAAAAGGGAAAGCATGGCGACAATGAAAGATTGAAAGGCGACATAAAGTTATTACAATAATTGATTCAGTGATGAGTGGTTTTTGTTACGTAATCCCTTTTTTCAATCCAACAAATTAATTGTGGATCAGAATATTTTTAGCAAATTGATAAATTCGATGATTTTTGTTTAAAGCCTCTTTATGTAAAACCTCTTTGTTTAGTCGGTTATTTTAAAGTGCATATATTATGTTAAACTGAAATGACAGTTCTACCAAATTGATTGGCTAGCCCATATTTTTGAGTAGCTTCAAAGCTTTTTCATGCGTTTATATGAGAAAATACTATCATGAGATAGCTCATTCAATGAAAGAAGTAACCAGAAGAATAAGAAAAAGAAAAATAAAATATTGAGATTGACTCGTACTTCTATGAGTCTAATCGATAACCACTACACATGATAGTTTGGGTAATAGTCTCGTCTTAAATTTGACTAATTAATATATTGGATTTGAACTCATATTATAGGAGATAAGGTTTTTATTTACTATACAGAAATTGGTTGGTGTGCGAATCATGTAAAGTGTAAGAGGTTGCTAATGAATACATCAGATAAGTATGATTAGTCAAATTAGTGAACATGTGTAAATTTATGTGTTCTTTTATTTTTCGTTCTCTAATTTCTGTGTGATTACTTGTACGTAATAGCTTATCTTAAATCTAACATTAAAGGGAAAATGAGAATAATTCATAAATATATATCATCTATCAATCAATCAATACCAAAATATAACAAGGTTAATATCAACTCATTTTAGTTGGTTCCGAGTCAACCTGACAATTCAAGTTTGGTGCCTCGGTACGACAAATTTTTATTCTTGATTTTCCTACCTTCCAGGTCATAAATTTTGGTATTTCCAAAAGGTTATCCAACAACTCAAAAGTTATATTTTTCACAAATTTTACTATATCAATTCTAAATTAAATATACAATTTGACTTTTGAGATCAAATGATGGTATATTAAATAACTAAATGGCGTGTTGTGCCACTTAATTTTGAGTGTGAGGGCTACCACCATTATAAAAGGGAGAATCCAATTCAAGAAATTCTCATTGAACACTATATATTACACTAATTGTGGTTTAGAATAGAAAGTAACCAAAGAACAAAATGATGAGTACTACCACGTGGAATGGATGGCGCCTCGCAGACTAATCTTGGGAGAGCACAGGAGCAAGAGATGTATGCCACTAAAGCAAGTTGATTTATGCCATGCATTTTATAGTGGAGATTGTACTGTACTATGTTTATATATTATCCTCTGATATGGTGAAGATTGTAGTATGTTGATTTATGCCATGCATTTTAACCTTACTTTTGAGAGTGTCAATTGTGTTCCACGTGAAAATGGCTGGTCAACCCCAGTTGATTGGCAAACTCCTTAATTTTGCCTTGCTTTTTTTTGTTTTTGTTTTTTGGTTTCTAAAATGCTATATGATACATAATATAATTAATGTTTTAAATTGTAGAGGCTCATATTTAATTCAAAATATTACTATTTGATCCCAAAACATGGGGATTGCCTCAAGTTTCTACAGTATCAGTGGGGGTCTACACTTTGTGGACTGACCCTTGATGTTCATGTAGTGGAGTCGTGGAGAGAAAGCAAAAGGTTTCTTGGTTTTCCAGTAAGCATAGAGGATACTTTAATTTCTTCTATAAATACACCGTTCCTGCAGGACAATATTTTAACATATATATTGTACAGATAAAACATACATTCCTTGCAATGGCAAGCCAATCCTCTCGTATTCTTTGCCTCTTCTTTTTCAGCCTCTCGTATTTCTTGCTTCTAATCCACATTGGAGCTTTGGACGCAAACCGAAAGGCATAAACTCTTCCTCTTTGTTCCATAAAAAGAGTCACATTTTTATTGATTGCAGTATAAAATCAAACAACGTTCGCGTGTTTGTCATTATAATATTTTTATTATCACGTCGCCACTCCTAAACTAATGACTTACTAATTCTAGGTGTAAAGATTTCAAATATTATAAAGGGGTTTTTTATTATTATTATTTGGAACATAGTATTTATTTGTGGTTAATGTTTACAGGCGTATATTGTATATATGGGCGACCAGCCGGAGGATGAAACCTCCGCAGTATCGCTTCACATGAGCATGCTGAATGAAGTGGTTGGCAGGTGACTGGTTCATTTCTTATATATTCATTATCTAGAATTATTGAAAACAAAACTTATATGCAAATAAATAATGCACTCAGAAAATATATAAATTTAACAACAGTTTTGTATTTGTCCTAGCAAAATGCATGCCTTGGAACTAAATTCTATATATTGAAATGTTAATTAAAACAGTGATCCATCACAGTATCTACTCCATAGTTACAAGAGAAGTTTCAATGGATTTGCTGCAAAGCTAACTGAAGATGAGATGCAAAAATTAAGAGGTAACTTAGTTAGTGAAGACAGTTATTTGAGATTGAAGATCCATGCATTACACACACACACACACATATATATATATATTGAAAGAATTAAATTCTCTTACGTTTTGTTAATGTTTTTTAGTAATGGATGGGGTAGTCTCGGTATTTCCAAGTGAAAGGAGCCAGCTCCACACAACACGGTCGTGGGACTTTCTTGGCGTTCCCCTGCAAGTTAAACGATTAGGTATTATTGAAAGCGAGGTGATCGTTGGAGTAATTGATTCGGGTGTCTGGCCAGAGTCGGAAAGCTTTAGCGACAAAGGATTTGGTCCGCCGCCAAAAAAATGGAAGGGCATCTGCCAAGCCTCATCAAACTTCACTTGCAATAAGTAAAAATATATATTTCCTTATTATTGATTCACTTATTTACAGTTAATTTATTGATTCCTTATTCTGATCTCTAGCTATCCTCGTTTATTATTGGTACGTAATGTCAATGAATGCAGTAAAATCATAGGAGCGCGATATTTCCACCTAGATGGAAAATTTGATGCAGGAGACCTGCAATCTCCTAGAGATTCCGCGGGCCACGGAACACACACCGCATCCACAGCAGCTGGAAACATAGTAAACAAGGTGAGCCTAGGGGGTCTTGGGCTAGGCACAGCTCGAGGCGGAGTGCCATCCGCACGTATTGCAGCGTACAAAGTTTGTTGGTCAGATGGCTGTGCAGACCACGACGTTCTGGCAGCATTTGATGCTGCCATTGCTGATGGTGTTGACGTAATATCCATATCAGTCGGGGTATCTTTTGCTCGAGATTATTTTGCTGATTCCTATGCAATTGGAGCTTTTCATGCCATGAAGAAAGGAATTTTAACATCACATTCTGCTGGGAATGAAGGTCCTAAACTCCAAACGATATCTAGTGTTGCGCCGTGGTCTCTTTCGGTGGCTGCTAGCACCACAGACCGCAAATTTTTTACCAAGGTTAAATTGGGGAATAACATGGTTTTTCCTGTGAGTATACGCTAATTTACTCTATTCCACACTACTAAATTGAAATCCATGTGCGTTAATACATATACAATTATACTAACAGACCTTATTTGAAATTATTTATTTATAAATGTTGTTAATGGCACACAACAATATTTATATTGTCAAAACAAATATACACATAATTTAATAATACTTCGAACATTTAGCAATATTTATTATTTGTCAATATAATTATTGCCCTAGTATTACACTAGTGGCCTTAATTATTTATGGGTAAATGTCACATCATTAATATATATATATATAAAAGTATATACCTCCATTTATCTTGAGCTCTTATTGATTTGCAATTAACTACTCTCATTGTTTGCTCTTAGGGTATTGCAATAAACCCATTTGAGCTGAATCACACGTACCCTCTCATCCGTGCTGAAAATGCTCCAAATACTCATGCAGGTTTTAATGGGTCCATATCTAGGTAATTCGTTGCTGAACATCAATTTTTGTCACTAATTACTTAATCAGCAACGGGCATGCATGTTCGTCACCCGCACTATCGGCTATAGACTATAGTCCCGTCCCAAACCTCGTCGCTGAAAAAAATACGAAGGAGTACTTTCCGTGGCAAATATATGTGAACATAATTATAGTGAAATTCTTGATGCAGGTTTTGCTTGAAGGGCACATTGGACAAAAAATTAGTGAAGGGCAGAATAGTTGTTTGTGATACAGAGTCATCCGGAGCACCAGAGCTTTTGGCTGGTGCATTCGGGTCCGTAATGCAGATGTTGAATTACAATGATACCCCTTTTCCTTACCCATTTCCAGCAGCTGTTGTAAGCTCCAACGTAATAAACACTATATCTGCCTACATAAATTCATCAAGGTATATATAATATATACCTACACACATTTCAGACACTTACACATGACTGTGTGTGTGAGTTTAATTTGACAATTAAAGAAAGGAAAGAAATTAAAATTTACGAGAAAAAAGGAATGGTAGTACGTAATTTTCTTTTCTGTGTGTTTGTTCTTTTCATTTTTGAAAAGACATATATAAGTAAATTAGTGCATTATTAGTTTATCTATGAGACTAAATTAGAGAAACCGTTATAATGGTATTTTTAATTTTAAAGAAGTACTATAATTTTTTTTTATTTAACTGTTTATCCTAATTCCCGTCATTCTCGTCTTTTTTCTCTTTTCTAAAACTCAGAAGCGTAATGTTAATTTAAGAGATAATGCTAATATCTGATCAAGCTAGAAATTATGATTTAAATAATTAAGTAAACACTAATGCAGGAACCCGACAGCAATTGTAATGAAGAGCACAGCGAGTAAAGATCCTTTATCACCATATGTCCCCCATTTCTCGTCGAGGGGTCCTAACCCTATATCCAAAAATGTTCTCAAGGTATTCCGTTTTTATATGCATGCTTACCTTTGTATCACTTATAAGTTATCTAACACTTCATGTTGAATTCACTTCCTCTATAGTTTTTAGGATACTCCAAAATTTAGAATTTCTCCCATCACAGTAAATGTTATATATAAAGGCTTATAAAATTGCTCTATTTTCTTAAGGCTTAAAAACATATAAACAATTTTTTTTAAAAGGTGAACCCTTTAATTTCAGTGCATATATAATTTTCGATGTGTCTGTTAGTATGATATACATTGTTGAACACTCCATTTACTAGTTTAAGTTTTTAGATGAGTTAGTTACTTAACCTGATATCAGCTGGGTGTATTAGGTCCTAGGTTCAAATCTTCCCGACCGCACATTATTTTTATATTAATTTAAAATAGTGCAAATGCGCTTTAATTTGTTCATTCTCCATAAAGTTGCATTTGAGGAGGAATGTTAGTATGATATACATTGTTGAGCCCTAGCTTAAGTTTTTAGATGAGTTGGTTATTTTCGTTGTACGTGATCCATTTTCAATAAATACAAAACGAACAACATTCAATTAAAGCGCTTTTAAACTTTTTTTTTAATAATAAAAATAACAAAAAATGTATGCCTCTTTTTCCTGGATAGAGAGAGCACTAAAAGAACTTGATACTCTTCTTGATTAAAATATGCAGCCTGATGTAAGTGCGCCAGGAGTAACTATTTTAGCAGCATGGTCTCCACTTGCCTCACCTTCGGACAGGAAAGAAGATACTAGGGCAGTACCATACAACATAATGTCTGGGACATCAATGTCTTGCCCACATGTTACTGGAGCTGCTGCCTACATCAAAACTTTTCACCCTTCATGGTCTCCTGCAGCTATTAAGTCTGCTCTTATGACTACAGGTAAACCTATTATATAATTCAAAAAACATATAAGGAGTCTGTTTTGTACGTCCACCATTTTGGTCATGCTCATTACATTACTGATTCCGTAAAATCTTCTTTTAGAATTTTTTCTAAATCATGAATAATTATATGCATTTGCAAAAAGAAAAACTCAAGAACATAATTAAATAGAAAATCAGAAAGACTCTCATTTTTAAACGTACTAACATAGTACAGTCATACAATATACATATATCATTATTTGTACAAATTTTCTCTATTAATTAACTTGGTAATTTTATAATTTGCAGCTTCTCCAATGAACCCTACCATAAACACAGATGCTGAATTTGCATATGGAGTAGGACATATTAACCCTATAAAAGCCACCAATCCCGGTTTAGTTTACGACGCGAATGAGCTCGATTACATCAAGTTCTTGTGCATGGAAGGTTATAGTAGCCAGCATATAAGACTTATTACTGGGAGTAAAAAAAATAACTGCTCAGGACTCAAAACAAAATCATACGATGATTTAAACTACCCTTCTATAACTTATCATACGTTGCGACAAGAACCTTTCACCAAGGTTATTATCAGAACTGTCACAAATGTTGGATCACCATCATCCACTTATAAAGCTTTCTTAACTAAACCCTCGAGTTCTAATGTCAAAATTGACATCAAGCCGAAGGTTTTAAAGTTCAAAGCTCTCGGCCAGAAGCTGAATTTTCTGGTTGCTATTGATGGAGAGATTGATGGTGAAGAGGATCCAATTGTGTATGCTTCTTTGGTGTGGGATGATGGGGTGCATCAGGTTAGGAGCCCCATTGTTGTGTATGTTCCGTCTTAAAAATCGTAAGCATTTATGTTTTTACGTACTAATTATTTAAATATTTAAATAAATTTATAATAGTTTGGCCACAAGGTAGAAAAACTACTCTTTATAAAAAAAATCATGAATACTAAAAAGAAGATATATATTATTGATGTGTTTAAATTATAATTAGTTAGATACTTGTCATAGATAGATGGATGGGCCTAATGACCTACGTACTACCCTACTTCTTTAGTGGATATATTGCTAATTTTGTATATATTGGTGATGTGTTAAATTATAATTATAGTTTGATATCAAAATACCCTACTTCTTTATGTGGATTGCTAATTTTGTATCTCGGTTTTGTATACATTTTTAAGTCAGTAAAGCACTATTAATGTTTTCCAAAATTGTCTTAAAAACGTTTTATTCAAAATTTTATATTTTCGTTGGTTGAGTAACAAACTGAAAAATGTGACAAAAAATTATGTGACGTTAACAATTTATTTCTCATATTTTTTTTAGGAATGAAACTCATCTTGGCAATGTCCTTATCTAATTATTAATTTATTTCAGTAAAATATTGTAATATTAAATTTTAAACTCAAAATATAGTACTATTGAAAAAACTCATCAAAAAAATTAATGTCTCAATTTAAAGACAAATATTATCTGCAGCAGAAAGCAATCAATCAAAGCACAAATAATGATGGGTAGTCCGTCCCACTTTTGAGCGTGAGAGTGAGCACCACAATGAAATTAATGGAAAACCCATTTTCAAGAAATGTTGTTAGTTTGTCGGACACTATCACACTCACAGCTGTGTGAAATCAAATGTGTTCTTCAAACGAGTATAGATAATATTGTTATCATCTTAAAACCAATTGATTGAAATTTTGAATAATTAAGCTATGGCCTATATTTATTCATAGATGGATTAGGCTAACGCTTAGCGACAAAGTAGCAATGGAAAATATCAAATTCCTCTCAGCATTAATGGATTTCTTAGACTAAATGTGTCGCTATATATAAGACAAGAAACCAGTGACAAATATCCATTGTAAAATCTTGTTTGTTTAGCTAGCAACCCGTTGCTTAATTAGCGACGAACTGTCTGTCGTCGCTCCCAGACCTCTTCGGTGACGGCCTCAGATGGGATTTGCGACAGACTTATCCGTTGTTGATTCCTCTAATTTAAGTACGTTCGTAGTGTGGTCTCTGTTGTTTTTATGAGGACAAACGTTGAATACTTTGATTTCATCATTCACATTATGAAGCAAATTGGATGACATATATATGGTTTTAAAGTGGAATCGAATAACCACTTATAGTAGTGGAGAACGTGCTATTTGTTGATAAGGTGTGTTTTTGTTTTTCAGGTACTTAATAATTGTGAGCTTCATTTGTTCAAATAGAAATAGACCCTCAATCTGAGCATACAAGCTCACATTACTTCTCGTACTCAAGTTTATGGTTGACATGAACAAATATAAAAGCATGCATAAAGACTTTTCAAAAAGTATAATCAGATATATTTAATTTCTTTTTCCTACGTTCCAAAATTATATATAAATTTTTTATTTTTGGGATTATAAAAGTAATTTGTAAGTTAGTCAAAATTTGTTGCTTTTCAGAGGAACAATAGAGATCTATAAAGGTGGTTGAATAGATTTTTAAAACTTTTTGCTTATTTAAAGATATATAATTATCAGATAATTAGTTAATCAAGATTAATTATGCACAACAGAATATACTTTGAAAAATCCCCTTAAAAATTAAGGAAAATCACAGTTCCAAATTCAGTCTTGTGGATTTAAGTCACACAAACAAAATAAATAATATGACAAAAAGTAAGTGTCGAAAAGTAAATGACACAAGCAAGTTTTAAGTGGTTCGGAGACTGAATAACTCTTAATCCACTCTTCCTACTTCAACAAGTAGAAAATTCACTAAGGATAGGGTCACTAAGACGAGATCACTAAGAGATCTATTACAACTGAACCACTTAGATTCCTTCGAGTCACTTAGTCTCGAAATATGGACACTTAGTCCCAGAACACTGAGATCTCTTCAAGTCACACAGTCTTGGAAAGGTCACTTAGACATGTTGTTTCTCGGTGGCACAATAGAGATCTAGAAGGGGGTTGAATAAATCTTTCATTAAAAACTTTTGCTTATTTAAAGATTTGTTACCAGATAACTAATTTGTTCAATTAATCTTAGCACGGAAGAATATTAGTTTGAAAACTCTCCTTAAAGATTTATTGAAATCACATTTCTAAATTTAGTTCTATGAATGTTAGTCACTTCACAGATATAACAGATATTTAATTAAAATTAAATGACACAAGATATTTTTAAGTGGTTCAGAGTACAAATAACTCCTAGTCCACTCTTCTACTTCAACAAGTAATAAATCCACTAAGGATGGGGTCACAAAGACCAAATCACTAAGATCTATTACAACTGAATCACTTAAGTTCCTTCAAGTCACTTAGTCTTGACAAGGTCACTTAGACCTCTACAAGTCACTTAGACTTGGATGAAAATCACTAAGACAATCGAATCACACTGAAATGATAATAGTGTTGATGATGCTAAGCTTTGCAATAAGCTTGATCATTTATGGTACTTAGCAGCTTGAATAAGATATTCAGTTTTGTAGAGTAGAGCTTTATTTGACTTGGCAGAGCTTCAGCTTTGTTCTTGATGATTCATTACTTGGATTAGAATCCTTTTACTCTTTTATAGACTTCTGAAAATCAGCTCGTTGGATAGTTCTCGTTGGTGCATTTAATGTTTTGCTCCAGAATGTTCTCTGATGTTGACTTATAGACTAGATAATAGAGTTGCTTTCAGCTTTGGCAAGTCACTTCAGACAGTAGTCTCACCTACCACATGTTAGTGGTGTCACATCTTCAATCTAACTTTTTAGACAAACCACTCTCTGATCATCTCCGTATCTGAATTTGAAGATGGTGAGTAACATCTTGAAATCTTCACTCTAAGACTCTCTGAAATAGTCAGTCTGATGACAGTTCTGACATGCTCTACGAACTTGGTTAGTAGTAGAGTGGTGAGGAACGTAGAGTCTGAGCTATACGTCCTGCTCTACGATCTTGTTCTACGAATATTTGCCCTATGAACGGCCTTCTAATATGAGCATTCTACGATGCTTGAGCAGACTCTGCGAATTTCTCTTTATTCTTCGAATACTTCAGCAACACTACGATTCCGAAGACAGCTCTACGAAGATTACTCAACTGTTGTTTTACGAATATCTAGATTACTTTGCAAACAATATTACATCTTCAAACAGGCAGAGTAACGCTACAATCGTTTCACAATATTATACGATCGATTTGATCATATTACATGAATCAGTTCAAAGGATCAACCTAACAAGTTTGATCGTTCTAAATCTAAGTCCTTGTACGAATATATCTCAGATAAGGACTTTACAAAAACTACTGAACAATTATACATTATAACCACATCATCAAATTTAAATATGCATGACTTAACAATTCCTAACAAGACCATGTCGCTTAGACCTCTTCAAGTCACTTAGACGACTTGGATGAAAGTCACTAAGGCAATTGAATCACTGTTGAATGATAGGTTGTTTGATGTGCTGCTAAGTTGGCAATAAGCTTCTCTTCTCAGGTACTTAGCAGCTTAAACAAGATTCAAATTCGTAGAGTGAGTTCTTTTTATTTTGGTAGATCTTTGGATTTTTTATCTTCTATCTTTCTGCTCACCACTCAAATTTGAATCCTTGAAGCCTTTTATAGTATGACGAAGAGTCTTCACGTTGTAAGGTGTCCATTGGGGCAATTAATGATCGGAAACTTTAAGATCTTTGATGTTGACATTTTAAGTTGGTGTGTCTTGGACCTGTCACATCAGTTTGTAGCCTTACCTACCACCTGGTGGTTGTCACTTTCAACAAATTAGATGTTATACATAAACTTTTGAACTTTGATTCTAACCAAAGATGTTTGGTGAATGCCTTGGGACCTTCAATAAGCAACGCTCCCTTGTCAGTCTTCCTTTCAGACTTGACTTACTCTACGAACTTTGACAATAGTAGAGTACTAATAAGGAACGTAGAGTCTGATCTCTACGTCCTGCTCTACGACTTGAACTCTACGAACTTGTTCTACGAACATTTGTTCCACGATCTTCTCTACAAATGGCTTTTGATGAAGAACATTCTATGATTATTAAGCAGACTCTGCGAGCTTCTTTTTACTGTTCTAATACTTCGGCAGCTCTACGACTCCAAAGACAGCTCTTTGAACTAACCAAATATTTTGATGTCTCTTTATTGCTTTACGATTACTCAGTTGATGTTCTACGAACAGTCTTGATTACTTTGTCACCTGATCTTTACTGAACGATCCTCGAGTCATTTACGACTTAGACTTTACTAACCGTCTTCAGAGTATACTCCACGTTCAGTGTTTATTATACGATCTTTAACTTCACTTTCCGACCACTACGATCGATCATCTGATGCACTACGAAAGATAAGTTAACTCTGATATCCATGATGACATTACGAACAGGAAGGGCAACTATACGATCAATTTAGAGTACCTATTAACTATACATCAGATAAACTCAATACGATCAACCTAACAAATTTGATCTTTCTACTCTAAATCCTCGTACGACATAACATCATTAAGAACTTTACAAAACTTACTGGTACAAATATATATTAATCATCAAATTACATTCATTATCAAATCAAATATGCAGACTCTAACAAAATTGATTGTCTATTATCGATGTCATGTTAATCAGTTGAAACTGCTTGTTCATTCCATTTTACACCGATTTTTTCTAGATTTTACTCTACTTCATAGAAAAAATTAATAACATTACAATGAATTTATTTTTTTAATTCAATATATATATATATATATATATATATATCTGTGTGTGTGTGTGAATGTCCATGGGTCAGCCCACCCCATGTGAGGCCATGAGCCTCATTTTTGAGCATTTCAAAAAGTGAGCAGTTTTAGCCCAACCCATTTTTGGTCCATCCCAACCATGGCCCAATCTATTTAGACGGGCTCAACCCATTTGTCAGGTTTGTCAGCCTAACATTCTTGTTGGAGCTGAATAATGCCATAAAAAATACGAATAATGAGGAGAATTTCAACACCAACTTAAAATTTGTATTACATCTATTTTGTACAATTTAGCATCATGACACAAAAAAATAAAAAAAATACTTTTTTTAAGTTAGAAGACTTGAAAAATAAGGTGAAAAACAAAGGCAAAATTAAATCAGATAAAAATATACTTAGAATATAAAAAACGCACGAAGAGATTGAATAAATTTATCGACCCTAAACAAGTAAAGCCCAACAAATATAGGCCTGGTATGTGGACCAATACCACCAACACCAAAGACCAAAAATTAAGTTGGTGAGAACTGCCAAGCCCAATATTAAGCAAGCATCACGTTATTCATGTCAAGCATGATAACTTATGGTGGATAAAAATATGGGACAATTACATATAATAGTACATTTTATTAAAATATTACAAAAAAAATGCACAAACAAAATGATTACAAAAAGAGTGCATATGCAATATTTAATTACAAAAAGAGTGCAATCTTATCCCTTTTATTTAGTTGACTGATTTAATGAATTATTGATAATGGGCCATGATTGTAGGGATTTAAATCTTCTCTCTCTCTTATCAACCTCCATCCGCCTTCTTCTTCCTCCTCGGTCGCAACCTTCTTCATCACCTTCGCCCCCCGCCACTGCTCTCCCGGCAGCCGCCTCACCCCCGCCACCGCCACTACTCCTCCCGCCCTCGCCCCCCCATATCCTCTCCTTCCCCTCCCCCTTCCTCTGCCTCCCTTCTCCTCCCCCCGCCCACGCCCCACCCCCTCCCTCCGCCTACCACCGCCATCCCCTCCCCCCCCCCCTTTCTCCTCCTCCCGCCCCCGCCCCCGCCCCACTCCACCCCCTCCCCTCCCCCTCCCCTTCCTCCGCCTCCTCCCTCCCCCCTTTCTCCTCCTCCCCCAAATCGATCCAAGGTGGCCGTCGGTGGAGGCCCCGCCACTGGCCGCGGTGGAGGCCCCTCCACCACCCGTTGTTTCCCCTCCACCACCGGTCCATTCTCCAACTCCACCGGTAACCAAACCTCATACATTGGTAACCAAACAGTCATACTGGTATGACTGTGTTGGTTACCTTGATATGAAGGTAACCAATTCAGTTTTATTAGGTTATCAATTTTATTTTGAATGTGATGCAGTTGGTAACCAAACTTCATGCAGTTGGTTACCAATTATTCATACCAAGGTAACCAACCCTTCATTCTAAGGTAACCGAATCTTAATTTTGAATGTAATGCAGTTGGTAGCCAAACCTTCATGCAGTTGGTTGCCAAACTTTCATACCAAGGTTACCAATTCATATTGCAGGTGTGGAGGTAGATTGGTTACCTTGATATAAAGGTTTGGTTACCTTGGTATAAACGTTTGGTTACCTTTGGTACGAAGGTTTGGTTATCAACATTACATTACACATCACTATCTTATCTCTCTCTTTCCTATGCAGTGTTCTTATTTATTTATTTTAACATGAAATTGGGTCTCACCGGCGAAGGGGAGGAGGAAGATGACCGGCGAATAGGAGGAGGAAGATGACGTTGCCAAATTTTAAATATTTGAATTTATTTTTGTTGTTAGATCCAAGATATTTGAATTTGAATTATTAATTATGGCAGTTATTTCTCCTTGATTTTAGGTTTCTTTATTATTATGAATTGAATCCTATACTAATTCCCTAAATTAAGGAATCCTAATTGCACTAATATTGTAAATAAATATGGAAAGTGTATTAATTGTGTAAATATTTTATGAGTGTACTATTGTTGTAATTAATTTCTAAATATTGTATATTATTGTAAAGTACCCTAAAAATATTAGCGTTGGACTTAGAAGGGCTTTCAATTATCTGATAAAAACATGTGCTTTACCAAAATAATGAATTATTGTGTAAGGGGGTGTTTGGGATTGCTGTCAAATCTGCATATAATCAGTGATAGATTTGAATATTAATTACGTAATTTATTTATATTTTACTAATATCTCCTTAAAGTAAGAATTTTTTTCTTAAAATTCCTCCATTCGAAATTAAATTTTGAATTTTCAAAATCAGTTTGGGCTAGTTTCAAATTTTAAAACGATGTGATTCATTCGTTTGAAGACAATCAATCTTGGGTTTAAATACAATTTAAATCTGTAAGGTTTTTTTTTTAAGTTTATAACTTTAATTTCAAGCTTTCAATTATAAGACTTTAACCTTGATATCCCTAAATTTCTACTAATGTCCTTGGATTTAACATTTCTTGTTTAATAAGGGGCTAGTTGATAAAAACGAATGAAAAGTTATAAATGTACAAGATATTAATTCAGCTGAATAGAGTAGAAGCTCTGAATACGGAATAATGTGTTTGATTATTGTTTGTCTAAAATATTTGAATATGTATATTTTTTTTATTTAACCTTTCTGTACTATTATGAATAAATTTATTATGTATTTATAAATAAACAATGTTATTTAAAAAAATTTAAATATAAACTTTTGAACAATCTTTTATGGAATATACTATTAGTAATATATTTTTAAGAATAAAATACTAAAAATATTAATAACATTCAATCGGACCATAAAATCAAAAACAACATTCATTAAATTGGTTAGTGGCCAATTTGTTAAAGAAAAATCAAAGACAATTTATACATAACAAAAAAAATTTACAATATTAAAACTAGATGAATATTGGATGTAATTTTTGTTGGGTGTAGGTCCTCACCCATGAGATAGAATCCAAGATATAAAAGAATTAATTTTCTTTGTGAGCAAGTAAATTGGTTTACTTGATATTAATCCAATTAGAAATTGGGTTAATGGAAGCAATATTGGAATTGGAGATTTCATGAAAGGAATCCAAATTGAAAAGGGATTTGATAAGGAGATGTGATCCCTAATTTGATTAGGAGAATAAATTATTTCTAATCCATAAAAGGAATGGATTAGAAAGAGTACTATAAATAAGGCTTTGAGGGAGTCTTATTTTATACATGAGAGAAGCTTGGTAGCAAGAAAGTACCAAAAGAATAAAGAGAGAGAATTACAGTTTGTTATTCGTGGGTATCCGGCACCATCTCCATTCAATAGAAAGCTTGAAGACTTTATTGTTTGGAGTGTTTTTGGGTGGTGAAGTTAATTAGGTTTCTCAACCTAATTAAAGGTAAATTTGTATTCTCTTAATTTATTGTGTAACCTCAAGTTTTAGGGCATAAAACTTGGGAGGATTATTGTAAGCCCATTATTAGTGATATAGTGGAGATTCGGAGTTTGACCTGTGGTTTTTACCTCTTAGTTTTAGAGGGTTTTTCCGCGTTAAATATTGTGTCTTGATTGTGGATGGTTATTTGTTATTTTTGTTCTCATAATTGGTTTTGTTGATTTCCTATTTAATTGCACAAAGACGGAAAAGTAATTCCTGGGATTGAGATTATTTTAGGCGTACTTTTCCTAACAGTGGTATCAAAGCTTGGTTATTTTTGTGATTTTTTTGTGCGAATTAAATGGAGGATTGGACAGCAGGTTGCATGATTAATCTCAAGGCTGCAAAAATATGCAATTTGGAAGCCAAGAATGGAGGATTTGCTTTACTGTAAGGATTTGTACGAGCCACTTGAGAACGATGGAGTTAAGCCCACAAACAAGAGTGACGCGCAGTGGAACAAGATGAACAGGAAGACTATTGGTCTAATTAGATCGTGGATTGATCAAAGTGTGTTTCATCATGTTGCCACAGAAATTGAAGCCTATGCTCTCTGGAAGAAATTGGAGTCCATATATGAAAGGAAGACGGCGCAAAATAAAGCTTTTTTGATTAGGAAGCTTGTGAATTCTAAGTTCAAGGATGGAAACTCCGTTGCAGAACACTTAAGTGATTTTCAGAGTTTGATAAATCAGTTGAGTACGATGAAGATGGTTATTGACGATGAGATGCAGGCTTTGTTGTTGTTGAGCTCTTTGCCTGATAGCTGGGAGACGCTGGTGGTATCGCTGAGTAACTCCGCTCCCAATGGTACGCTGACTATGAATACAGTCAAGGATAGTTTGTTCAACGAGGAACAGAGGCGAAGAGATACCGTAGTGACTAGTGCTGAGTCACAAGTTTTTGTCAAGCAGAGTAGGGGCAGAAACAGAGAAGAAAGCTCACCTGAAGATAACAAATTCAGGGGAAGGTCGAGAGATAGAAAAGAGATAATTTGTTTTTACTGCCAGAAATCGGGTCACATAAGGCGAGAGTGCAGATTTTTGAAGAAGGAGCAGTCTAAGAAAAATGATGAGGATAAAGATTCGATTGTGTGTATCTATCCGATGTTGATGTAGCCATTGTTTGTGATGATAAACCCTTGTGCCATGTTAATGATTGGATTATTGATTCGGGTGCTTCGTTCCATGCTACTTCTCGTGGTGAAATCTTCACATCCTATACTAGTGGTGATTTTGGCTATGTGCGGATGGGAAACGGAAGTGCATCCAAGATTATAGGCATTGGAGATATTTGTTTGGAAACTAACAGTGGTTGCAGGTTGATGCTGAAAGAAGTCAGACATGTTCCGGATATACGTCTTAATTTGATCTCTGCTGGTAAGCTTGATGAGAATGGTTATAAAAGTTACTTTGGTGAAGGTCAGTGAAAGCTCACTAAAGGGTCTCTAGTGGTGACTAGAGGTAAGAAGGTAGACACTTTTTACACGATGCGGGCGCATGTGAGAGGTGTTGAAGATGGGAGAGTTAAGCGAAAAAAGGTGTGGTACAAAGCCGTGCGAGATGGGAGAAAAGCCTTGTATGAGAACCACGAGCTCGAGAGGAAAGCTCTTCGCTTTAAATGGGTACCAAAAGTGAAGAAGGAAAGTGACAGCTCGCAATCAGGGTACAAAGCGGTTGTGAATGAATTTGGCAAAAAAAAATCTGTCAAGTTTGAGTTAGATCCTCCCATCAAGAAGAACCATGCCGATGAGACAAAGCCGGTCATGAAGATAGTTGAAAATTCCAAGAAGCTTGAGTTGAGCCAAGACTTCGTTGGAATTAACTCTGAGTAAGGAGTTGTGGTTGGTGATCCCTCCTCTCATGGGTTCGGAGGGGGAGATTGTTGGGTGTGGGTCCTCACCCATGAGATAGAATCCAAGATAGAAAAGAATTAATTTTCTTTGTGAGCAAGTAAATGGGTTTACTTGATATTAATCCAATTAGAAATTGGGTTAATGGAAGCAATATTGGAATTGGAGATTTCATGAAAGGAATCCAAGTTGAAAAAGGATTTGATAAGGAGATGTGATCCCTAATTTGATTAGGAGAATAAATTATTTCTAATCCATAAAAGGAATGGATTAGAAAGAGTACTATAAATAAGGCTTTGGGGGAGTCTTATTTTATACATGAGAGAAGCTTGGTAGCAAGAAAGTACCAAAAGAATAAAGAGAGAGAATTACAGTTTGTTATTCGTGGGTATCCGGCATCATCTCCATTCAATAGAAAGCTTGAAGACTTTATTGTTTGGAGTGTTTTTGGGTGGTGAAGTTAATTAGGTTTCTCAACCTAATTAAAGGTAAATTTGTATTCTCTTGATTTATTGTGTAACCTCAAGTTTTAGGGCATAAAACTTGGGAGGATTATTGTAAGCCCATTATTAGTGATATAGTGGAGATTCGGAGTTTGACCCGTGGTTTTTACCTCTTGGTTTTAGAGGGTTTTTCCGCGTTAAATATTGTGTCTTGATTGTGGATGGTTATTTGTTATTTTTCTTCTCATAATTGGTTTTGTTGATTTCCTATTTAATTGCACAAAGACGGAAAAGTAATTCCTGGGATTGAGATTATTTTAGGCGTACTTTTCCTAACAATTTTTATTCGCTAATGAGGGTATATAAGTAAAAATATTATTCAGCACTAATCCTTACTCATTCAGCCACAATTTTTTGAATGAATCTTTCAGACACATTCAAACGAATTTAGAATTTTAAAACTATAAAACTAATGATCTGAATGACTTATTCGATGAGTGTCAGACTCATTCAAAAATAAACAACCAACCCCTAAATCATGTGACTCAAAATAAAAGGACAGCTTAGTCTTTTATTAGAGGTATATATTGTTTATAATGACTGGTCCAATTTTTCATTCTTTTTTCCCTTCATCACACACATTAATCATGTGTTTATAATTTTTTGTGCATTCAAAGATATTTAGGGTGAAATTATCCAAAATTAATCATTGTGATTAACTATTACGCATAGGTTGTTGAAAGATTTTATTTATAAATATTGAGGGACATTAAAGTTCAGTGCTTTAAAATTAAGGGTTATTTACACTACTATACAACATTTATAAAATATTTACAATATTAGTGCATCCATAAAATATTTTCAAAAAGAGAGCAACAAAATTTGATTATTCAATTTCACATAAATAAAGAAATCTGAAATCAAGGAGAAGTAACCGCCATATACGGCAGCTACCAAATCTTTGGGATCTAACAACCAAAACAAATTCATAATTCAAATCAAAAGGAGGAAAAAACAAAAAATTATACTCTTCCTCCTTAGAACTTGACTCATCCTAATCTACATCTCCCTCACTGCCCATTCTCTTTATCTCCGTCACCGTTTCCTCTCTCTTTCCCTTCATCATCTTCTTCCGCTGCGAATCTCCGGAAGTACCTGAGTTACATCGCCCTCGTCCTTGGTTGCGCCGCCATTACATCGCTCTCTCTTCCCTTTCATCATCCTCATCCGCCGCGAATCTCCGGAAGTACCTGAGTTACTATTCTGAAATTTTTTTATGACTATTTGGTTACCCACAAAAATTAAAATGGTTATCTTTGTATGAAAGTTTGGCTATCAACTACATCATACTCAAAAACTAAAATGGTTACCTTTGTATGAGGTTCAGACTCAGGTTTTCCTCTAGCCCGAAACCCTTCAAGAACTCGAAATCATTGTCCAAAATGTCAATGAGAAGAATGAAAAGATTCGCCCCACAAGAATAATTTTGAAAACAAATACATGTAACACTTACTGTTCAGAAAACTTTTTATGACTATTTGGTTACCCACAAAAACTAAAATGGTTACCTTTATATGAAGGTTTGGCTACCAACTGCACCATATTCAAAATAAATTTATTTTTAAAAAGTTATTTATAAGTAATTAACAGTTACATAAATGAAAACTCTTACATGACATTTCGGATACCATCTGCACCTTCAGTTAAAATAAATAAATTAATCATACATACATTATCATCACTATAAAATTGATCATACATACATTACCTTCTGTTCTTAAATTTTTTATAATTAATTGGTAACCTAATAAAACTGAATTGGTTACCTTTGTGTGAAGGTTTGGCTACCAACTGCACTATGAAAAAAAATATACCAACGACGACCATTGCAGAAAATAATAAAACTGTTCATGGTTGCACATGTTGAAGAAAACAAATACAGGTAACACTTGAAAACTGTTCTTAAATTAATTGGTAACCCAATAAAACTGAATTGATTACCTTTGTATGAAAATTTGACTACCAACTGCACTATGAAAAAAAATGTAATAATTCTGTAAACCTATTAACTATTGATATGTGAGAGAAAAAAAAGGTTAGTTGTGTGTCACCCCATAACCAAAGATATGTAGCCAGTATGTTATTACTAAGATAGAGATAAATTTATATCTGTGAACCTAGAAAATATGGTTTGCAAGAGAGAGAGAGCAGAGGTTGGAAAGCCCCAATTCCACGCCGCCGACAATTTATCAATACCACTCTTCAATTCCTCATGCAAACCGATCGGCTTATACTCACTCCTGTGATGACTATGGCTGTCCACGTGTGAAGTCGTCGTCAAGTCAACCAGCAGCGCCATCAAAACTTCGACGAGCGTGACGAGGCCGGAGAAAGGGAAGTCCTTCCAAGGGTGGTGCGATGCCACCAGGCAGTCGGTAAGAGCGTTGAATGCATCGGGAAGCACGTGAACGAGTGAGGTGGATAGAATTACGACCGCCGCGAATCACTTACTAAATACATTAATTTTATAAATAAACTATTAAAAATATATTAATTTTATAAATATTTTTTTGATGCAATTTTATTATAAATTTTTTTAAAAATGTACTAAAAAATATAAATGTCTCTAAAATTAAACTATTAAGGTTTAGGTTTTAAAATGCAAAAAAAATAAAAAAATAAATAGAGCTTTAAAGTGTGTTGAAACCTAAATCTTGTAATTAATAGTAATATTTAAATATTTTACGATTCTTCTAATTTCATAATTATATTATTTAAAATTAAATTAATTCATATGAATTGAAGTTTTATATCCTAAATTAACTTCAAAAAATCAGTGTTAATTCTATTTTTTTTAAAATAGAAAGAGGATTATGTTGAGATATTTTACATGAATTTCACATTGGATAAATTTAAGAGTCTAAATGAATTAATAAGTATGGTAAAATCTCAATATAATATGTTAACATTTTAAATAAAAATATGATTCAATATATTTATTGGGTTAGTCTACACATGCAGATGCATTGTATTAATGTGGGCTAGATCATATCGTACAATTCCCTTACACATTAAACATTAATTTATTTTGTATAAATTAAGTCTTTACCTCTTTTTACGTTTTTTTCTCATATCCAAAAACAAGCGACTCTTAAGTGAAGAATCAAAGATAAGGATATTAACATGTATTTTCCCTAAAATGGCCCACCTAATCTGTACTTTAGATTTCGTTTGTGTTTATGCTGGTGATTGGTTACAAGTGTACTCATATTTATGTACTGAACTGTCATAGAATTTGCTATGCACTTTAAAAGTAATTAATTAAAGCATTTTTCTCCCTCCATTTAACATTTTCCCAATAATTTAACAAAAAGTAATAGGAAATTAAACTTGTTTAGGAAATCATGATATATCAAGAATGTGACAAAATCAAGAATCATCATGCCTCATTCTAGACATGTCAAAATAGTCTATGTAGTTTAGTCATTTAATTAGAATAAATGAATACAATGGAATAGCCGTGAAACCGTTCTTTTTTAACACATATTACGCCATATAGTCAATATTTTATTTGATTGATTAAATTGAATACAAAATGTCACTAATAATAAACAAATTTTCTCCCAAAAAAAGATGATAAAACTTTAAGACCATCAAAAAAGATCAAATTCAAATCCTATACAAAATAGAATGCAAAATGATACATCTTAAAAATTTTACGTTTGGTTGCGGTTGATAAAATTTTTTAAGAAACATATAATAAGGTTGTAAACGAGCTAAATAGTTCAGGCTCGACTCAAAAAAATACGAGCGAGACTCAGATTCGTTAATAATGATCCAAATCTGAGCAAAAAAAATAATTCGAATAAATGAGTAGAATTTGAGCAAGGATATACTCGACTTGTTTAAGATTCAAACTACTCGAATTCCTAATTGTGATTCGATACATACTCGATTGATACAGATTCGATTAGATACTCGATACATTCTCTTACAATATTTATAAAATTAAATCAAATTAGGTTAATTAATTATTATTATTTTGTTTTATTTCTAATTTTGGTTGTAATTTTATATTTATAAAGTGTAATAGTAAATATATTTTCTGATTTCTAAGTAAAATAACAAATTCAATTTATAATTATATTTACTATAAAACTAGTTATTATGCAGTGACTCGAATTCGAACTTGAATTTGAAGCTCGCGGGTAGTTTTAATATAATTCGATCCGAGTCGAATTGAATTCGAGCAATAAATATTCGAGTCGAGTCGAGTCGAATCTTGATAAAAAATTTCAAATACAATTCGAATTCGAGTATGAAATTAGCGTTTCAAGTCGAATTAGCGAGTATGAAATTCACTTCTGTTCGACTACACCCTTAACATATAACATAGTCGGTTATCTTTATAA
The DNA here is from genome assembly GCA_020205555.1 of Panax stipuleanatus. Classification (NCBI taxonomy): domain Eukaryota; kingdom Viridiplantae; phylum Streptophyta; class Magnoliopsida; order Apiales; family Araliaceae; genus Panax; species Panax stipuleanatus. The sequence goes on along the minus strand of CM035115.1, from coordinate 160,439,040 downwards.
TTTAACACACAAATTTTGACGATACCTAAGAGCATCTCCAACAGTCTCTTCAATCACTTTGAGATTCTCAAATAGGTGAGCCACATCAGAAAAATTCTCTCCAACAGCCTCTTCAACCTTAGTCATCAAATCTGTAACCTACTTCTCACTTTTCGAATCTACAATTAAAGGCTAAAAATATTTATTTAATGGATTTGATGTACAACTCATTAAATTAAAGAGACTGATAATACATAAAATATAAAAATAATAAATAATATTTTTTAAATTACCACCTAGATCAACAAATTTCAATTTAAAAATTTTTTTTACTGCTAGTCTTGGATATACTCTAAGATGACTCTAATAAAATTACTAGAAGGGAAAAAAACTAAAATAGGCGCCGAGCTCCACTACTAGACTACTTGTGGGCCTGTACGCCACGTTCTTGCCTAGCCAGTCGAAATTTCGCAGTAACTCCTCGTACCGGTACGTACCACCACGCGTTAAAGCCGTAGACTAGAACCCCTCCCCCATTTAAATTCACAAATCAGTCTATACATCTTCTACTACACACTATAACTGCTCCATTTAAACAACATTCTCCACCCCCATTCCCAAATTCCATCTCTCTCTCTCTCTCTGTTTTCTTTCTCTAACAGTTAACGTTCATCACCAATGGCCAAGGTGAGTTCCCAGTGTTTCACTCTCTTATAATTACTTGTATGTATGTATAACCATATGTTTGATTCAAATTTTTTTTACAGAAGAAAAGTAATGGATTTGAGAAAAATAACGATGAAGGGAAGAAGAACAATGGAGGAGGAAAGAAGGACGACAGTGTTTCTATGATTGACGTGGTTCTCAAAATCGAATTGCATTGTGAAGGTTGCGCCTCCAAAGTTACCAAATGCATTCGCTCTTTGGAAGGTTTTATAAAAAAAAATTTGAATTTTTAAGATTTTTTGTTCTGTTTGATGATTTCGTCGTAATTTTATAAATCAATTTCTCCTAATTTGATTCATTTTCCTCCGAAATGGAAGGTGTTAAGTCGGTGAAAGGATTTGACGGCGACATGAACAAGCTCAAGGTCGTCGGAAATGTAGATCCGTCTAAACTCCGAGAGAAAATCGAGCAGAAAACTAAGAAGAAGGTGGAAATTCTCTCTCCAGTCACGAAGAAAGACAAGGACGACAGTAACAAAGAGAATAAGAAAGTTGTTGACGGAGATGAGAAGAGCAAAAAGTCCGGCGATAAGTCCGATGAGAATAAGAAGAATAAGTCGGGTGATAAGTCGGGGAAACAGTCCGATGAGAAGAAATCCAAAGAGGTATTGCTAGTTGCCAAACGCTGTCTTATTATTACTCCTCTGTTTTAATTGAATTGAACAAAACTGAGTCGTTTTAATGGTGGTCAGTTACCGGTGACAACGGCGGTGCTGAAGGTACGTCTGCACTGTGAGGGATGTATTCAGAAAATTAACAAACTTGTCAGGAAAACAAAAGGTGAGATTATCATTCCCATCCAGTTCTCATGTCCTTTATTTATGGAGATTTGGAAACCGTGTTTGTTGGAGTTTAATGGTTGTTAACGGCGTTACAGGATACATGGATATGTCAATCGACAATCAGAAGGATTTGGTGACAGTAAAAGGAGCAATTGATGTGAAGGCTCTTGCAGAGGCGCTGAAGGAGAAGCTGAAGAGGCCGGTGGAGATTGTTCCGGCGAAGAAAGAGGGCGGAGGAGAGAAGAAAGAGAAAACGGACGGAGGCAATGGTGGTGGAGGAGGGGAAAAAGCAGCGTCTGCTGGCGGTGGTGGAGGAGGAGGAGATGGTGTATTGAAGGTTGAGGGGAACAGAATGGTGCAACATGGACCCCAAAATGAGTACGGGTACCCGTATATGTATGGGCCGGGCTATATGTCCGAGCATGTGCACGCTCCGCAGCTGTTTAGCGATGAAAATCCAAATGCTTGTGTTATTATGTGATGATGATAATGATGAGTTTAGCTGGGACATAATAGTAATTATGGGGATAATCAGGATTATTTGGGGAAAGAAAATTGTAAATAAGAGAATAGTATTGGTTATATTTTCAATTTCTAGGTTGTAAGATTTAATCTAACTATATAAAATATTTCTTAATTTTTGTAATTATGAATTATCGCGTGAATTATGAGTTTAAATTTTGTCTCTATTTCGCATGTTGTGCTTTTACTTCCCGGCATATTCTTAACTAGTACTCCTATATGATGTAAATATGTTAATGTAATGCTTGATTTAAAGATTTTAAGGCAATTACTTATCATGTTCTCCAAAAAAATATTGAAAATAATTAATCATGAAGTATTTAATATTAACTCTGTGAACAATTTTCAATAATCCCAATTTCAAACTTTCGAGATTTGTTGATACAGTTAAGTCAATGAGATTTTTTATGAATTTGGATCATCCACAAAGAAAACACTTCTGTCCGTCGTTCCATAATAAATGACGTTTTAAAATTATGCATAAAAATTAAGTAAATGTTTGTATAATATTAAATATAATATTAATTGTCTATAATACGTTTTATCATATACTATTACTACTTATCTCGTTCTCTCTCTCATTTGTAATATTTTTCATTAAGGAATAATTTTAGAAAGATTGTGACTAATTCTCTTAGATTACAAAAAATATCAAATAATTTGAGAAAAATAAAATTATCTAAAACGTCATATATTATGGGACGGAGGGAGTCCTAGACTACAAAAGTACAAATTCCTTAAATATATATATATATATATATATAACTTGCACATAAGTATTTAAAAACTTGGAATATTGATGTTTATATTTTTGAAGGAAGGAAATAATTTTTTTTCAATAATAAGTGCACCTGCTAGCAAGTATTGATTGGTCATCGGTGTGTAGACATCAAAATGGGAGTGTGATTATGGGATTAGTATTAAGCAGCGACTATTTCACTATTTGGCATTTGCACAGCTTTAAAAATTAGCACTTGTAATGAAGTCTCTCCTTTCAAAACCTATGCAATTTAATTGAAATCAATGATCAAACAAAAATGGAAGGAAAATGATATATATTATAATTTTTTAAATTAATTTTTTGTTTATCAGTCACGTAAATAAATATTAACGATAATTTTTTTTTAAATATATATTAAATAAAGTTCTCTCATAATTTTATTCAATTTTATATATTTTGTAATTATATTTTGATACCAATTTATGGTAATCCTAATATATATCTGGATCTAGACTCAAAATGGAATTATTCCTAGTCAAGTTTGGCAGTACTAATAATAATTGTGATTGAGTAGTATCTATGTGGGGTTCCCAAACAGCCACCTATCTTGAATTCTAAAACATCATCATACGATAGAAAAATGACAGCAAGGACATTGGGACCCACCGCAACTAGATATGCAGCCTCCTCATCTGACTTTCCTTCTCATTATATACATATACTAGCAGCTGTGTCCCGTGTCTCCGACATTATATCGACGATGAGATTTATTTAAAATTTTAGATGGTCCAGATATTTTATTGAGTAAGGGAAAAATTTAAAATTATTTGTATTTTGTTAGATATATATATATATATATATATAGGCCGGATTAGGTCCGGACTCCCGGACCTTGCTAAAATTCGGACTTTTTTTTTTTTGCTTTTTTTTGCTTTTTTTTTAAACAACTAATAAAAAATGCATAGTATTTTATGAAACTGAAATTTTTTCATAATACAGTGTTTTGGGTGTGATTTGGATACATATAACAAAATAGATTGTACAGACCTGTTTTGTTATATGTATCCAAATCACACCCAAAACACTGTATTATGGAAAAATTTCAGTTCCATAAAATATTATACATTTTTTATTAGTTGTTTTAAAAAAAAGCAAAAAAAAAAAAGGTCCAGATTTTGCTCCGTCCGGGAGTCCGGACCTGATCAAATTTCTATATATATATATAGTCCCCTTCAGTTGAGGAATCCTTCAAATAGTATTATTTGAGGGATGGGGCGATCAACCGTTGGATCTGTTTTATGTGACTGAGATGTTTTACATCTTTTAACCCTTTTTCACACTCCTGGCCCAACACAAACTCCACTTACCACATTCAGTTACATAAAACAGATCCAACGGTTGATCCTCCATCCCTCAAATAACACTATTTGAGAGATCCCTCAACTGAAGGGGACTATATATATATATATATATATATATATATATATATATATATATATATATATACATATATTACAGATCAAAAATAAACAAATAACATCCCAACATTTCATAAGAGCAGATCATCTGTTCCCAAATTTTCTGTCACTTTGTGTCCCACCACTTAAATGTTGACACATATCCTCTTACTTAACACCAATTAACTCTAAAATTTTAAAAAAAAAAAAAAAAAAAGACAAGCGTCAACATTTAAGTGGTGGGACACAAGGGGACAGAAAATTTGGGAACAGAGAATCTGCTCTCACATTTCATAACAATTATCAATAAATGAGATTAGAAAAGGTAACTTGTTGTCAGCAAATCATTCTAGCAAACTGGGTTAATAAAAAATTTGAACAATTATGCCCACAATTAGCCGAAATCAACATTGCAAAAACACAACCATCCAGTAATAATAATTCACCGTTCCATGGTGCTTATTCTTATGCTAAAAACACATCCAACTCACAAAATACTCAAATTAAGATCTTTTTTCATATTAAAATACACATTTCCAATTACTTAAAATAAATGATAAGTATTTTTCTCACTTGCAACTAGAACACAACCGATGTACAGAAAACCAGAACGGAAGAAAGAAACACAACCATCCAGTAATATTCCACCGTTTTTTGATCCGTAAGATAAAATTCCCCAGGGAAAACATTTGAATCGCTGATAACACTGCCTCATCCGCCCGTAACATTTATAGTCAACGACTGAATCAGTAGGTCACGACAGAACAGCCGCTTTCCCCGATCGTCGAGAAACACTATTTTCAAGCTGATCGAGGTGGTAATGTAAAATGCAAGTGTTACAAACGCTAACATAGAAATTAAGAGTGGTTTCTGAAGCCGAATCCAAACTTTATCCTCCTCCCGCAGGCTATCGTACTCGTTTCGGCATAAACTCTTGTCGAAGCGTGTCGCCCAATATTGCAGCAGGGAAAAAGGGGGAAATCGCAGCAGATGGCTTCGCTCAGTATCGCATCAGGGAGAAAGGGAATCGTTTTTCTTATTATTGACTTGGGCTGATGGGGGTTATAATCGTCCAAAAATGTTTGAAACCTAGTCCGCTAGAATGACTAGCGGACGACGAGCTGTCTTTTCTAATCCGATCCGTTGATAATTGCTATGAAAGGTTAGGATGCTATTTGTCAATTTTTGATCCATAGCAAATACATGCTAATGATCATTCTCATATATATGTATACTCCTACTTGTTAATTTTCAAAATGAGGGTCTTATTTTTAAAAAATATTAAAATTTATTTAGACATACTTGCACATAATTTAATACTCCCTCCGTCCCATAATAAGTGATGTTTTAGCTGATTTTATTTGTCCCAAATTATTTGATATTTTAGAAAATCTAGGTGCATTAATTACAATATTTTCAAAATTACCCCTCATTACTCCTACTTCAATACTCAGATGCTTTTAACTCTCTCTCTCTCCTTATTAACACAAAGGGTATTATAGACAAATGATACTATATTTAATGCTATACAATTATTTCCTTAATGGTTGTGCCCAACTCTAAAACATCACTTATTATGGGACGAAAGAAGTATTTAAATTTTCAATAATGAACTGCAGATGGTAAAATATTTTTTTTATTGTTACCTATTAATATAGGTAAAAAAAATCAACAAGCTAAATACTACTCTCTCCGTTAAATGTTCTAATTTTATTTTTTGGACGTTTTAAAATTAATTAGAACGTTTATTTGGTGATGGAGGGAGTATAACTTTCTTATCACTTTAGTACAATATCTCATCTGAATAAAGGTTGGTGAAAAATATGAAGGATCCATATATATATATATATATATATATATATATATATATATATATATATATATATATGAAAACTAATCTATGACAATCGGGTGCTATGGAACTATTTCCGGCAATCATATTTTTAGTCGTAGATCTAATAAATGGAAGACTGAGATGAAGTTTGATTTATGCACAGCCGCTAATCCTTCTACCGGCTTATAAGTGATTAAAAAGTCAAACATGTCAGCTCCTTTATGTCATGTCACTTTGCTGATATGCAATTGCTAGTAGCGGCTTTGAGAGTTTGTCCCATAACTAAGTCACTTTCATTTATACTACTTTGTTATAATAAATTCTAATAATAATAATAATATTAATAATATTAATTGTTTGATTTAATAAATAAATTCTAATATTAATAATATTAATTATTTGATTTAATAAATAATATTAATTGAATTTAATGTAATAATAATAATATATTATTATTATTTTTTTTATTATTACTATTATTATTATTATTATTATTATTATTATTATTATTAATTATAATAATATTAATATTATTATTATTATTATTATTTTAATTTTGAATTTAATGTAATAATAATTGAGTTTTCTTAATGGTTGTGGTCAACTCTAAAACATCACTTATTATGGGACGGAGGTAGTATATTGTTATTCTTTTTATTATTATTATTATTATTATTATTATTATTATGTATCATGTATGTATGGTTGCTGAAAACAGTTTTATATCAATCGGTTGCCATGGATTAGTTTCCTATATGTATATATATATATATATCATGTATGTATGACGTGTTACATTGAAGTGACATGGTTGATTATACAATTATTGCCATGCATGCTCGGTTGCTCCTCAAAGTGCACTTTTTTTCTTCTTTTTTTTCCGTCTTTGTGCAAAGAAAAAAAAAAGAAAAGGAAAACGTCCCAAAAGAGAGGCAAAAGTATAATCAAGCAGCACAAAACAAAATTCACTTTCTTTCTTAATAATTTATGATATGAAGTTGGAAAGAAAAATAAAATCATATGATTAGCTAAATTTTATTTATTTAAAAATTTGTTCTAATGGTTCTAATATATAATTTGGGTTAATTTAATCTTAAATAATACAAATAAATATTATAAATTATCTTAAATACACACATAGAACTATTAAGTTGAGATTTGATGAAAAAAATATGCATGAGAATCAAAAGTTGGTTAATGAGCAGCAGCCAGGCAAGAATATTCCAACTACTCAAAACGACCTCACTTAGATGGTCAACTTTCATGCAACACTCCACTACTCACCACCTTTAAAAAGACTAAAATACAAAGTTATGAGTAGGGTATGCTTTTTCTTTTATCTTTTCTTTTTCATTAGAAAAAAAGAGAGTATATATATATATATATATATATATATATATATATATATATATGTGTGTGTGTGTGTGTGTGTGTGAGAGAGAGAGAGAGAGAGAGAGAGATTTGGATTCCAAAATCATGTGATGTAGCGGCTTTTTTTCATTCTGTATTACTATACATGTGTAATGATTATATGAAGTCAAGCCCATGTGGATTTATGAAAGTGAGGAGAAAAGAGAAAAGAGTCATCATTTCACCAAGTTGGCACAAGCACAAGTTGGGTAACCTCAAATGCATTTCCCAGCGTGTATTTGGAAACCTATTTATTGGTGGGTGCCCAGATAAATATTGGAATCCATTGCATGAGTGATTATGTTTATAATGAAAGGAATTTTTTAACATGTGACTTAAGGACACATGCTAAGCACACAATTCAAAAGAATATTTTTTTGAATTGTGTGCATATTTTCTTAAATTTAATGCAAATACAGAAATCAAGAGAATATGCACACAGTTCAAGAGAATATTCTCTTGAACTGTGTGTTTAGCATGTGCTTTGGCACATGCTAAGAGAACCCATAATGAAAATAGGGATGTGAGTTTCCTAGTTCCAACATAGTTATGCAGAAATTGTTTACAACCAAATTGTATTTGATTTTAGGATGGAAATAAATTTTGACAAAAGAGCAATTGCTGAAAGTATCAAGAATGAGAAGAAGATTTGAAGAAACATAAAATCAAGACTTCTCACTAGGGGCTGGCTGATCCATATCTTTCCATTCCATACAAAAGACCGAGAAAGAGAGGTTATTCTAATATCTGTTGGAAATGCTGTAAAAAGATGTCACCTTCCTATTAACACTAACAAGTATGGCTTTCGTAAGTAATAATGTTCCACAAATTATTACTACTAAACTAACAGCTTTACCGAGAAGCATTACTGTCATCATCCTCAAGAACGAGTTTCACTCCATTGTTCTTGAGAGCATTGACAATGGCCCAGACCTTAGTACGGTTTGTAAACCCTTTCTTCGCAATTTCCTTGTTCACGTCAACATGAATCCCTCTCTCTTGTCCCTGCTCTAGACCCTCCACCTTTAGTCGGTTTGCCAAAACCTCTCCCACAACCACTGCTGCCTTGGCATTGCAAGATCGACCACACTCAAGTGTGCCCTTGAGTGCATGTTCTACAGTTGAAGCTGTTGCAACAATCCGTCCATTATTCCTGTCTACGACGTTTGCTGTGATGTACTTTAATGATATGAACAACCTCAACACATACCTCTTCAATACCGTCATACTTCAAAATCCCAATGCTTTCACACTGCAAATTTATCAGATTTCAAATATCAACGTTTCAGCATGTACACTACGGTGATAAAATATCACATTTCCAAAAATAAAGAAATAGAAAAAGAGGAAATTATGGACGGAAATTAAAGATGCCTCCTATAGTCTTACATGTGAATATTGTCAGGGCATTTCAAGGTGGAGATGTTTTATTGCATAATAGTCTTAGTCAGCGGCTCGGTCCAGACAATGATCCTTGTTAACTTGCTAACAACATAGTGCTAAGATGATGTAATATTTCATAAAGTTCTTATTTTCCAACTAAGGAAGTAACAATCATATCCTAATAAATTTCATAAAGAAGTTCCATATTGCTTGGTAACTCCAGACATCTAATTCTAGTTACATTCAAATGTTTCTTCTAATTGGGGTAAGAATAACTTGATAGGAAAAACAAAATGGGAACTATATATAAAAACTTATCTCAAGTTACCAAACTGTAGAATAAACTTGTCAAAGCTAGTACTTTGTACTATGTCCTTAAGATAATTATGTCCTCTGTATGGTGCTTAGAGTTTTATAGCACTTGTCTCCTAGGATACAATGACAACGTACACTATAGTAGCATTCCAAATAGTATACTCAACGAACCAACTATAATGCTCAGATCTCTCTCTTTAAATGAACTATGAATAAAGAATGCTTAGAAGACTAGAAATGCTTGTGAATTAGTGATTTGAATGGACTGCCCCCTATCTATTTATAGGAGGGGTTGGTGACTCTTCGGATGGTCACTTAGCACTTGAAAAGGCATGGGATGCTTCTGAAAAGGCATGACATGACATTTTTTGGTCAAAACGACGTAGTTTTGGTCATTTGCAGAATGGGCGAGTCTATTCGGACCCATAAAACGACGTAGTTTTAGCCTTAGCAGAATCAAAATTACGTAGTTTTAGGCTTAACAGAAAAAGCGCGACAAAACGATGTAGTTTTGGGGCGTCTGTTTAGATTGATAGTATTTCAGCAAATACCGCTTCTCAAAACGACACATTTTTGATAATAAATAAGATTTATCAAAAAAACACAGTTTTGATAATAGAACTAAAATAAAAATTTAATTTAATTTTAAATAAAAAATTTAAATAAATTTTGTCCAAAAAGTTATATACAAGGACCCAGACCCACGAACCTCGAGCCACGAGCCCGAGCCCGAGCCAGGCTCGGTCGATCGGCGGTGCCTGTGTGGGTTCGAACCAAGCCTTGGCTAGGTCCTCTCCCTTCCACAAAAGTGGGGTGCCCCTTGGGGCCCAAGCCCAAGAACAACTTTAGTGTATATAAACTCAATAATTCTTTATTTCTTAACCCATGGTGGACTTGGCTTCCCACATGTATTTATTATAAATTATCATTACCAATTGTGATCTTTGGGAGTTAATATTTCATTCATTCCTCTATGGATTTCAGCTTCCAAATACTTAATTTAATCTACTCATGGAGTAGAACACATTAATATGTGGAATCATTACAAATAATTAATGACACCAACATTAATTTAGGCTCAAATTCTAACATAACTTTCTTTCTTAATCGTTAATTTTTAATTTTATTTTGTCATTTTAGCCTTCTACAATTTTCACATAATTTTGATAACAAAATTGATAAGCTTACAGACTATAGTTTCTAATTCTTAATACGAACCATACCCGTTTTAGGTTCTTGAAATAATCCAGGAGAAGTATAGCTCCTTAATTAGTTTACATAGTAATAAGGGCATACCATTCCCAGAGACCACTACCCATTGTGTACAACAACCTTTTATAGGCATAACTTTGTTCCCAGTAATCTAGCATCCTTAATCAGGAGTCATCTACCTTATCAAGATACCACAAAGTATTAGCAAAAAGATTAATGATGATACTCATCAGAGAACCTCCTAGGATCCTATTTGTCATTCCTTTCATGAGATAAAACAGGCTTTACTTGGCACTTATTTGAAACAGCAGATCCTCTTAGATGACCAGCAAACAGGCTGCAATAGACGGATCAGGCTTGTTGAATTGAGCTCAATATAAAAGTTAAACACGTGTGTTTCCACCTCTTAAACTAACATGGGATTACTGTGTTCTATTCCTTGATCCACTATTTGACCTGCTACGACAAGTACATTTCCAAGTAATCAGCTGCTTGAACTTGGAAGGAGCATTGATGATCCAAACACCACAAGCTCAGCTTCATCATAGCTATGTTATACAAATGTAAAATCTACTCGACTCCAGGTACTTTCACTTGTTAGGAGTTATTAGGATCCAAATACAGAGAGCTCAATTTCATCATACCAGTGAATTACAAGGGTGAATCCACTCTACTCTTCTAGATCTTCTTAGTTCTCACAAACCTTGTCCATGAGAAATAAGTGGATAGGACCTTCAATTTCTAAATGAAAAACAGGACCCAATAAATTTAAAGGAAAGAGGAACCAGAGAGGGTAAAAAGAATTGGATAATTGCCAACTTTCAAGAGTTATGTATCAACCCAAGAATAAGAATGAAGTTATTTGACGAAGAATTATATGGGTCAATCAAGCTACACCATCAATGCACACGAGTATGCTTTAATTGCTAAATAGCATTAAAGGAGTCTGACACTACTCACATAACTAATTATCTGGTGAATGGAGTGTGTCTAATCAATGTATCTTAGCAGCTAAAAGTGTTAAGTATTTCTTTTCTAGATTGATTGATTGATTCTTCTACCATTTCATCATAAACACTTGCTCTTCTGCTTGAGTTTGGTTGCAACTTTAAGCTTGTGTGAGGGGAAGTAGGGAACCATGCAAAACTTTTGATCTTAAATAGAGGTGAATGGCCACACCTCCTAAATTGGTTTTCTCACAATTTACAGTCATGCAGCTGCCAAACACTTGCCATAAAAATTAGCTAATGAATCATACATGATACAACATAAAGGAAGAAAAATTTGCTGCTAAATTGCCAACTAGACATCATGTGCAAAACATCAAGTCATGAAGGAAACAGTCAGATAAATGAGCATACATACCGATAGTAAGTGATATTTCTGTAACCTTTAGCCTACGTTTGCCAACTCAATTCGCAGTTTTGGAAGTGGAATTGAAAGCACATTTGCAGTTCCAAGAATTGATATTTAATTAAAAGTTAGAGCTCAATTCCAATTCCACGGCTTGGAATTAGTTGCCAAACATAGCTTTAGCCTAACTAATGGGGATAATCACTGTAAACAACACAGACTAAATTCTTTTCAGAACCATCTTTCATTACATTCAGACTCCTAAATCTAGTTGAGCTATTGCAATTTGCACTACTACGGCTCAACTCCCGTAAGGCATTTCATCAAACACTATACCCACATAGTATATTAAAAATTGGAATTTCTTATTCCCATAAACCTATGTAAACATACAAATTCACAGAAATTTAAAATTGGGAAAATCTCAAAATTTAGGACTACCCATAGCTTAACACGGACGTCAAAGGAGGACTGGGGAAGAGAGAGACAGAGACTTGCAACTAGGTGCTAAGGCTGAAGAAACAGGGAAAAGATTTTGGGTGAAAAATGGTTTGGCAAAGGTATATTTGCTCTGCCCAACCCTAGCTTTCTAGAAACTAAAACAATGATAAGAGTGAGAGAGAAGAGATAGGAAGGAGAGAGAGTAATGTCACCTGCAAAATGAAGTGCTCAACAATGGCCAATTGACGTGCCTGTGCGCATTTTAAGCGTATACTAGCACTGTTTGTGAGTTTTATCATTTATGTGGCAGAAAAGAGAGGAAAACGAGTGAAATAGGAGGAAAGTAGTACACAATTAACTTCGAGCCTCAACCTTTCAAAAAATCTCCTTCAGACCTGGCAAACGGGCCGGGCGAGCGGCGGGTCGGGTCAAAAACAGGCGGACAAAAAGGTCCGGCTTTTGTTGGATTAAAAATTCTCAGTCCAACGCCCGGCCCGTGGCGGACGGGCGAGCCTGACCCGCGGTCTTAAATCAATTTATGCCTATATTTTTGATATTTTTTTGGATTTGGCCCAAATGGTGGGCCATCAACGAGCTGGGCCAAAAACGGGCGGGCCAAAAAGGATCGACTTTTACTGGGCTAAAAATAATCAGCCCAACGCCTGGCCTGCGGGCTGGGCCAAGTTTTGTCAGGTCTAAAAACCTAATGATCTCACGGGTAGTAACTAGGATTCAGCAAAAAAACGGATAAAATCGAATAATCGAATCCATTTTTTTTAATTGAAATATTTTGATTATTCGATTCTTTTGAATATTTCGATTATACTCGTTTTAATATTCGATTTTCGAGTTCGGGTTTGATTATTCTGTTAACTGAATAACCGAATAAGAGCTAACGAACAATTTTGTCACAAAGAGGTACCTCCATTCCATAATAACTGTCTTTTTAGCTTCATGCACATGAATTAAGAAACTCATTTAATACTACTACATCATTTAAGAATTAAAATTTGTAGAAAATTCCATCACTACCCCTTTATGGGAAAATTGAAAATTATTAATACAAGAGATTTTTTTTTTTGGGACAATGAGAAAAGTTAAGAGTGATATAGGAAAATAAATAATTTATTCTCCTAAAAAGTTGTAAACGACAAATAAATTGGAATAATTTTTTTTTCTAAAAAGACAATTACTCCCTCCGTTCCTAAAAGATTGTCGTTTTAGAAGAAAAATTTTGTTCCAAAATGTTTGTCGTTTACAACTTCCTAGAAGAATAAATTATTTACTTTCCTATATTATCTCTATCTTCGCTCATTGTCCCAACAAATTCTTTTCCTTGTATTAATAGTTTTCAATTTCCCATAAAAAGGTAGTGATGGAATTTCAATCAAATTTTAGTAGTATTCAATGACTTTCTTAATTCATGTGCCAAAATCTTAAACGATAATCTTTTAAGAACGGAGGGAGTATTATGGAATGAAGGTAGTATCATTTAAGGGAAGAAGATTTATACACATTTTGAAACTAACTGTATGCGACTAAGACCCTCTCTCTCTTGTGCCACTGAAATTCAACCGGATTTGGTCTTGATCTCCAAAAGTATAGAGTATTTTTTTCATTGCCATATTGTGCAACTCCATGATTGGTTAGATTTATCCTCAATCACTTGGTGCCATCCTCACTTCTGATCATTTCCAGGTATATTAAGACCCCCTCTCTCTCTATCTTTGTGCTCTGTGTCTGCTGTGTAAGATTTGGACCTCACCGATCTGCATCTGATTTGTTTATCATCTTACGTTGTTCGCAGAGATTTCCTTTTAAGATCTACATCTGATTTGATTATGTTTGGAACTCTTAATTTCGATTAGTAATCGAATAACCGAATAGTAAATTCAGTTGTTCGGTTTGGTTATAGCCCTAATAGTTACATTGTTTAAAGGAAGCCTTTAGTTGTTTTAAGCTAATTACACAATATTTAATGTATTCAACTTGGTATGAAGAAGAAGGAGAAAAGATAATGGTGGAGGATAATTTTTGTTTATTGATAAATAATGAGACAATTAACACTGTTTTTCTCAATTTGGAAATTGTTGTATGATATTCTAATATTTACACTATAATCCTACCACGTCGCTTTGCCTCACTTTTGCCACACAAGTGAATGAGTGTTGCATCGCATGCCTAAAATTAAACAGGCTTTGTTTACTAGCACTCTTCTTCGCAGACCTAAATTTATTTCCGCATTAAATTGATTTTTTCACGTAATATTTTTATATGAATTGATGGGACTAACTCAATAAAATATCAGTTATCTAAATTAATTTAAAAACAAAAAATCTGGCGATATTTATTTTGAGTAATGATTGAGACACAATTTATTCTATAATAATTTTATAATTTATTGATGCAACATACTTCATTTTAACATATTGACAAATAAATTATTTAAATGTAATTTTCAAATTCACATAAAAATTAAAATAAAATATAACGTATTAATAAATTATAAAATAAATTGTGCCGTTGACATTATTCATTTTTTTAGGGGGCTAAATCGCACGATATATTTAACGACACGTGTTTCTCTTTTTTCTTCCACAAACCCTATATAAATATATCGTAACACCCATCGTCTTTCCCCTCTTATAAACTCGAGCCTTCGTCTTCCGGCTTCGAGAGAAACACACAAGCCAGTGCAAACAGATCGAAGAAATCTGAAACAAAATCCTAGATCTATATATTCCTATATCAGACTACTCGCAGATCTCTAAGGTACGTTGTTTTTTCAATCCAATTTTTCTCTGTTCTAGGGTTTTGTATTGGCTTGGATTTTAATTGTTTCTGTGAGACAGATGGTGTCTGACGCGAGCAAGAAGAAGGCGGCCCAGAAGAAGGCAGCTGCGGCGGCGAAGAGGGGAGGAAAATCGGCGGCGGCGCCGACGACTAAGGCGGCTGCTGAGGAGAATGGAAGCAGCAGTAGGGCGGATAATTTGGCGAACGGGGTTGGGTCGCTTCAGATTTCTGATCGGACTTGTACTGGCGTGCTGTGTTCGCATCCACTGTCAAGAGATATACGAGTGAGTAATTAATTTTGATTGATCTGTATGTCTTATCGCAAGCATTTTTATATTGTCGAACTATTTGGTATGCACAGTATTCATTTGTTACTGAATCAATATAGCTTTCTTTCGTAAATTTTACAATGTATTTGTTGCTCAAAAACTGAATAAAAATCCATTCTTTACTTATTAAAGTAATATAAAGAGGAGGGTTTAAGGAATCAACTGCAAAAGTTGGATGCTTTGAGTGAATAAAGAATAGAGAAGGCGTTAGACTCTTTCTTCCTTTTATATGTTAGTAAAAAATAGTATTAGTAGCATTTTGTTGGATTAAATATGCTTAATAGGTGTTATGTATATATAGCTTTCTTACTTTGGTAATATATGTTCATGACTTTAACACGTTGTATGGTATGCTATCTCTAGATTTTTGTTTTTTTAGTCTTTGTTGGTTTGTTGTTAAATGAACTAGAATGATGCTACAATTTTATTTTTAATATTTTTTTATGTATTTTACTGAAGGGATTTTCCTTGAAAATAAGAATTATGGTTGGAGTATAGCTTTGGTTTGGTTGATCTTGAAATTATATTCCTCTTAGCCATTAAATATGGGGGATAAATGATTTTTTTACTAGTCCATTTGCGGATTCATATCAGCATATTGCCGGAATCAACCTTTCGTTTTAGTTCAATTTCTTTTGGAAGTTCCATCTGGACCTTTTAGATCCTTTTGGCAAATGCACTCGGTTAACATGGTTGTTTTTATTCCAATTATTATTATATTCATAATTGTACTACCATATATGGATTTCTGGGCATTAAGCGGTGGTAAGAGGAACTTTGACCCATGTTTCTTATCCAAAAGAGAAAGGATCTGTTGCAAGACGGGAATATGGAATGGATGAATAGGCAGCAAATCACTATAATAGAAAAAAAGCTAGAATTGGGTTCTGCTCCTAAACCGCAAGGATATCTTGTTCACAACCAAGATAATTTAATTGCAACTGATCACAACTGGGCACTGAATTTATGAAATCTCTCAAGACCCTAATCCATAATGGAATAGGAAAACCAAGACTAAAATGGATTAGGAAACCTTAATACATAATCGAAATGGAATCTCTAATTGCTAACTTAATATTCAAAATCCTTATGAAATTTACCTTAAACTCTCGCATATTAAATAAAATATCTAATTACATCTATTTTTACTCAATTAAGAAATCCAAAGAACAAATAATTAAATACTGTACCGCTGCTTTACTCGCCCGATATAGTTGTTTTTACATGAATTGAGCTGTTAAAAAGATTAAGATAATTTGGAATGAATAAAGCAAGGAGCTCTGCTCTGTAAAACCCGCTCCCACTTTTTGGTAAAACATTGAGTTTCTTAAATTGGTTGCGTGTCAAAATCAATGCTGTAATATAGTCTACAATAATACTTTTTTGAATCTTTTTTATCAAGCCCCAGAATAGGGACACAATAATTTACATCTAGAAATTTAGAGAAGCTTTGTTTGGACCATGTGTTCAGCTTGGATGAATTGAAATTACTTGATTGTTCTTCCGTTATACCTTTGTTATAGTTATTGGGATCTAGGATAGCTAATTATAGTGATTGCTGGAGATATTGACAAACTAAAAGATTACTTAGATGTAGACTTTCTCATGGTAGTGGGTCTCACTTTTAGCTCGTTGTTGCTAGCTTGGTGCACCTAGACAAGCGCCTAGTCAAGCAGGCAGGTCTCTGTCACCAGGGTGCTCTGCCAACAATATTTTCAGGTTAATCACTTAATCATTCTATACTGTGAATGAATCCAATTAATTATATTCAACCTTGTTTATTATTTATTTAGAAGGTTTTTCTTAACCTTGTTTTGATACCTATATAGAAGTGAATACTGTAAAACACAACCAATTTCCTTAGTATAACTTGGTTTAATTTGTCAATTCTAGTTGTATATTGAGGTTCCACTGATGATAAGTCGATCTTTTTTTGGGTGATTGCAGATAGAATCCCTATCTCTAACCTTTCATGGACACGATCTTATCCTTGATTCGGAGCTGGAACTTAATTATGGAAGGTTTGTTTACATATCTTGTGTCAGTATCTTTTATTTATGTGGCTATCTGTTTATTATATGTATTTACTCTGTTGAAATCTATCTTTCTAGACGGTATGGTTTGCTTGGATTGAATGGCTGTGGGAAATCTACTCTTCTTGCCTCAATAGGGCATCGAGAACTTCCCATTCCTGAACACATGGATATATTTCATCTCACGAGGGAGATTGAAGCTTCTGATATGTCTTCGCTTGAGGCTGTGATAAATTGTGATGAGGAGAGGTTGAAATTGGAAAAAGAAGCTGAAGCCTTGGCTGCTCAGGTGTGTACTTTAGTGAAGAGTAACTGTTTCTGAGAAGTTTTTTTTCAAGGGGCTCGATAATAAAATTCATATTTCCTTGTTTGTATCTAGGATGATGGTGGCGGGGAAGCTCTTGAGCGCATTTACGAACGTTTGGACGCGATGGATGCATCAACCGCTGAGAAGCGTGCTGCTGAGATATTATATGGTCTTGGTTTTACCAAACAGATGCAAGAGAAGAAAACCCGAGACTTCTCCGGTGGATGGAGAATGAGGATTGCTTTGGCACGGGCTCTGTTCATGAACCCAACCATATTGTTGCTTGATGAACCCACAAATCATCTTGGTATTTTTTTGGCTTGAAAGTCGGTTCTTATTATTCCTATCAAACATGAGTTGTGCTTAATATTTTCATTTATGCTGGTTGCACTTTGATTTATTGCTTATTGATGGCTTTATAAATTTTTTAAATCTTTTGTGTGGAAACTGCCTTGGAGACATTGTATGTGTTTCCAAGATGTTGCTGTCATATTAGAATGTTTCTAGAATAATTATGAATCTTTCAATGGCTTTTTTGTTGTTGAAAGATATTCAATCTCTCCAAATTATCTCGAGGGTATTTTAAGATTATTTATTTCTAAGGTGAACATATTACCATGCTTTCTGTATTTTGATAGTTGGACCTTCTTTCTCCTTTTCCTTATATGTACTTCTATTGATGATCAATTATGTTTTCATACAGATTTAGAAGCTTGTGTCTGGCTGGAGGAAATGCTGAAGAAATTTGAGCGTATTTTGGTGGTGGTTTCACACTCTCAGGACTTCCTGAATGGTGTCTGCACCAATATCATCCATATGCAAAGCAAGAAGTTGAAGATTTTCACTGGAAATTTTGACCAATATGTCCAAACCCGTTCAGAACTTGAGGAGAACCAGATGAAACAGTACAAATGGGAGCAGGAGCAGATTGCTTCAATGAAAGAATACATTGCTCGATTTGGGCATGGTTCAGCCAAACTAGCTCGTCAGGCACAGAGCAAAGAGAAAACTCTAGCAAAAATGGAGCGCGGTGGACTTACGGAGAAGGTGGCTAGGGACAAGGTTCTTGTTTTCCGATTTGTTGATGTGGGGAAGCTTCCCCCACCTGTATTACAGTTTGTGGAAGTTTCATTTGGTTACACACCTGATAACCTCATCTACAAGAACATTGACTTTGGGGTAGACCTTGACTCGAGGGTAGCATTAGTTGGACCCAATGGTGCCGGGAAGAGCACGCTGCTGAAGCTGATGACGGGGGATTTGGTTCCCCAGGATGGCATGGTGCGGCGTCACAATCACTTGCGTATTGCGCAGTTTCATCAACATTTGACTGAGAAGCTTGACATGGAGATGTCTGCCCTACTGTTTATGATAAGAGAATACCCAGGAAATGAAGAAGAGAAGATGAGGGCCGCAATCGGGAAGTTTGGGCTGACAGGTAAAGCACAAGTGATGCCTATGAAAAACTTGTCAGACGGACAGAGGAGCCGTGTGATTTTTGCATGGTTAGCATGGAGACAGCCCCACATGTTACTGCTGGACGAGCCAACTAACCATTTGGATATTGAGACTATTGACTCGCTGGCTGAGGCATTGAAGGAGTGGGATGGTGGCTTGGTTCTTGTTAGCCACGATTTTAGGCTCATAAACCAGGTGGCCCATGAGATCTGGGTGTGCGAAAATCAAGCAGTGACCCCTTGGAATGGTGATATTATGGGCTTTAAGCAGCACTTGAGGAGCAAAGCTGGTCTATTGGATTAAAGCGTGTAAGATGATGTCGACATATATATATATATATATCTTCCATTTTAGGTACTGCTTGGCTTACCGTTGATACAGTCTCTTCTGTATGTTTTTCCCAACTGGATGATGATGAGAGAGCCTAGGGAATTGAGGAAGAAGATGATTACACAGCTTAATTAATGCTTCAAACATGATTGGTTACTTGTTACTAGCTTAGTTTATTTTTGTTTCTCACTACTACTATAGTAGTAGTATTTGCAATTTTTGACAGTAGTCTTGGTTTGGGCCAAGAAATATAGGACGGTGTTAGTTGCAGACATAAATGTGAACTCCTATGTATTTGATTATTTATATTGGAATTATTATATGTTGTATTCAACCTTATGGTGATTGTTGGATTTCTCATTGCTTCAACTAATTTGAAACAAGATTTGGGTATTATTGCCCAAGCTGTTTTGTTGTGGAAAGGCTGGCGAAATAGGGAATTGGTACGCCTACTCAGATTATGCAGCTGCTATTGTTTGGTATTCCTATTTCTATATTTTCTTGTGTTGCTGCCCAGCAAGAAGTACACCTATTCGGATTATCCGACTTTATTGCAAAGAAATAAATTCTTCTTCTTCTTATTATTATTATGCCGCTGCTGCTTGTAACAACTTGATCAATTTTTTTTTTTGGGTCATCTTTGGTATTTGATAAAATTGAATGAAATAGTTGTTAATATTTAAGTAATATGAATGAAGCAAAATTCTGAATACTGAATGAAAAAAGTTATTTGATAATTGACATGTTTGAAACATCTAAATAAATTTTTTTATTATTTTATCTCTCTGAAAAAATTCAAAATTGTTGTAAATTTATTTAGTATTACTTAATATAGTAGTTAATATTGTAAAAAAAATTAAATATAAAATACTTCATTCAGCCGTCATTCAATTCATTTAAATTACACTTGACTATTCAGTCCAAAAATCTGACCGATTTAATTATTTAGACACTTTTTATTCAAAACAAACGTATTGAATGCTCTAAACAAACATCCCTTAGCCTCACATGTCCATCCAAAAGGCCAAAGCGGTGATTGAAAGATACCCTTGGTAATACCTTAATTTTCACATGCAAATGAATAATGATGAAATTATACACAAATTTAATCATCAAGTGTTAATAATAAATACATTCTTAATTTATGTGCATAAATTTAAAATAATAATAATAATTATTATTATTATGAAATGGTCATCTAACATATTGACGCGGTGTGACTTGAATATTTTCAGGAAAAGTATTCGCACATTTTATGCGATGATCAATAACATCAATCATGTACAAGTTGTGTCTATCGCGATCCATCTCCATCTTTATGACTACGTGTATACTACATATATTGTCTCATGCAGAAAGATATTTTGCTGATTATGATGTTGATACCTTAACATTAATTAAGATGACAATCTCTCTCTCTCTCTAGCTAATAAATATCTCTTCTGTACAATTTGCTCTTATTAGATCATCTCTAACCGTTTCTTTAACTATTTTAGAACTTTAACAGTTTCTTCAATCATTTTAAAATATTTAAATAAGTGAGTCACATTAAAAAAAATCTAGCCTCTTTAACCTTAGTCATCAAATCTGCAACCTCTTTCCCACTCTTCAAATCTACAACATCTTTCTCAATCTTCAAATCTGTGATTAAAGGCTAAAAATATTTATTAAGTTTGATGGGTTTGATGTAAAACTCATTAAATTGAAGAGACTGATGATGCACAAAATATGAAAGTAACAAATAATACTCTTCAAATTGCCACGTAGGCCAACAAACTTCAATTTAAAGAGTTTTTTTTACTACTACTATTACTGTTGTAGATGCTCTTACAAAATTATAGAGAAGACATCCTGCCTAGTGCCTAGTGCCTAGTGCCTAGCACAATGTCAATTGTAAGAACATATTAATTGATTGGGGTGGGTACAAAGAGAACAGTATGTACGGTACCTTACCTGCCTAACGTAAATGCATTCAGTCCCCCTCATCGAGTACGTCGTTGTCCGATCAAATTCATGGTTACCAAAACAAAGTAATGCCCATATTTTGAATTGTTTAATTTATAGGGGATGGGGATATTTTTTTAATTTCCAAATAAGAAAAGGATCTATATATATATATAAAATTTTTCCATCGAATAAAAAAAAAAATTAAAGACGAATCAAGATATAACGACGAATTTTTGAGATATTCCATACACAAATTACAATTTCTTTTCCTCAACATTATTAATTTCAGCCCCATAGACTTTCCAAGTTCCAAAAAAAACGCATTATTAGCGTTAAATACAACATGGATTACACATGAAACTGAAAAGAAATGGCAAAAAGAATGCACCCTGGCCTGCAGGAATATACATAAAAAGAATTAATTAACGAACAAATTAATTAAGCTAATATTAATTCTAACAACTCTTAACCATTGTTTTACATGAATCCCAGTTTACATCAACCCTAGAGACGCTCCCTTCCACCCATTGCTCGGCCAAAATTGTTTCGAGCTGGCTTGGCCGACAAGGAATTGTTAGTGCACCCTCATGATCAAACCCATATTCATCTTCTGCTTGCTCCAAGAGTACTAAGAAGGAAGGATGCGTGAGATAGGTCAGAGGAACGACGAATCGCTTGACTTGTTCGTCGTCCTCTGCTATCACTGCAAAGTGTCCTTCCTTCACATCCTCCGGCACGCTGTTGGAATCCCATTTTTTGCCTAAAAGTAGAGTCTTTTGTAGCTTCTCTACTACTACCCTAAGCTTCACAATGCCATTCATTTTCTTACCACTATTTCTAACCTTAGCCATTGCTTTGTTATGATGACTAGTTTTTTTTTTTTTTAAGAATGTTGTTGCGCCTTTTCCTTAGTATGTATGTTGGCTCCTTTATATAGTGTTGGAGGAGTACAGGGATAACGTGGATGGTTGGTATAGTGAAAAGGGGAGAGAGAGAGAGAGAGACACAGTCGCTTACGTATGAATTTTACTATTTTTTTCAACTTCTTAAAATTGTTTTATATATAATCATATTCATTTTCAGTTGTATCATATAATACGTAGTTTTGAATGTACTGCCAACGAGAGAGATTACTATTTTTTTCAACTTCTTAAAATTGTTTTATATATAATCATATTCATTTTCAGTTGTATCATACAGTACATAGTTTTGAATGTACTGCCAACGAGAGAGAAGGGGGTTGGGGGGAGGACATGGAAGGACTGACATGAATGCGGCATAAATATGGGAGACCAGTGCATGTGTATATAATTTCATCTCTACTATGAAACATCCCTTGTCACATCTGTCTTCTCCAATTATTTAGCCTTCAATTCTTTAGTTTAACTCCATTTAGTCCAGTCTAACCTGCCTATAAAATCTGCTTTTTCTTTTTTAGCTTTTCTTAAAAAAAATTGATATTTCCACAACACTTTTTGATATTTTTACATAAAAAGTATCGTTATAGATGTATAAAAATGGTGAAAACCATCGCTATAGGATTTATAGCGACGGTTTACATGCAGAAATATCATTTTCTGTTGTGAATTTATCAATTTCCTTTCTTAGATTGGAAATAATATTAATGACTTTTCCAATTTCAAATCTCACACAAAAAGAAGAAGAAGAAGAAGAAGAAATGGTTGCAGTTGCACTTGTCTTTTCCCCCCTTCTTTTTTCGTTCTACTCTTTTATATTTAACTACTTGATTAATTTGTACTTAATTAATCGCGTGTAAGTAGTACTCCCACCGACTAATGAAGATCGATCTGTCCTAGTTTTAATTGGAAGAAGTTCTAAATTTAATGAAGTTTGTAAAGGTAGATAGTAGCAATTAGATGTGATATCTTAACAATATGGGTAATGAACTTAGGATTATTAATGTACAAGTTTACGCGTTTAAGGTTAGCTTTGTGCAAAAGTGTGCGACATTACTTAATTGATTCTGTATTTGCAGCCATTCGTTTAAAGGTGATTAATTAGAGAGCATGTAGTTGTGGTTTGAATTTATTTGCCTCTCATCAGCTTTTAATATTTCTATTTTATGCATGACACCATTTGACTGAAATTCCAAATTTAGCATATATATATATATATATATTTGAGATGTTAATTCATCTAGATTGCTGATTTTTAGTACTATAGGGATAAATGACTTAATAATATGTGATGCGTTGGGAAAACTCCTCTAACTAGAATCGCATAAAATAATTCCCGGAGCCAATGTTTGTATATATATATAACCAATAAATAACATCTTCTTTTTTCAATACAAGTACAATATAAATAATTAATATTATATTTAATGCTATACAATCATTTCCTTAATACTTGTATAAATCTCTAAAACGACTTATATCATTTTCTTCTCGATTTTCCTCGAGCCAATGCTTAGATACAAAAATAGGACAAAGAATAATTTTATGTTATTCAATCCCCAACACAATATTGCACTTTTTTTCTTATTCTTTTTTGTGATCATCGATCCAATTAAAACATACATTTTTTTCATTTAGAATAGCAAAACGTGAAGATTATACATTCTTTACATACCGAAGAAACAGGGTTTAGTTTACATCTCATTTATATGTAGGGTTTTTTTTTGACATTATTTATTTATTTACTGTATTTTAAATTGCCAATTATGTCTACTCAAGAATCAATCAATCAATCCATCTTATTTAAGTGGAGTAGCCCACGGACTAGAATAGTATGGCCCAAGTCTGAATTTTCTCCTGCCCTGGCCCCAAATGTTTAGGGTCCTCCTTGTAATGTGCTTGGCACATGAAAATGTTTTTCGATATAGAACCGTAGGACATATTAGTCTTAGTCATTGAACTTTGAAACCATAACTGTTTTAAATTAAAGATAAAATTTTAAAATAACTACTGGTTAGAATTTAAGAACGAATCACATAATAGTCTTATAGAAAAATAGATGAAAAATAAACACGACATACTCAAATTCATAAATTTGACTAGTACTGCTTGTTTGATATATTCATTAGATGTCTTACATGTTTTACAATAATTCACGCACCGAATAAAGTTTATACAGTAACTAAAAAATCTTAGCTGCTATATCCCCTCATCAAATGTATGAGGCACAATATATTAGTAAAATCCAATACCGGAGAACTAATAAATCCCCAATCTAAAATACACATTACGCTTAGACATGCATATTACTCCCGATTACCCTGTCATTAGTTGAACCCATAAAAATATGAGTCATCATAAATGTAATGTTGTCAAAAAATATAATAGTGATATTATAGTATTCCATCTATCAATAAAAATAATGACATATTAAAAATTTTATATTATTTTATAATTTAAAACCAGAAATGTATGTTTAATTTTTAAAATAAAAAATGTCTAATTTTGAAACTAATAAAAAAGAAATGTATTATTTTGGGAAGGATAAAATATTTTTGGAATTTCTTAACATGTGCCTTTAGGGCACATGCTAAGCACACAGTTTAAGGGAATATTCTCTTGAATTGTGTGCATATTCTCTTGAACTTGGTGCAAGTGTAGAAATCAAAAGAATATGCACACAGTTCAATAGAATATTCTCTTGAACTGTGTATTTAATATGTACTTTAAGGACACATGTTAAGAGGACCCAATATTTTTACCTTGAAATATCTAAGACATGGAAAGAAAAAGTGCAAATAGTTCATGGACAAAGGCACTTTTCCGTGGGGTTTATTTGATTATTATATCTACGGATCAACCTGTCATTTGATATTTTCTGAGAGACATTTTTCGCTAGCAATTCATCTGCAATTAATGTACTAAACATTTCTGCAATGAAGTGGTCCACATTGTATACATACCAAGCATCAATCTTTATTTTATTTTTTTCTTGTACTTTTTAATTAAATTGTTAAAGTTCACTGTATCATCTGTGCATGTACCAATATAGTTATCACATTTGTGTAGTGTATATTTGTACAATTTTATTTTATGTTATGTTAGGATTGAAGAAATAGAATAAAGAAAAGGGATAGAATAAGGGTGTGTTTGATAAAAATTGAATTAATCTGAATTTGAATTTGAATGAGTTGAATCTGAATCTAAGTTTGAATTAAAAAAATTATTTGATAATTGACATGTCTGAAACATCTAAATAACAGTTTTTTATTATTTTACTCCTCTGAAAAAAATTTAAAATTGTTGTAAATTTATTTAATATTATTTAATATAATAGTTAATATTGTAAAAAAAAGAAAAAAAAAATCATTCAACTATCGTTCAGCCAAAAAAATGGGACCTAGTCATTTAACCAAAATCGTCTGAATGGATGACCGATTTAGCCATTCAGACGAGTTTTATTCGAAATAAATGCACTGAATGGCTAAATCGGTTAGCCATTCAATGCTAATCAAATAACCCCTAAGTATGAATGTATTTAATTGGTGATTATTTTGACAAATAAATCATTCCCATGCTCCACCCACTGCATTATGAAGGTAATCTACTAAAACTGACTTGGTTACCTTGGTATGAAGACTTGACTACCTTGATATCAAGGTTTGATTACCTTAGTATTGTTCCTCTTACAAAGCTGAAAAGGAATATAAAAGCAACAGAAAATGCCTCATGGATTCCTTTCATTGTGGGACTGTTGCAATATTCCATTTGCATGTACTAGTCCTATAAAACCATGGCATCTCGTTGTAATCATTTTGCAGCATATAATGTATACTATAATGACCAGCAACTATAAGGTGACATGGACACAAACAAGCATCTGATATAGCGGAAGACGACATCCCAGAAAATTAAATTGCCAGGGCATTGTTCCTCTCCCCCGACGACGACTGGATTATCACTATTGCAGGGCTTGAGAAGGACACCCGTGGCGGCGATGGACGAGCGGAGGAGAACAACGGTGGCTTGGTGAAGCTGACTGATCATTGGAACCTCTACACCGACAAGGACCATCTCTTTCACTTTTAAGACTAAAGAACTATAAACCCACAAACCCTTTTGCTGCTTTATCATCTTTTTGCAGAGCCTGATGGTGAAGGAGGAGGTGGAAAAATCCAACAAAAAAAAGAGAAACCTGAAGAAGGAGAATTGAGTGGAATGGCATAGGCTTTCAACATTTCTTCTAATACAGCTACTGTACCCGGATAAAGTCATCCAGCAAGAGGAGAGAGAAAATCATGGATAATGAAGATGATATTTAAAATTTAAAGTACTCACCTAAATTAAAGGAATTCTAATTATATTAATTTTGTAAATAAATATAGAAAAATATATTACTTTTATAATTATTTTATGGATGCACCATTATTGTAATTATTTCTAAAAATGTACTAAAATATGTAATTAATCCTATTATTTATAGGCCACATAATTAATTACCAAACCCATAAATAAAATGATTAAATTAATATAATATGTAAGCCCAATAATTACATAAATAGTAGAGCCCATATATATGAAAATAAAATATTCTAACACTTCGAACTACATTATATATATTGTTTAACATGATCAACCTGAAAATAAAAATGTTCACACAAACATGGACATGGTGCAATTGTAGTTGACAGGGTCGGTCCTAAGAATTTGGAGGTCCTGTGCGAGAAAAAATATAGAGGCCCTCTCGCATATAAAAATACTAATTTTTTTATCAGCACCAATATATAAAGCACAATTTATATCAAAATTCATCATTAATTAAAATAATAAATGTCAACGTCGAGTAACAAAATTATCAATTAGAAAAAAATATAGATAAAACTTCAATAAATTATCAATTAAAAAGAAAATGTAGCTAAAACTTAAATGGACAATAAACTTCAAACGATCGCTAGCATCATTATTGCATTTTTTGCTGCAAAATCATCAATCAAACTTTCATAATCAATTTCCTACATATACACAAAAAAAAAAATTTGGGACCCTCCGAATTTGAGGACCCTGTGCGATCGCCCCTTCTGCACCCTCTCAGGACCGGCCCTGGTAGTTGGTATGGATGGGTGCCCTAGCACTAGCACTAGCACTAGCACTATGCATGTGATCGACGTAAATGAGCTCATACCCAAACTGGGATCGAGGTGACATTTATTTCTTATGAATTGTCACTTTTGCCAGATCACAATTATATATAATCCAGTGCTGCTTCAATTCCCATATATCCAAATTAAATTAAATGAAAATTTAAATGAACGTATATAGACGATGAAAGATGTTACGTACCCTATAGTACTGAAGTAGAATAAATACAATAATTTATATGGCACTGGATGAGATGAAATTTGAGACTATCTGTCAGCAAGGGTAGATTCAAAATTTCAGAGCTAAGGGGAGGGGGTGAGCATACATTATTGCACTTTCACACTGCTAAAATACTAGGTAAATAAGAATTTATTTAGATAGATAAAATTATATATATAAGATCATTGTATTATACAAATGAGTGATACTAGGTGTGACGAACAAGATTTTTGTAATTTATTTTGAATATTTATTGAATTAAATAAATATTTTTTTTGATGATTTAATTATTGAGTTAAATAATTAATTGATGAATTTGTGGTAGAGTAATTTAATTATATGTGTTACATTAGTTAAATTAATGTGGAGAATTTTTATATTCAAAGTATGTATTTAATTGAGTTTATTTGATTTAATGAATTAATTAATAAGCATAATGTTATTCTAATTAATTTAATAATTAATTAGAGATTTAATGATTTGACATAATTAATAAATAAGAATTTTAATTATGTGACTATATGAATTATTGTGGAATTATGCAATTTTATTTAAGTGATTTAAATAACATTATTTGATTTAATTGGGTGTGACATTAAAACAATATTATAAAGCTTTAATTAAATTAAATGAAAAAGGAAGAATAAGGGACAAGCAAACAAGGCCTTGGTGAAGGTTGAGGCCAGTTAACCCATTATGGGATTAACTGACGACCATGACCCCACGACTAATTATACGTATATGTATATTTATTCATATCAGACTTATATATTATAAACATATATCAGAACTACTATATATCATATACATACTCTGAGAAAACTTAGAGAAAAGAGAATTGAGAGAGTTGAAAGAATTTGAAGAATAAAAAAAAAGAATCCATATCATCTTCACAAAGTTTGCAAGGGGTAATTCCTTTGTCCCAGTTTTATTTCATGTATTATGTTTCCTTCATGAACATATATTCTGAGTTCTCTGTGTATGGGAAAAATTAGTAATTTTTGATAATATGCTTATATGTGTGTTATTATATCATTATAACATGTTTTGTATTTGGTATGAATGAATTAAAATAATCGAATTCATGTAATTAGGCCTTAATTGGGTTTTCAAAATTTTACAGAGTTTTTCCATTTACGTGCTTTAAAAATTCTCTGTGAATGGAAAAAACTTGATATTTGTTCATTATATGGCTATATGTGTATTCATATGTGTTTATAACATATTATATGCCATATATGCATAACTTGCAGTGATCGAATTTTGTTTAAATTGGGTTTTCGAAAATTACAGAGTCGTATATATGGCCATACGGCCCTTACGTATAAATTTTATACTATGAATCGATGGTTTAACTTTGAATTAACATTTGCATATGATTGTACACGTTTATACGAACAAAACGGAAGTTAAACGAACGGATTCGGTGTTATAACGAATCCGTAACGTTGAATTTCTTGATTTTTCTTCAAAACCATCAAGAACACCAAGAACAGTGAAATTTAATGATTTGATTCGAGTAATTGCATAATTTAATATGTTAAAAACATGTTAGTAACATTGTACGATGTTTCTATGAAGTTCATACTTCATAAAAATCGTTGTGTGAGTTTAATTTGCATTTAATTGGAGTAATTGGGCCAACGAACTGTCAAAATAGCGAACCAGGGAGTGCACCAGCAGGGGGATCCGCCTCAGCGGGTGTTCATGGGCATTAGGACCCGCCCCAGCGGGTATAAGGGCTGTCCGGGAGCCTTTTTTTTTGATTTTCGAGACTGTTTTGACCTCCTGTAGTAAAATAAGCATAACTTTTTCATACGAACTCCGATTAAGGCGATTCAAGATGATTCGGAAAGATAACGAGTAGACCTACAACTTTCATTCTTTAAGTTTTTCAATTTGAAATCGTTAAAATGGGTAAAAATGGCCATCTTTGTGACTGATGCGTATTCGGAGGCAATCGGAGGGCTTCGGACATGCACGCACACAAGTGTAGTGTTCTCAATAATAAAAGATATTGTTTTAAGTTACATACATGAATATTATATGATTTGAAGTTCATGATTAATAAATTAAGTTATTGACATGTATAAGATAATGTGAAGGTTCAAGTTAACAAACTAAGTGCGAACTTGAATATCGTAATTGTAAAACTTGATTATGATTGTTTAAAGGGCTATACATGTGTGATATGCATGTTGTGAGTTTACATTCATGTTATGTGGTTAGCCATTGAGTAATATTATAAACCAAGTTGTAAGTCGAACTTAAGTGAATAGTTCAACAGTTAAACATGGTAGTTATGAAAACTAATCGATGTCGTATACATAATGTAATGTGTAGGACGTTGAGGAAGTGAATTGTAATTATATTTGTAGCTTGTGCAAGAGGCAAGTATCCTATCCCTAACTTATTGATTTAGCAAGTTCCCTAAATTTTAATTTATTCATTTATTAAGTCTTAGACTTGTGTTTCTATATCGAGTAAGCTCGTGTTCTTAATTGTTCCAATTCAAAATTCATATTACATATTGTAACTCTTTTAAAAGCATGATTCAGTTATACAATACTTATTCGATTGTATACTCTTGAGATTTATTATTCAAGTTGAATATCGATGTTGTTGTTGAACCTTAGGACTAGTGAACCCTTATTGATTCGACTAGTCCATAGTTGATGAACGTTCTAAATTCTAAAATACTTATTGAGCTTATCCAAACCAAACTTCCTTTGGTGCGGACTCTGATGTCAAAACTGAGATGAACAGCCCTGTAAAAGGGGATTATTTACGCTTTAGCGTTGAGATATTGTGCACAATATGGTACTAAGGGCTGATCCCCCTAAGTACGAGAAGTAGAGTCCATAGTCTTATGACTGTTAAAGGTTTAAAGTATAAACACTTTACAACCTAGGACATAGTTCAAGGTCTTATGACCCTCAGATGTTATTTTGATTCCTGTTATTTATCCTCGAGTCAAAAGTTGAGTTTCTTTATTCAGATGTCCTTGATTCACTCGCATGTTATTATATTGTTGTCATATTATTATACTTGTGGGCAATCGTGCTCACTCTTGCGTATAATAACATTGCAGTTAAGAACGAAAGGTCCAACGAGCCTTCTACTAGCAAAGGCAAGGGCAAGGTCAACAAGTGATGAAGACTTGTTGTTTATTTTATATGTTTATGTTTCAGCTCTATGTTAAAGTTGTGTAAGACTATTTAATTGTTTATGTTCCGCACAGATGTTTAAGGTTAGTATTACCTGGGATTGATGTATTTATTTTCAGATGTTGTAACCCATAAGGGAGGATTTAATTCTATTTATTGCATGGTTTGCATTTACTATGGGTAGATAGATAGATGATATTCGTACAGTGAACACCAAGTCCCGTGGAATTGAAGTACCCGGAATTGGGGGTGTCACAGGTTGGTATCAGAGCTGTAGGTTATGAACCTTAGGTGGGGGAAAACCTTAGGATAGTAGCCTTTTTAGAGATCAAGAACATAGTAATGATAACTCTTATCGAGTTCTAAGAAAGATAATAACTTACCTTATGTGCTATGTGCTTATATTTATATATTCGAGTATCGATTAGCATCACGTAATTACTAAAACTTAAAATTTTATTTGTCAGGATGACAGATGCTGGAGAACCTAGTCAGTCCAGGGACCTTGTACCCCTAGAGGCTAGAGAGGAGGAGCCCCGAGATATCCACGTAGTCTGGGAGCAGTTAGTCCAACGAGAGCCATCACCCTTGATCACAGTCATTGGTCAAGAGTATGTGCCGGTGTCTGATTCAGAGGAGGACTCTGAGGAAGACCCTGAGGAGATTGAGGTTCAGGCTGAGGCAGCCGAAGAGGAGGAGGAAGACCCTGAAGAGTTCCCGCCGAGCTCTATCAGTGCCGAGATGTATGACGAGCTGTATGACCGTAACATAGAGTTACGTGATACTGTTCAGGAGCTGAGGGAGACTGTTCAGGAGCTGAGGGAGCGGTCAGTTACTCAACAGTCTACCATCGAGCTGAGGGATGGAGAGGTTGAGGCTCTTCACACACGTTTGGGAAATGTAGAGTGGAATTTGGTTCACGAGAAAGGCCAAACCGAGCAGAAGTCAGAGGAAATTGAGGAATTGAGGAATGAACTAAAAGAGAAATCAGCAAGGCTGGCCATAGCAGAGGAAGCTTGGGTAAGGGAATCACGACGAGCAGATCTCGCAGAAGACAACTGTTGGGCGAAGAAGGCCAGACTTGAGGAGACGTACTCTACACTTCAGTATGCAATTGACGAGGCCCAGGATCGGGTTATGAGGTACCCAATTCAGTTCGAAGGACTACCGTCGTATATGCTAGATCGCAGGACGATGTCCCGGATTATGGAAGAAGAGCGTGACAAAGCTGTTCGTCGCCTTAATGGGCAGTGATAGGAACATTTGATTTTGTGAAACCTATCTGGTAGTTAATAATGTAAATTCCAATTTGTTTATAAACAGAGGAATATTTTATGTTTTAAATCCTGTAGATTCTTTATCTCGGGATAGTTGATGTAAATAGCAGTGATGCTATCGTATTATGTTAAAACTTTTGATTTAGTAATATATCAGAGTTTATTTGAAATAATGTGTTGACTGATTGTGTCTAAATGTTTAAGTTAAGCCTTAAATATTTAAAAGATTGAATAAAGTTCTAATAAACGTATATCTTAACAGAAATATGCCTCCAAGGAGAAGACCAAACCGTCGACCGGCCCAGGAAGGGTCAACTAACAACAACAACAACAACGCCAATGCTAACCCCGTTCAGCAGTTGGCGAACTTACTTGCTGGAGCACTTAACAACCAATCTCAAGCTCCACCGAACACAACGTTCAAGGACTTCAAGGCGGTGGGACCGCCAGAGTTTAAAGGCACCATGAACCCGATAGAAGCTCAAACCTGGGTCATGGAGATGGAAAAAGTTTTCGACGTCGCCAGAGTCAGGGAAGACCAGAAAACCGCTTATGCAACGTTCATGCTAAAATCCGAGGCCAGCTATTGGTGGCAAGCGAATAAGGTCCGGGGAGGTGAAGGTGTGATTACCTGCGAGAGGTTCAAAGAGATGTTCTTCGAGATGTACTTTCCGACCAGTTCGCAGAATCAAATGGAGGTCCAGTTCCTGGAGCTGAAACAGGGAAATATGTCCGTACCGGAATATGCGGCGAAATTCAACGAGTTGGCTAGGTTTGCTACGTATCAAGTGCACACCGATCAGAGGAAGGCAAGGAGGTTTGAGCAGGGCCTGAAGCCCTGGTTATATAGCAAGGTGTCAATGTTCCAATTGAACACTTTTGCTGGGGTGTTGGAGAAGGCCATTCTCGCTGAAGGCGGGAGTGACGCTGTTACAAAGTACAATCAAGACCAGAAGAAGAAAAAGAGTGAAGGTGAAGGAGTTAACAAGGCTAGTGGTAGCAACACGGGGGGAAGTAATAATCAGAAGAGGAGGTGGAATGATAACTCATCAACTGGGAATCAGCAAGGAGGTCAAAAGAAGAGGATCGAAGTTTGTTCGACCTGCGGAAAATCTCACCTGGGGGTCTGTATGAAGGGAAAACGAGTATGCTACAATTGTGGTCAGGAAGGCCACATAGCACCTAACTGTCCGAACCCAAAGAAGGGCGCTTGCTTCACTTGCGGCTCCAAGGACCATCTGGCAAGGGACTGTCCCAAGAAGGGATCTGGAGGGGCAGGATCAGGAGGGAACAGGGGAAACAGCGGTGGAAGTGCTCTAACTATCACGGGACCAACCGCAACCAACCGACCGACCGCCAGGACCTTCAACATGACAGTGCAGGATGCTGTGCAGTCTCGCGATGTGGTGTCAGGTATCATTCCGATCAATAAAGTTAATGCTTATGTACTATTTGATTCGGGTGCTACTTGTTCATTTATATCCGATGACTTTGCTAAGAACTTAGAACTTCCTATGGACGAGTTAGAATACCCCATGAATATAGAGATTGCGAATAGAGAAGTAATCCCTGTTAAGTATGTACACAAGAACTGTAGAGTAGATATTAAGGGTAACATTATGAACGTAGATCTTATCCCGATTAGGCTTGGGGAATTCGATGTTATTCTGGGAATGGATTGGCTAGTCAATTATGGGGCTGTAATTGATTGCCAGAGGAAGTGTATCAACCTTATGACCCCGTCAAAGGTTGTGTTTTATGGCAGTAAATCGCCTAGACAAGCGAGTTGTCTGACGATGATGCAGGCCAAAAAGTTGTTAAGACAAGGCTGTGTAGGATATTTAGCCTACATAGTCGATAGTCGTAAAGAAAATCCAAAATTAGAGGATATACCAGTCGTGAGGGACTTCTTAGACGTATTTCCGGATGATCTGCCAGGACTTCCGCCAGACAGAGAGGTTGAGTTTGTGATCGATTTGGCGCCAGGGACGGCCCCAATATCGAAGGCACCATACCGGATGGCTCCGGTAGAGATGAAAGAGTTAATGGTACAACTACAAGAGTTACTGGACAAGAAGTACATCCAACCAAGCGTATCGCCATGGGGAGCGCCGGTGTTGTTTGTGAAGAAGAAGGACGGGACGATGCGGCTTTGCATCGACTATAGAGAACTGAATAAGGTCACAATTAAGAATAGATATCCATTACCGAGGATCGACGATCTGTTCGACCAATTGAAGGGTGCAAGGTACTTTTCAAAGATAGACTTGAGGAGTGGCTATCATCAGCTGAAGGTGAGGCCAGAGGATGTTCCAAAGACAGCATTTAGGACTCGATATGGTCACTACGAATTTTTGGTAATGTCATTTGGTCTAACGAATGCTCC
The DNA here is from genome assembly GCA_020205555.1 of Panax stipuleanatus. Taxonomy (NCBI): domain Eukaryota; kingdom Viridiplantae; phylum Streptophyta; class Magnoliopsida; order Apiales; family Araliaceae; genus Panax; species Panax stipuleanatus. The sequence continues at coordinate 160,404,604 of CM035115.1, read as the reverse complement.
TGCAGCATTCATGGGCTTAATGAATGGAGTGTTCAAGCCGTTTTTGGACAAATTCGTGGTGGTCTTTATCGACGATATTTTGGTATACTCGAAGACCAAGGAAGAACATGTAGAACATCTGAAGTTAACATTAGAGGCGTTGAGAAGAGAGAAGTTGTACGCCAAATTTTTGAAATGTGAATTCTGGATTGAAAGAGTGCAATTTCTTGGACATGTGATCGACAAGGACGGAATTTCGGTAGATCCCTCTAAAGTCGAAGCTGTGATGAACTGGGATCAGCCGAAAACACCGTCGGAAGTGAGGAGTTTTCTTGGATTGGCGGGTTATTATAGAAGATTTATTCAGGACTTTTCCAAGATCGCAACTCCGCTGACGAATTTGACTAGAAAATCGGTGAAATTCGTTTGGACAGAGAAGTGTGAGGAAAGTTTCCAAGAGCTTAAGAGGAGGTTGAGTTCAGCACCTGTGTTATCCCTTCCGAACGACACAGGCAATTTTGTGGTTTATAGTGATGCGTCGCATAAAGGACTTGGCTGTGTGCTTATGCAAAACGGCAGGGTCATTGCGTATGCGTCACGACAACTGAAAGACTATGAGAATGGGTATCCGACCCATGACTTGGAGTTAGCTGCAGTGGTATTTGCTTTAAAAATTTGGAGACACTATCTCTATGGGGAGAAGTGTGAAATATATACAGACCACAAGAGTCTGAAATATATTTTTACACAGAAGGACTTGAATATGCGCCAGAGAAGGTGGCTGGAGTTAATTAAGGACTATGACTGTGAAATCTTATACCATCCGGGTAAGGCTAATGTGGTTGCCGACGCCTTAAGCAGAAAAGGTCGGGAGAAATTGATGATGTTGACTACTCAGGAGGAACTAATTTCAGCAATGGAAAAGCTGAAATTGGAAGTGAAGTATCCGATGGAGATTGACGAGAAGTTGTTTCAGATTCAAGCTGGTACAACCCTATTGGATAAAGTTAAGGAAGCTCAACTTCAGGACGAAGAATGTGAGAAGGTTAAGAAAAAGATATCTGAAGGAATCGAACCGAGATTCAAGATAGACAGTGAGGGACTACTGAGATTTGAGAACAGAGTTTGGGTACCGTCAGTGCCAGAGATTAAGGATGACATTTTGAGCGAGGCTCATAGCTCACAGTATTCGATTCACCCCGGTAGTACCAAGATGTACCAAGATCTTCGGCAGCACTTCTGGTGGCCGAATTTGAAACGGGATGTTGCTGAGTGTGTTGCAAAGTGTCTAACCTGTCAGAAAGTGAAAGCAGAACATCAGAGACCGAGTGGTTTGCTACAACCCCTGGAAATCCCAGAATGAAAATGGGAACATATTACGATGGATTTCGTGGTTGGCCTTCCGACGACTCAGAAAGGCTACGACGCAGTATGGGTTATCGTTGACCGACTGACGAAATCAGCACACTTCCTTCCGATCAAAATCAGATTCAACTTAGATCAGTTGGCAAGGTTATATATGAAAGAGATTGTTTCGAGGCACGGAGTTCCGGTGTCAATTATTTCCGACAGAGATCCGCGCTTCACATCGAACTTCTGGAAGCGACTACACGAAAGCATGGGGACACAGTTGAGAATGAGTACGGCTTATCACCCTCAGACAGACGGGCAGAGTGAAAGAACGATCCAGACATTGAAAGATATGTTGAGAGCATGCATCATGGATTTTAAAGGAAATTGGGATGATCACCTACCGCTTGTGGAATTCGGTTACAACAACAGTTACCACGCTAGTATTGGCATGCCGCCTTACGAAGCATTGTACGGAAGAAAATGCAGAACCCCGCTATACTGGGATGAAGTTGGCGAGAGACAACTATTAGGTCCAGAACTGGTACAGCAGACAGCAGAGATAGTCAAAGTGATCAGAACAAGACTGGTAGCAGCTCAGGATAGGCAGAAGAAGTACGCCGATCCACACCGTAAGAATGTTGAGTTTGAATCGGGTAGCTTTGTATTTTTGAAAGTCTCTCCCTGGAAGGGAAAGATCAGATTCGGTAAGAAGGGAAAATTGAGCCCAAGGTTCATTGGACCCTTTGAAGTACTGCGAAGGATTGGAGAAGTTGCGTATGAGGTAGCCTTACCTCCGGCGCTCGAGAATGTCCACAATGTCTTTCATGTTTCAGTTTTACGCCCCTACAAACCCGATTACAAACATGTGATTGAATATGAACCCCTACATTTTGAAAAAGACTTATCCTATGAAGAAATTCCTGTTCAGATTGTTGACAGGAAAGAGCAAGTCCTCAGAAATAAAGTTATACCTTCTGTTAAGGTAATTTGGAGGAACCACAATGCTGAAGAAGCTACGTGGGAACTCGAAGAGCATATGATGAAGAATTAACCAGATTTATTTACTTAATTTTTTGTATATGTGATTCTGGGGACAGAATCTTTGTAAGGGGGGGGGGAGAATGTAATGGGACGAATATTTAATTGAACCGTGATTCTGGGGACAGAATCCTTTTAAGGGGGGAAAGATGTGACGAACAAGATTTTTGTAATTTATTTTAAATATTTATTGAATTCAATAAATATTTTTTTTGATGATTTAATTATTGAGTTAAATAATTAATTGATGAATTTGTGGTAGAGTAATTTAATTATATGTGTTACATTAGTTAAATTAATGTGGAGAATTTTTATATTCAAAGTATGTCTTTAATTGAGTTTATTTGATTTAATGAATTAATTAATAAGCATAATGTTATTCTAATTAATTTAATGGGACGAATATTTAATTGAACCGTGATTCTGGGGACAGAATCCTTTTAAGGGGGGAAAGATGTGACGAACAAGATTTTTGTAATTTATTTTGAATATTTATTGAATTAAATAAATATTTTTTTTGATGATTTAATTATTGAGTTAAATAATTAATTGATGAATTTGTGGTAGAGTAATTTAATTATATGTGTTACATTAGTTAAATTAATGTGGAGAATTTTTATATTCAAAGTATGTATTTAATTGAGTTTATTTGATTTAATGAATTAATTAATAAGCATAATGTTATTCTAATTAATTTAATAATTAATTAGAGATTTAATGATTTGACATAATTAATAAATAAGAATTTTAATTATGTGACTATATGAATTATTGTGGAATTATGCAATTTTATTTAAGTGATTTAAATAACATTATTTGATTTAATTGGGTGTGACATTAAAACAATATTATAAAGCTTTAATTAAATTAAATGAAAAAGGAGGAATAAGGGACAAGCAAACAAGGCCTTGGTGAAGGTTGAGGCCAGTTAACCCATTATGGGATTAACTGACGACCATGACCCCACGACTAATTATACGTATATGTATATTTATTCATATCAGACTTATATATTATAAACATATATCAGAACTACTATATATCATATACATACTCTGAGAAAACTTAGAGAAAAGAGAATTGAGAGAGTTGAAAGAATTTGAAGAATAAAAAAAAAGAATCCATATCATCTTCACAAAGTTTGCAAGGGGTAATTCCTTTGTCCCAGTTTTATTTCATGTATTATGTTTCCTTCATGAACATATATTCTGAGTTCTCTGTGTATGGGAAAAATTAGTAATTTTTGATTATATGCTTATATGTGTGTTATTATATCATTATAACATGTTTTGTATTTGGTATGAATGAATTAAAATAATCGAATTCATGTAATTAGGCCTTAATTGGGTTTTCAAAATTTTACAGAGTTTTTCCATTTACGTGCTTTAAAAATTCTCTGTGAATGGAAAAAACTTGATATTTGTTCATTATATGGCTATATGTGTATTCATATGTGTTTATAACATATTATATGCCATATATGCATAACTTGCAGTGATCGAATTTTGTTTAAATTGGGTTTTCAAAAATTACAGAGTCGTATATATGGTCATACGGCCCTTACGGCCCTTACGTATAAATTTTATACTATGAATCGATGGTTTAACTTTGAATTAACATTTGCATATGATTGTACACGTTTATACGAACAAAACGGAAGTTAAACGAACGGATTCGGTGTTATAACGAATCCGTAACGTTGAATTTCTTGATTTTTCTTCAAAACCATCAAGAACACCAAGAACAGTGAAATTTAATGATTTGATTCGAGTAATTGCATAATTTAATATATTAAAAACATGTTAGTAACATTGTACGATGTTTCTATGAAGTTCATACTTCATAAAAATCGTTGTGTGAGTTTAATTTGCATTTAATTGGAGTAATTGGGCCAACGAACTGTCAAAATAGCGAACCAGGGAGTGCACCAGCAGGGGGATCCGCCTCAGCGGGTGTTCATGGGCATTAGGACCCGCCCCAGCGGGTATAAGGGCTGTCCGGGAGCCTTGGTGAAGGTTGAGGCCAGTTAACCCATTATGGGATTAACTGACGACCATGACCCCACGACTAATTATACGTATATGTATATTTATTCATATCAGACTTATATATTATAAACATATATCAGAACTACTATATATCATATATACATACTCTGAGAAAACTTAGAGAAAAGAGAATTGAGAGAGTTGAAAGAATTTGAAGAATAAAAAAAAAGAATCCATATCATCTTCACAAAGTTTGCAAGGGGTAATTCCTTTGTCCCAGTTTTATTTCATGTATTATGTTTCCTTCATGAACATATATTCTGAGTTCTCTGTGTATGGGAAAAATTAGTAATTTTTGATTATATGCTTATATGTGTGTTATTATATCATTATAACATATTTTGTATTTGGTATGAATGAATTAAAATAATCGAATTCATGTAATTAGGCCTTAATTTGGTTTTCAAAATTTTACAGAGTTTTTCCATTTACGTGCTTTAAAAATTCTCTGTGAATGGAAAAAACTTGATATTTGTTCATTATATGGCTATATGTGTATTCATATGTGTTTATAACATATTATATGCCATATATGCATAACTTGCAGTGATCGAATTTTGTTTAAATTGGGTTTTCAAAAATTACAGAGTCGTATATATGGCCATACGGCCCTTACGTATAAATTTTATACTATGAATCGATGGTTTAACTTTGAATTAACATTTGCATATGATTGTACACGTTTATACGAACAAAACGGAAGTTAAACGAACGGATTCGGTGTTATAACGAATCCGTAACGTTGAATTTCTTGATTTTTCTTCAAAACCATCAAGAACACCAAGAACAGTGAAATTTAATGATTTGATTCGAGTAATTGCATAATTTAATATGTTAAAAATATGTTAGTAACATTGTACGATGTTTCTATGAAGTTCATACTTCATAAAAATCGTTGTGTGAGTTTAATTTGCATTTAATTGGAGTAATTGGGCCAACGAACTGTCAAAATAGCGAACCAGGGAGTGCACCAGCAGGGGGATCCGCCTCAGCGGGTGTTCATGGGCATTAGGACCCGCCCCAGCGGGTATAAGGGCTGTCCGGGAGCCTTTTTTTTTGATTTTCGAGACTGTTTTGACCTCCTGTAGTAAAATAAGCATAACGTTTTCATACGAACTCCGATTAAGGCGATTCAAGATGATTCGGAAAGATAACGAGTAGACTTACAACTTTCATTCTTTAAGTTTTTCAATTTGAAATTGTTAAAATGAGTAAAAATGGCCATCTTTGTGACTGATGCGTATTCGGAGGCAATCGGAGGGCTTCGGACATGCACGCACACAAGTGTAGTGTTCTCAATAATAAAAGATATTGTTTTAAGTTACATACATGAATATTATATGATTTGAAGTTCATGATTAATAAATTAAGTTATTGACATGTATAAGATAATGTGAAGGTTCAAGTTAACAAACTAAGTGCGAACTTGAATATCGTAATTGTAAAACTTGATTATGATTGTTTAAAGGGCTATACATGTGTGATATGCATGTTGTGAGTTTACATTCATGTTATGTGGTTAGCCATTGAGTAATATTATAAACCAAGTTGTAAGTCGAACTTAAGTGAATAGTTCAACAGTTAAACATGGTAGTTATGAAAACTAATCGATGTCGTATACATAATGTAATGTGTAGGACGTTGAGGAAGTGAATTGTAATTATATTTGTAGCTTGTGCAAGAGGCAAGTATCCTATCTCTAACTTATTGATTTAGCAAGTTCCCTAAATTCTAATTTATTCATTTATTAAGTCTTAGACTTGTGTTTCTATATCGAGTAAGCTCGTGTTCTTAATTGTTCCAATTCAAAATTCATATTACATATTGTAACTCTTTTAAAAGCATGATTCAGTTATACAATACTTATTCGATTGTATACTCTTGAGATTTATTATTCAAGTTGAATATCGATGTTGTTGTTGAACCTTAGGACTAGTGAACCCTTATTGATTCGACTAGTCCATAGTTGATGAACGTTCTAAATTCTAAAATACTTATTGAGCTTATCCAAACCAAACTTCCTTTGGTGCGGACTCTGATGTCAAAACTGAGATGAACAGCCCTGTAAAAGGGGATTATTTACGCTTTAGCGTTGAGATATTGTGCACAATATGGTACTAAGGGCTGATCCCCCTAAGTACGAGAAGTAGAGTCCATAGTCTTATGACTGTTAAAGGTTTAAAGTATAAACACTTTACAACCTAGGACATAGTTCAAGGTCTTATGACCCTCAGATGTTATTTTGATTCCTGTTATTTATCCTCGAGTCAAAAGTTGAGTTTCTTTATTCAGATGTCCTTGATTCACTCGCATGTTATTATATTGTTGTCATATTATTATACTTGTGGGCAATCGTGCTCACTCTTGCGTATAATAACATTGCAGTTAAGAACGAAAGGTCCAACGAGCCTTCTACTAGCAAAGGCAAGGGCAAGGTCAACAAGTGATGAAGACTTGTTGTTTATTTTATATGTTTATGTTTCAGCTCTATGTTAAAGTTGTGTAAGACTATTTAATTGTTTATGTTCCGCACAGATGTTTAAGGTTAGTATTACTTGGGATTGATGTATTTATTTTCAGATGTTGTAACCCATAAGGGAGGATTTAATTCTATTTATTGCATGGTTTGCATTTACTATGGGTAGATAGATAGATGATATTCGTACAGTGAACACCAAGTCCCGTGAAATTGAAGTACCCGGATTTGGGGGTGTCACACTAGGAGTCTCAAATGATGTGTTAACATAACATTAGTGAGGTAGATTTTATGCGATTGACTATGTCATAAATTATTATTAAAATATTCAATATCATGTTATTTAACATCCATTTGAGACCAGTAACATTACTCAAACAAAATGCGTAAAATTTCATTACGGTAAACTAGACAATTTTTATTTATTTACCCGGTATTACTCTTCTTTTTAAAAAAAGAGACTTGATACTTATTTCACAGTAAATTCTCCCGGAGTTAAATTGGGCGATTACCTACCAACGAGCGGTTGCATGGTTGTTACGTGCATGGCTGCATGGTTGTTACCTGCATGGCAAGAGTAGAACCTCGACTTTCTTTTTTGTATATATATATAGGATAAGATTCTGAAACGAACGTAATCAAACATATGTAAGATTCAGTGTTGAAGGTTGTTGATTGGATGACAATATTTAACACTAATTAAGAATATATGATGGTACATAATTGGGTCAATCAACAACTTTCAACACTGGGTCCTACATATGTTCGTTTACGAACAGTTTGTTTCAGAGTTTTATCCTATATATATATATATATAGAGAGAGAGAGAGAGAGTGAGAGAGAGAGAGAGAGTAAGGGTGTAAACGAACCTAGTCGAGCCGAGTATTGAGTTGCTCAGATTTGGTTCACAAAATTTATCGAGTATAAAATAAGGTTTGATTGAGGCTCATTTAGCTACCGAGTCGAGCACGATTTCAAATCGAGCCCGAGCAGTTTGAACTTTTCGAACGAATATGATCCGAGTATCAATAAAAAATTATAATTTAAGGAGGATCGAGTAATTTATCGAACTTTAAAATTTGCTCATATTTGACTCATTTATATTTCGAGTCGAGCTCGAATCGAACTTTTAATCGAGTGAGTACGAATCGAGCCCGAACTGTTTGCTCATTTTACAGTCTTAATCAAGAGCACTCATCTTATCTAGCACTCCTCCTTAAATAACATTTCTTTATTAAAACTACGTCGTTTTAAAATATATATATATATATATATATATATTAAAAATAATAAATTTTTAATTAAATAATAGTGGCATAATAATGAAATAGGAATATAAAGTTTCATTTTTTTTAATCTCAAAATGATCTGACATCAAAACATATTCGTCTTCAGGAAAAGATCAATAATTTACATAGTCCTTAATTTCTATACTTTTCTAGGTAGCAAGCTAACATGGTGAAGATATGATTATTGCAACCAGCAACCCCCACCCCTCCCCCACACAATTTTTTTTTAAATGTATTTATGTGTATATAATAAATGCATTTTAAAAAAATAATATTTGAATGTAAAATACATAGATAGACAAAAAATATTTTTGTAAAAAACATAGGTAGACGAAAAATATTTTTCTAACGTGTAAGATCTATATAAAAAATATTTAAATATTATATATTTAAAAATATGGAGATTTTAAAATATTCTAATTTATTTATATTAAATTTTAAAAAATATAATATTTAAATATATTTTTAATATATCTTAAAATTTATAATTTCGTACTACATACATTAAAAAAAGACTATTAATATTGTTATAATAAAAATATTCTCATACTAAAATATTTATTAATATTTTTAAATTATTACATCTTAATATTTTAAATGACAGTTAATATTTTGATAAAATTATTTTTCTTATAATAATATCAATAATATTAAAAGAATATTGTAATAATTAAAGAATATAATATGTACTATATAAAGAGGAGAGAGAGTGGCATATAAGCCTAGCAATTTAAGAAGCCAGCCGCAACTTGTTATAGCGGCAGGTTGGGCAATATAATAATTATATTATTAATAAAGAGGGATTTTTTGATAAATTACTATGCTGATAAAAGTGATATAATAGCTGTTAAAACTTGTAGTGGCAGGATTTTTTTTTCAATCTCAGCGCTTAATTTAATTGATCAACAGTGGAGATTATGGTTGTTGAATAGTATCCGTTACAACCGGTTGCCACGGATGGGGACCTATATATATATATATAGAGAGAGAGAGAGCACTCTCCTTATCTAGCATTTTTTATATATTAAAATTACAACGTTTTAAAAAATATATATATATATATATTAAAAATAATAATGTTTTAATTAAATAATTTAACACTATATATATATATATCGTGGACGGTTGTTTCATTATAGATCGGTCGATTATGTCAGCAATTAGGTACAGAAAAATCGGATTATCAACATTCATGCATCTTTATATTATAACTCATATTAAGGCACAATTTAGCATCTTAAATTATCTTTTGTAATTTTATTTACATTACTTCAAGTGGATTAAATCTTGTTTTAAAATATAAAGTCCATCAGCAAGCAAAACTTTAAGATCCCAAACCATATTAGGGACGGACTCGAGAGCAGTTAAGCCACGAATCACGATGCATTCCTAGTTCTAGCTAGCACGACCTTATACACTAATACACATAGAGATACCACCTCTATGTATAAGAAAAAAGAAATACCAACAACAGCGCTCTGGCCGTAATAGATCGACTTTCATACTTAAATTGTCCTGTATTATTATCTTTTGTTCAGTTTTAACATATACTCCCTTAGAAGTCTTTCTGTTTCAAAATATAAAATCAATATTAATTTTTTAAAAGCAACTCAAAACAATTTCAAATTCAAAATATTAACACATATATTATCACTACAAAAAGGTCATTGCCGACGGGCCATGCCGTCACCAATGACCCTCGAGCCATCAGCAATGAGGTCATTAGCGACGGCAGTCCCCGTCGCCCAGAGATCGTCGCCCCTGGCTCTCGTCGCTCGCCGTCGGGAATTAAGTCATTACCGACGGGGTCATTGCCGACGGCGTGCCGTCGGCCATGAATTATTGCCGACGGCACTAGCGACGGACATGCCATCAGCGATATTCATTTTAAATTTTAGCTATACAGTCATTACTGACGGCACTGCCGTCGCCAATGAGTGCATTACCCCGTCGCCAATGCCCCCGTCACCAATGACCTGTTTAAAAAATATATATATAACTTACAAAATTTCCATGTTCATTTACATATACATAATTGTACCTGTTATAAATTAAAGAAAAATAAATAATGACAATGCATGTATATCAATAACAATCATATCTTTTACTATCAACAATCAATATAGTTAGATACAAAACTCTATGTCTGTACAACTCAAAAGCTATATAAATACATACATGAAAGTCAAAATATAACATAAACTAACTATAACCCAAGATCAGGAATGTCAGTGCTATCATCACCGTCATCTATCGTACGACCGCCAGTCCCATCGCCGATCCCACCCTCCATAGTCTCATCAGCATCAGTCCGGCGGTCATCACCATCTCCTCTACGGGTATCGCATGTGCCGCAGCCTCCACCCCCACGAGTCTCATCAACAAGACCCTACAAAAGTAAAATATTAATAACGAGTCGAAAATAGAGCATATTTAAATTATTTTAGTTTGTGTTCTACAAGTGTTGGCAAGTTTGGAAAACGGGCAGATAACTCGGACTCCGTATATCGGAATCGAGTCCCGTAAGTTGTACGCGGTGCTATGTCTGTGTTTGCGTGTCGTTTGGACGACCGAGGCGGGTTTCGGTCTCTTTTTTGACTTTTTGCCTAAGTGATGGCAAGTTTGGGAAACGGGCTGATAACTCGGCCTCCGTATATCGGAATCGAGTCCCGTAAGTTGTAACGCGTGCCTAATACCTATGCGGTGCTATGTCTGAGTTTGCGTGTTGTTTCGACCACCAAGACGGGTTTCGGTCTCTTTTTTGATTTTTTGCCTAAGTGATGGCAAGTTTGGGAAACGGGCAGATAACTCGGCCTCTGTATATCGAAATCGAGTCCCGTAAGTTGTAACGCGTGCCTAATACCTATGCGGTGCTATGTCTGTGTTTGCATGTCGTTTTGACGACCGAGGCGTGTCGTCGGTCTCTTTTTTGGCTTTTTACCTAAGTGATGACAAGTTTGGAAAACGGGCTGATAACTCGACCTCCGTATATCGAAATCGAGTCCCGTAAGTTGTAACGGTTGCCTAATACCTATGCGGTGCTATGTCTGTGTTTGCGTGTCGTTTCGACGACCGAGGCGGGTTTCGGTCTCTTTTTTGGCTTTTTGCCTAAGTGATGGCAAGTTTGGGAAACAGGCTGATAACTCGGCCTCCGTATATCGGAATCGAGTCTCGTAAGTTATAATGTTGCCTAATACCTATGCGGTGCTATGTCTGTGTTTGCGTGTCGTTTCGACCACCAAGGCGGGTTTCGGTCTCTTTTTCGGCTTTTCGCCTAAGTGATGGCAAGTTTGAAAAACGGGGTGATAACTCGGCCTCCGTATATTGGAATTGAGTCCCGTAAGTTGTAATACGTGCCTAATACCTATGCGGTGCTATGTCTGTGTTTGCGTGTCATTTCGACCACTGAGGCAAGTTTCGATCTCTTTTTCGGCTTTTTGCTTAAGTGATGGCAAGTTTGGAAAACGGGCCGATAACTCGGCCTCCGTATATCGGAATCGAGTCCCGTAAGTTGTAATGCGTTCCTAATACCTATGCGGTGCTATGAATGTGTTTGCGAGTCGTTTCGACCACGGAGGCAAGTTTCGATCTCTTTTTTGGCTTTTTGCCTAAGTGATGGCAAGTTTGGAAAACGGGGTGATAAATCGGCCTCCGTATATCGGAATCGAGTCCCGTAAGTTGTAACGCGTGCCTAATACCTATGCGGTGCTATATCTGTGTTTGCGTGTCATTTTGACCACCGAGGTGGGTTTCGGTCTCTTTTTTGGCTTTTTGCCTAAGTGATGACAAGTTTGGAAAACGGGCTGATAATTCGACCTCCGTATATCGGAATCGAGTCCTGTAAGTTGTAATTCGTGCCTAATACCTATGCGGTGTTATGTCTGTGTTTGCGTGTTATTTCGACGACCAAGGCGGGTTTCGGTCTCTTTTTCGGCTTTTTGCCTAAGTGATGGCAAGTATGGAAAACGGGCTGATAACTCGGCCTCCGTATATCGGAATCGAGTCCCGTAAATTGTAACACTTGCCTAATACCTATGTGGTGCTATGTCTGTGTTTGCGTGTTGTTTCAACGACCGAAGTGGGTTTCGGTCAAATTTTTGGCTTTTTGCCTAAGTGATGACAAGTTTGAAAAACGGGCTGATAACTCGGCCTCCGTATATCGGAATCGAGTCCCGTAAGTTGTAACGCTTGCCTAATACCTATGCGATGCTATGTCTGTGTTTGCGTGTCGTTTCTACAACCGAGACGGGTTTTGGTCTCTTTTTCGGCTTTTTGCTTAAGTGATGACAAGTTTGGAAAACAGGCTGATAACTCGGCCTCCGTATATCGGAATCGAGTCCCGTAAGTTGTAACGCGTGCCTAATACCTATGCGGTGCTATGTCTGTGTTTGCATGTTGTTTCGACCACCGAGGCGGGTTTTGGTCTCTTTTTCGGCTTTTTGCCTAAGTAATGGCAAGTTTGGGAAACGGGCTGATAACTCGGCCTCCGTATATCGGAATCGAGTACCGTAAGTTGTAACGCGTGCCTAATACCTATGCGGTGCTATGTCTAAGTTTGCGTGTTGTTTCAACCAGCGTGACGGGTTTTGGTCTCTTTTTTGGTTTTTTGCCTAAGTGATTGCAAGTTTGGGAAACGGGCTGATAACTCGGCCTCCATATATCGGAATCGAGTCCCGTAAGTTGTAACGCGTTCCTAATACCTATGCGGTACTATGTCTGTGTTTGCGTGTTGTTTTGACCACCGAGGCGGGTTTCGATCTCTTTTTCGGCTTTTTACCTAAGTGATGGCAAGTTTGGGAAACGGGCTGATAACTCGGCCTCCGTATATCGGAATCGAGTCCCGTAAGTTGTAACGCGTGCCTAATACCTATGCGGTGCTATGTTTATAGATTTTAGGGTTTTCATTTTGGATTTCAGGGTTTTATCTTAAGTTTATCTTATGGATTTTCATATCTGTCGAATAACTGTTTGATACGCAATTTTATATAAGCAATATAATTACAAATTTCATAAATTAAATAAGAAAATACATCAATAATTTTTTTTACCTGTCGAATATGTGGTGGGAAGATGTTGGCCAAGACAACCGCACATACACGGATGACCTCCTCCCGTACTACACCCATGAGGTCATCAGCGGCAGCTGTAGGATCTATGGAACCATGGACAACCTCCTGAGCCAGCTGGTAGATCCGCTCGCGTGATGGTGCTCCTGACTGCACAACACTGCTCGCTATGCACCCCTCTATAATTCGTCGGAAGAAATCGTCGGATAATGAAGGGCCGACGCCCGATCCACTCGCACCACTTCACAGCAGGGACTAGGGTGTAGGCTGGGACATGGGGAATGCCCACAACTCTATCCTTCTTCGGTCCCCCTGTAGCTTGTAGCCAGTCCTCCAGCTCCTCATTCGCACGCGTAGAATCAGTGACTGGAGTGTCACTTCTCTGGCTGCTTCGGGCCACAGCAAGGTCCTCGAATCGTTCCTGAAAAAACACATTAATATATGATATGCAAAATATAAAACAAAAAAATACAAAAGAATGTCCGAATTTTAAATACATTCTAAATAAGAGAATTAAATAACTTACAGCAATGCGTTCTGCCTCAGGTGAGATATAACCACCTTTCTTCTGGTGGGCGTGCCACCAAAACTCCAAGCGGGAGGGTGCATGCTTTAGACTCACCTCGAGTCTCTCCCGGTAGAGGTCGTACGACTGAGACCCCGTGCAGTGCGAGAGACGACTCTGCTGTCGGGCAGCTCTGTACGCTGTGCCGACATCTTCTTGAAGGCCTCGACGTCCCAAATGCTGCACATCTGGTCCCACACCGCAGCAGAGATGAAATCTGGCCGGACATCCTTAAGTGTCTGTCCATCAGCCAACTTCGTCTGGGCCTTCTTCTTCCAGTCGTGGACCCACTTGTGCCAATTCATCTCCAAGTATTTATGTAGAACAGTCATGCCATGGGCTTCCTTTTGGTCCTCAAAGCGGTAATATCTCTGCACATTACACATTAAGAATCTTAGTAGACAACATAAATCAAACTAACATATGAATGATCGAATGAATATAAAACTAACATATGAATGAATATAGAACGAATGAATGAATGAATATAAAACTAACATATGAATGAATATAAAACTAATATATATATGAATAAATGACATCTTACCCTGAACTCAGCAATAATCAGCTGGCGTGTGCGGTCATCCACATCCGCCCACCTCATCCACGGGCTTGAGAATTGGTTGCGGACGATCCCAAGCAACGTGTTCCTCGGCGTCGCGTCAAGGATACTACAATTGAAATTAATATATTTGCAAATTATAAAGAATATATAAGAACTAAATACTTATGTTAATACTAAAACGGACTATGAAATTTATCTATTAGTCCCAACATGACAAATAATCAGCGCCTGGGGGGGATTCCCTAGCAAGCCACGTGCTAGTCCCCGCGGAGGCCTACCTCGATCACCTATGTAGTGAAATACATCATTATTTATATAAACGAATATAATGTCAATACTATATAAAATAAAAAATAATCAGCTGTATCCCACTAAAACATGTAATTATACTTGACGATCCGGCCTGATCATCACCCCCAAGACCTACACGCCCACCACGATCGCCATGTGGTGTAAGCACCATATGTATATATACTGTCAAATAATCAAAAAAATATTATTAGACATTCGTAAGCACAATATTTTTGAACAGTAACAAAGAGGATAACATACAGATACAACTAAAAGAATACAACATAAATAGTCATCCTAAAAGGATACAACATAAATAGTAACCTAAAACAACTAACACCAGATTTAGTAGATTAATATAAGTTGAAAATAATGATTGCACTACTACAAACTATTACATTTGAATACAACTAAAGGGACACAAAGAGTACATACTCCTAATCATTTATATCGTCAAAGCCATCAATATCAGAATCGTCATCTTCGAGCAGTAGATCTTCAATATCGTTGTCATCGCCATCTTCATCATCCCCATTCGATATAATCGGATTCGCTTCAATTATCTCAGCATCATATTGACTGCAATACAGTTATATACTTAATTTACATGGAAGGAACTTATAGGCGTAGTAACACAAGACATATATAGTTATGGCTACTTACTTAATGTATGGCGCTACTTCATTTATGTTGACAAATGCATACAATGTGGCAGCTGCATACTCGTTATCGGTCAAGAATCGCCTTTTTTCCTGCCAAATGGTTGTACAGGATGACTAAAGGCCGTTAATTCTCCACTTTACTCGTGCGTGACAACCTCATTCCGACGTAAGCGATTGTGCCTCGTCTGAACATTCGGCTCAAAGTACAACGAGCAGAAATTAACAAGTTCCTCCATAACATAACTCTCAGCAATTGACCCCTCTACACGGGCTCTATTATTCACCTTTTGTTTTAAACGTCGCATATACCTATATGTTATATATGCATGTATAAATTAGTAAACAAGAATGCACATTTCAGCGTATTAAAAATATTAATGTCATTACCTCTCGAATGGATACATCCATCTATATTGCACGGGACCGCTAAACTTAGCTTCGTATGGCAAGTGAATAGGTAAATGCTCCATTGAATCAAAAAACGATGGAAGGAAGATCATTTCTAACTTGCACATTATTTCCATTATCTGCATTTCCATTTTATCTATGTCTTTGAGTTGGAGCTCTGTTAAGCATAGATCTCTGAAGAAATTAGAAAGCTCCGTCAGTGCTTCAACCACACGTTTCGGTAACAAGTCGATAAATGCTACGGGGATCAACTTCTGCATGAATACATGACAATCATGACTTTTGAGACCCCAAAACTTCAGCTCTTCGACTTTACAACACCTTGCTATATTCGAAGAATATCCATCTGGGAACTTTAGTCCACTGATCCAATTACATATCAATAGCAATTGTTTCCTAGTCAAAGTATATTCAGCTTTAGGCGTTACCGTCTTACTACCCTCCTGATACAGCCACAGATGTTCCCTAATGTTCATTTCTACCAAATCAAGCCTCGACTTGTTGTTGTCCTTTGTTTTACCACTTGCATTTAGGACTGTATAAAAAATATTATCAAATACGTTCTTCTCAGTATGCATCGGATCTAAACAATGACGGATGCATAGTGTAGCCCAATAAGGAAGGTCAAAGAACATGGATCTATGTGTCCAGTTGCGAACCTTGCCGTAACCATAAGCTCGCTCTAATCTGTGATTCTTCCCTGGAGGTGGAAATTTCAAGTGAGTAATCCAACTCAACACTGATGTCCCAGAAAGACGTCTAGGTACTTGACGTTTCTCTGTTTTTCGATTGAATTGTCTACTCATCCGTCGATAACGATGTTCAATCGGCAAAAACTGTCTGGATGTTGCAAAAAAACTCATTTTCCCCCTATGTTTGAGCCGCATAGCTTTAACTGACCCTATGCACACGGGACATGACAAGGCCCAGTGAGTCAACCATCCACTGATCATTCCTAACGCCGGGAAGTCATTTATGGTCCACAGTAAAGCTGCCCTCATGTCAAAATTCTGTTTAAGAGATACATCATAAGTTAGAACCCCTTTATCCCACAACATCTTCTACTCATCAACTAACGGACTGAGGTATACATTGATGTCTTTACTCGGACTCTTATCACCCGGAATCAGTAAAGGCATGAACATATAGGGATCTTTCATGCACATCGAAGGCGGGAGGTTATACACAACAATAATCACCGGCCAAGTAGAGTAGGGCTTGGTGTAAGGCCCATTAAACGGATTAAACCCATCAGTAACAAGTCCAAGCCTAACATTGCGAACCTCTTCAGCTAACGAGGGGTCATTTTTATCAAAAATTTTCCACTCAAGCCCATCTGTCGGGTGCGTCAGTTGACCTTCAACTATGTCCCGTGTCGAGTGTCATCTCATATACTCGACAGTATGTGTTGACATAAACAACCGCTGAAGCCTCGGTGCAATGGGAAAGTAACGTAAGATCTTTCTCGGCACGTCTTTTCCCTTTTTCTTGCGCTGTTCACAGTATCTACTTGTACCACAAATATCACATGACCTCTTATCTTTATTGACATCACCGTAATACAACATACAATCATTCTCATAAACATCAATCTTCTCATACCCTAGATTGAGCCTTTTGACCATTTTCTTCACATCATAGTATGACTTCGGTAACTTATTGCCTGCAGGTAAGCACTCCTTCACAATGTTTAGCAGTTCATTAATACCTCTCTCGCTACAGTCATGCTCGTTCTTGAAGTGTAAAAACTTAGTCACGATAGATAAAACGGTGTGCTTTTCGTGCCCGTCATACAATGGCGTCGCTGTTTCATGGAATAACTTATAGAAACCCTTAGCCCCGTCATTCGGCTCTTGCTCGACGCTACTGTCATCCCTGTCTGTATTCCACTGGAAGTATGAACCAGCAACTTCGACTATCATATTAGTACAGTCAAAGGTTTCGTCACCTCTAGATTCCGGTTCTAATTCATGTTCATCCAACCAGGTTTCCCCATGATAGATCCATGTCGTATAACCCTGCTTGAACCCATACGCAAATAAGTCGCACATGACATCACTCCTTTCCTTCCACACTTCATTCACACACCTCTTACAAGGACATTTGATCTCATCGCCGCTGACTTGCTCAAACGCGAAATTGAGAAACAGTTCAACCCCACTACGGTACTCAGAGCTAAGCCCACTCTTATCAGTGGCTACCCTACGTTCCATCCAACTTTGATCAACAGACATCTTGGACAACTGTCTGCTATATATATGGAAAGTTAGACAAACACAATCAAGTCTCCAAGTTAATGTATATGCAAGCTTATGAGTTTCCTAACTTCATCTCCCACTCTAACGGGTCAGGCTTCTATCCCATTCCCGGATGTGTCGCCTCACTGATGCCAACAACTTGAACACATCTTTAAATTTTTTAGAAATTTCGGCAGCACCACCCCATGGTCTTCAAGTACACGAAATAGACTAACACATCGTAGTCTAAATATGCACCCGAAGAACATCAAGAGATATATACTAACCGAAAATTCAAAAAATATAAAGACGTGCTCAAGTCGTTAACACTAACCTAAGTGAGATCGAAACATACAAGAACAGTCCCAAAACGGGGACTATTTGAGATTCACTCATACTAAGTGAATCTCAAACGAGTTTCTAAGCTTCCTAAACTATATGAAAATATATGTGCATGTGAAAGTAAGGATTATTCTATATAACTACACATTCACCTTTCAAACCATTAATGCCAACAATGTGAAGCAAAATAAGTTTCATTATGTTAGTAATGTAGAGGGTGTGAGAGATTACAAAAACTCCATCTATTTTCTTTCCTTTTCTGTTCATTAAAAAATACAAATAGCAAAGGTAAATCAACATTGGATATAAATTAAAACGTTTTGACTTCTACTTTTGTTCCTATGTTAAGACAAACAAACACACAATGTAGGAAAGATATATATCAAAAGAATAGAAACCTGAAATTGAAACAAGTCCAAATGCTCAAAGACCAAATTTTGTACAAAAGAGTTACCTCTTTCTACTTCTGCAAGACGCATATTAATTTACTGTCAACTATGATGGCTTCATAACATCCAAGATACAATAGCATGATCAAGCCGTTATAAAGAATTGTGGATTTGAACCCATGAATTACGGTTTAGAGAGAAAACTTGAAGGAACATAAGTGGTGTATGATTAAAAAATAACCTACGAAAATATATTAACCAAATTGTGTCTGATTAAAGAATTTTATCCATTAGTGAACATCAGAAGACCACATGCTAATAAAGAGAGGAACCATAGAAATGCAATGCTATATATATATATAAACAAAATAAAAATGTCAGTGGATAAATAAAAGACTAAGAACAATAATACTTCTTCTAACAAAACATTCGATTGCCAGCCTTGAATTCGAAACAAATGATAAACACTAAGCAACTCAACATAAGCAAATATAGCAACTAAAATACATACAGAGACCAAATTTTGTACCTCGAAAGGCAACGGCAGTGAGAGTGGCGACTGGAAAATGGCAACAATAGAGAGATGGAGGAACGGTACCTCTAGAAGCTCAGCAATACGCCTCTCCACACACACATACAGTGGGAACAGATGATGAAATAGCGAGCGAGAAGTGGGCAAACTGCAGCGGCCGGGAAATGAAACGGGCGAGATGAAGGTGAAATGATGATGGATGGGGTGACAATCAATTCGGCAAATCAATTGAAAGTTATGTTGAGCTAGGCTAATAATCAATGGCGAGAAGTGGGCAAACTGAGAGGGCAAAATCAAAAATAGAGAGGGAACAAAGTTAGAGTCGTTGCCGTCGTGGGTAGGGCTAAAAATAGAATGTCATTCTCGACGGCAAAGCCGTCGCCATTAACCCCGTCGATAATGACTCATTGGCGACGGCATCCCCGTAGCCATTAATTCTAGGCCCCGTCGCCAGTGACTTTTCCCTCCACCGTGAAATTTTCCCACCAAATAATACCTCATTGCCGACTGGACACATTCACGACGGCTATCCCGTCGACATTGACCATATTATTGACGGTAAAACTGTCGTCGGCAGTGAACCCGTCGACAGTGACCCTTTTTTTGTAGTGTATAATAACAAGCCCCAACTATAGTACCACCGATTGCATTACCAATTTATACAATAGAACTAACACTGAGGTGTATGAAAAAATGTGTCTAACATTCAAAAAGTATAAATTAGATATAACACAAATTAAATAAATAGTAGAACTTAGAACTTATAAATTATATAAACACATACAAACTTAACATATCCATAACAAATTTAACTTATAAATTATATGAAATCACGTTAGAACTTAGAACTTAGCTTCTTTGTCAGTAGCCCGAATGAATTTCAATAGCCCAAATGAAAACACAAATTATATAAACACATACAAATTAAACCTAACCTAATAACATTGGAACTTATAAATTAAAGCCTAAGAATATGTAAATTTAACTTACTGATTGAATTAAGTAAACATACCTCGAGAACCAAAGAGGATATGGGATGAAAAGAGGAGTACAGAATCGTGGGAGTGGAAGAGAAGACAGTGGCCAGAAAAGGGGAGGAAAAAAAGGGAAGGTCGGGCGGGAGAGAAGACAGTGACGGACGACGACGAGATCGACGGCAACAAGGAGCTGGCAACGGCAGTGCACGACAACGAACCAGAGAAAGAGAGGGAAGGAACAGAGCGAGCGAGAGAAAAACAAAGAGAGCGTAGATCAGAAACTGAAATTTGGGGATTAAATAAAAAGTCATTCTCGACGGCAGGGACCGTCGATCTTAAGCCCGTCGCCTGTGAGTCATTCTCGACGGCGATCTCGTCGGTACTAGTTTTTTACCCCGTCGCCAACGTCTTTCCCTCGGGCGAGAAAAAATTCCCACCAGATTCTGGCCCGGGAAAGGTCATTCTCGACTGGTCCCATTGGCGACAGATATGCCGTCGGTAGTGAGGTCTTTCTTGACAGGCTTCACGCCGTCGCTATTAGTGCCGTCGCCAATGACCAATTTTTTTGTAGTGTATATATATAGTGATGAAATTTGTAAACTATCCAATAATTAATACTCGTTGTAAAATTTATTATTTCATAAATTTTGATGTATCATCTTAATTTTGAGTTTAAAATATTTCAATTTAATTTTCAAAATTAATAATGGTTTTATAATTTAGAAAGTATAATATATGACATCACTATAAAGCAACATAAAGGAAATGTAAGACCAAGGAAGATTTGGCCTGTAGTTTCTATATATGTACTGATATCAAGAGGAGGCTAATTCATCACCTTAGCTTTCTTTTTTGAATTTTTGTCCGCTCAAACTAAAATGGTATGCTAATATACAAAAATGCTGTCGAAAGATAGGTCAAACTGACATTTGCATGCATTTCCGGATCAAACCACCACTTTGATAAGCTTGAATGTGTCGTGAACTAATTTTTTTTTATATTTTTCTATTTACATATGATGATCAATTTTATTTAGTTTCATTATTCTGCCGTACGACTAAAATTTTTATAATTTTCTACTTACATATGATGATCAATTTTATTTAGTTTCATTATTCTGTCGTGAACTAAAATTTTTATATCTTTCTACTTACATATGATGATCGATTTTATTTAACTTCATTGTCGTGCTGTGGACTATATTTTTTTTTTATAATTTTCTAATTTACATATTATCAATTTTAGCTTTCTTATAATTGGACCACGTCACTTGGCACTAGTATGAAAAAAGACATATTAGACGTGACATTATTAATTGGGTATGAGGTTTTGGATGATGCATGCGATGTGAGGAGTCCAATTTGCAATGAGTAATAGGCGATAAACTATTGACATTAATTGCTATTGAGGTTTTGAATGATGCGATGTGAGGAGTCCAATTTGCAATTTGCGATGTGAGGAGTCCAATTTGCAATGAGTAAAGTGATAAACGAGTGGTAAAATTCTGGTTAGTGATGATTTGAGTTTATCTTAAAGTTAGATTTATAAAATGGACTAGTGGTATGATTTTGGTTAGTGATGATTTGAGTTTGTCCTAGTGTTAAATTTACAAAATGAGCCTAAGTTCATGTTTGGCACTTGGGAATGTTTGGTCAAAAATGGGAATTTATGATACTTGGGTATATATGAGATTTTCAAGAATAGTGGGAATCGAATATTTGGCATTCTAATGTTTGGATATATATATATATATATATATATATATATATATATATAGAGAGAGAGAGAGAGTAATGCTAGAAACATAACTTATTTTACAATTATTTTACAATTTACTGATGTGGCATACTCAATATATTGATGAACAAATTGTTTCAATGTAGTCTTCGGCCCTACATAAAAGGTAAGGTGGAGTATACCACATCAACAAATTATAAAATAGTTGTAGAATAAGTTGTATCTCTAGTATTATTCCATTCTAATATTTGGCATGCTCATTTAACGGAAAGAAATATTATAAATTCTTATATAAATTACTATTAATAAAAAATAAAAAATAATTAAATATGACAAATGGATAAGCTCCATGAATGTATGATTTATTGAATTGAGGTTATTAAAAGTTTAAAGAGAGAAAATGAGATTCAATTTTTTTAAAACATAAATTGAATAACAAAATTTGGAGAGAGTAAATAAAAGTGAATAAACTTTTTTATAGAGAAAATGTGAATGAATAAGTTAAAAGAGAAATTGAATAAAAATGTATGCAGAGAGAAAATGAATAACAAATTTTAGAGAGGTAGAAAGTGAATCAAAAGTATTATAGAGAGAAAGTAAATAACAAAATATAGATAAAGAAAACGAATAAAACTTTAGATAGAGAAAATGAATTAACATTCTTAGAGAGAGAAAGTAAATAAAATTATTAAAGAGAGAAAATGAGTACAAAAATTTGAGATACAAATTGAGTACAATATTTTAAAAAGTAAAAGAAAGCTCAAAAGAAATCTGATCCCTGATGCATTTAGGTCAAGCCAATTGGACGTATATACACATGAACTTGTGCAAACTTTTAGAATTTCTGACTTTCAAAAGTGAATGTGCTAAAACTTTTAGAATCAAGTATATCCTATTTCAAGTTAATAAAAAAAGATGATAATTGATGGTTAATTAATTATCAAAATGAATTTTAAATTTTACAAAGACAAGCTTTGCCTTTAGATTTGTGTTTTATGATTACAAAATTTTAACTTTTTAGTTTGACAAAAGTTAAATAGATTTAACTCATTAGCTGGCGTAAAAGTGATACTGTCATTTAGTAAAAAACATAGTGATACTATTAATAATAAGTGTCTTTCAAAACATAAGTATGAGTTTAATATTCGATAAAAATAATTATTTTCTTTGGGTCATCCAATCAAAACGTGAATGATTTGTGCAATATTACTTGAATATGTGGTTTCCATGCATCCGTTGATTTACCAAAGAGTGATATTGTGGACACAAATTATACACACAATATAATTAAAAAATGAGAGAAAATAAGAAGCATGATCTACTATTAGAAGTTTTACACGTTTTTATTGATTAGTAATGCACAGCTCATATTCTTTATGCACAACTTTTTGTATACAATTTGTGCACATAATATTAATTTTTACGAAATTACTCAAAGGTGAATGCATGCTCCACCAATAGCCTAAAAAAAAATACATTAAAATAACTTGAACAATAGCCATTGATAACAAGAAGGCGGTAACAAAAAATGTACAGATCATTTCATCCTTTACATCTCCGACAATTAGTGTTGTTCGGTCACTAAAAGAATATTTAGGTCCATCGAATAAAAACTAGATATAAGGCTTCAATATCCATACCTTTCTCACTCCTTGAACACAAATAAACCAACTAAAATAAAAATTAAAAAAAATGGAACATGAAGATCAAAAACCCCATGCAATTTTTGTAACATATCCATTACAAGGCCATGTTAACCCTTCAGTCCATTTGGCCATCAAGCTTGCCCAGAGAGGCTTCACCATCACCTTCATAAATACTCATTATGTACACCACAAGAGATCTGAAGCCCGATCCACCACCGGAGGCGGCTACGAAGACGAGGACATCTTCACCGCTGCCCGGAATTCGGGTCTCGATATCCGTTATGTGACCATCTCCGATGGCCTGCCGGTAGGGTTTGACCGGTCACTTAATCATGACCAGTTTATGGCTTCTTTGTTGCATGTGTTTTCGGCTCACGTGGAGGAGGCGGTGGAGAAGCTGATTGTGAAATCGGGACCGCCGGTTAATTGTTTGATCGCCGATACGTTTTTTGTGTGGCCGTCAAAACTTGCCAAGAAGTTTGGGATTTTGTATATTTCTTATTGGACAGAGACTGCCCTAGTTTTCACACTTTATTATCATGTGGATCTTCTGAGATTAAATTCTCACTTTGGTTGTATTGGTAAGTCTCTTTTCTTTAAAAATTATGCAATTCATACCTATTTGATGATATTGAGCCATGAAAATAATAGTTAATGTTGTGATCAAATGGAAAATGATATATATTGCAAATTTTTCGGTTGAATTTTTGATTGTCAGTTATGTGGACAAGTGTATTTTTTTTTTTTTGGAGAAATGTGCATAGTGAGACCCTCTTATAATTTCTACCAATTTCGCAATCGTAATTCGACTTAAATTTATCGCAATGCATAACTCATTGATGATATACAAAAACAATATGATGCATTTTTCTATTATTCATTATGTTGTGATACTAGCAAGTCTATTAATTATGTTATCACATTGTTGTCTCTTATGTTGTTTCTCCTATGCATTGTTGTCATCTTGCTACTGTTTATTTACTTATCTACAATTAATATTGATGAAATATCAATTACATGAAAAACAATACATGCTTGATACGAATGCCTATATTATAAGTAAACTCTCGGTTTGAGAAAGACAGAGGATTTATTAATTAAATTTATGAATCCTAAAATTTGAGATTAATTTGATTGCGTCATTCATTTCAATTATGCGACACTTTTAGTGAATTGAATGCACCAACATTAGACTAATATAATACAATTTTTTTCTGACAATCATGCAGATGCACGTGAGGATGCAATCACTTACATACCGGGCGTCCAATACATCGAACCAAAGGACATGACCTCGTATCTTCAAGATATCGACACAAACACCGTGATTCACCAAATTATCTTCAAGGCATTTAAAGATGTTAGGGGTGCAGATTTTGTTTTATGCAACACAGTCCATGAGCTTGAGCCTGACACCATATCAGCTCTGCAGTCCAAAATCCCATTTCTAGCCATTGGCCCCATTATCCCATTTGGGCTCAACAAAAGGCCCGTTCCCACAAGCCTATGGGCCGAGACGGACTGCACCCAATGGCTGGACAGTAGGCCACATGGTTCAGTTTTGTATGTGTCATTTGGGAGTTATGCACACGTCACCAAAAAGGATCTAGTAGAGATAGCAAATGGTTTATTGGATAGCAAGTTGAGTTTTGTGTGGGTTCTCCGGCCGGATATTGTGAGCTCGGATGATCCGGACCAGCTTCCCGACGGGTTTAGGGAAGAGATGGGTGAGCGTGGGATGATCATAACATGGTGCAACCAAATTGGAGTGCTGGGGCACCCAGCGATTGGAGGGTTTTTGAGTCATTGTGGTTGGAACTCGGTGTTGGAAAGCATTTGGAGGGAAGTCCCACTATTGTGTTTTCCATTGTACACCGATCAATTTACGAATCGAAAATTAGTGGTTGATGAATGGAAGGTTGGGATTAATTTATCTGATCGGAAGCCCGTCGCTAAATTTGAGGTTTCGGAAAAGATTAATCATCTAATGAGTGGAAAATCAGGGGATGATTATCGGAAAAAGGTCAGGCAAGTGAAAAAGTCGCTGGAAAATGCATTAGTCAGTACCGATGGATCGTCGGAGAAAAATATGGAACAATTCATCGGTGAGCTGAAGGTAAAGATTCAAAAGAAATAATGCAATATAATTAATTAGGACATGATCGATCTGAATGCAACCCAGAGATTCAGATTGTTTGCCCAACAGTAGATATATATGTGTTGTACAATACTAAGAGTTAAACTTAATTTATAAATATAGCATGCATATGCATAGGTCTGCACCACTAATAAGAGTGAACTCGAACACCAAAATTGTATATATCTATATATTCTTGTATAATAAGTAAAATGAAAGCAAAGTCTTCTCCGTCTCACTGAGGGAGTTGATAAGAAGAAACTCTTGGCCAACATATATATATATATATATATATATATATATATATATATATATATATATATATCAAGCTCTGATAGATTGGACTTTTGAAGAACACAAACCTTACAGAACCCAATCTCATGTTAGGTTCAATTTTCTCAAACCAAAATCAACCCAATTTCTAAATAAGTTTGCTCAGGTCCTGTTATATCTGGACTGGCTCAGGCTCATCTTGGTTTCTCCAGCTCCAGCCCACATTGCACTTTCTTCTCAACCTTATCTTGGGAACAATTAACAACTAAACATCAACATTTGTACGCGTGAACTAAATAAATGGACTATAAGAGAGAGGCCAGCCATCTTGCAATTCCTAGATTATGGAAGGCTACTAACTTTTTAGCCAAAAACAATAATGTGACATGTATATACACAGAGGAACAAAAATAAATATTATTACATGAAACACGAGAGAAAGATGCGAGGAAGATGAACAAAAAAACATTGTAGCCCTAAATTGATTACTGAAATAACATTCACTATCCAGGGTCGATCGTATTGCAACATTACAAGGAGAAGGATGTTTGAAAACTCTAGCAGCAGTAAATTCATTGTTGTAAGAGCATATTATCCAGATTGGATTAGAAAATTAAGGTACAATTCCAACAAGAATATATGTACATCAATTATCAAGAGGAATGAATGGAAGTAAATGACTCACTTCAATCTTTTTGCATGCTATCTGATTGTGCTTAAATAATGGAGCTAAAAAATCTGAGGGCACCATATAAGGTAATGTCGAGGTAAAGCTAATACTCTAGTTTCCCACTGCCACCACATGAACTACAAGATCGGGCAGAAGAGCACTTTGTACAGTAGGCCCATTTCTTAGGAAGCCTGTAAAAGTTTAACCACTTCATAAAATTATGTGACCCCAGAAAAAGAAAGAAATAAGGATAGAAAGAGAGAAGAGAGATAGTGAGTACCCCGCTGTGTATCTAGTAGCCATATTCTTAGCACTAAGTCTTGCTTTCTCAGCAGTTCCCTCTGAGACTCTCTTCAGCACAAACCCTTCACCTTTACATTCTGAACAAATACCTGAACCGCCACAGTCTTTGCAAGTTTTTAACGGTACCTGTGCTTCAAGATAGACCAAAATTAGAAAGATAGTAAAGGACTACAACAAATTGTGGAAGTACCTAAATTGCTGATGTTTTTGTTTTTCCGTTTCCTTTTTCGTATTGAATTAGATGTAATCTTTGATAAATGAGTGAATGACATTACTTGTCAAGTTATTGGTCTTTCCTCCTTTTTGCAATAAATCAATTAACATTATTATTTAGTCTAGAAGATATAAATAAGGCTTTAAAATATGTACATATCTTATTAACTGCTAGTATAGCTTTTCAAAGCACAACACATGCTTTTCCTTCACAGCAAATATCCAAAATTATTATTATTATTATTATTTAAATAATTAGAAATTATAAAATTTAGTGCTTGTATTATCATCATTCAAGAACATTCTAAAACACTCACATCCGATCTAAGTTTTCCCCTAGTGCCAAAGACTTCCCATCTGTCCATATTATACCCCCTTCGAAGTGCGCTTCCACTTCCTCTAAATTTTAGGCTTTTAGCCAAATTCACGCAACCCTTTATCGTCAACTAAAAAATGAGGCCCTTATCAATGGAATATTGGTCCATTGGCTACCATTGCAGTAGGTGTTATTGGTAATCAGGTAAAACATTGAAGTGTACACATATGTTTTAAGAATAAATATGGCAGAGGGAAGGCAATGACCACCAAAAGAAAGAAGGAACTCTATGTCATATAGAACCAAAACCAAATGGCTTCAAGTTAAAAGATTACTCTAAGATGACATTTTCATGTCATATATGACGAAAACAAATGTTGGCTAAACATAAGAGTGGTTATGGTTACTGCTCATTTAGGCTTTATCATGTAGAAGATCACTTAATGATTTCAGACCGATGTGTTCTCAGAAATTTTTGAACCTTCTCTAACTACTAAAGACGCTTTTGAGTGAGCATGTTCCTGAATAAACCCTAGGCTCAAAAAGACCTCTTTATTTATTATGAGAAAACATCAACAATACCATGGTTGATTGGAAAAGGCACCCTACACTGCATCACTAACAGTTTTTGATACGAGAATCCTAGTAACTCCATTATCATCTGTAGTAGTTCTCTAAATTGCATTATTCATGTACTCTAACAACAGTTTTCCTTTACAGATCTGCATTTTTATCAACTGCCTAAGTAAAACATGTACCTCGGTTGCTTCAGAAGCTCTGGTTCTTCTCACAAGAAGGGTAGCTGCTGCACCAACGACAGTGGCAGCAACTGCAATGGAGGCAGCTGTTTCTGGTAGTCCAGAAGATATTACACTTTTTCTTTCCCCTGGTTCTTTTGATCTCATGGGAACTAACAAACAAGGATTTCTCCATAATGGACTGCCATCTTCAAGCTTGGTTTTCCTAGGTGCTTCACATATGATAAGTAAGATGAGCTGAAATTACACATCAGTTCAGCAATGTATGTATTATCCTGTTAAGTATTACGCAACGAGGTTTAGAAAAATATATAATTCTTGTCTTTAAGTTCTTTTGCTAATTGAGGTTTTTTTTTTTGCTATTTACAAACAGGCATATCTTTTTACAAAATTTAATTAAAATAGAAAGACTCAATCAGAACATAACTATAATTTGTTTCATCCATCATAAAGTGCCTCTAAGCTACCATAGAGGGTTCAAATGTATTGCAGAGCCAAGTAACTGGTCTAGAATCAAGAAAATAATAAATGTTGGCTTGAAACACAAATAAGTTATGTAACAAATAGGCAACTTGAGGATAAGGATGTTCAATAACCTTCAGCTATCTGAAGAGAGATAGAGCATGATGAAAAAATGAATGATGTATTAGTCAGCATGCATGAAGAAAACCTGGTGGCGATTACATCCCAAACAACCTAATTTGATGATACCGATATAATAGGCTAACTAAATGGTGATGAGCATGCTATAGCCATACTACACACACTAAAAGCAAGTTACAAATTGTGCACATGTTCCATGATGACAGTTCCTAAACTGCGAAGTGAAATACAGTATATTAGGCAGCCGTCATAAATATTAAGAAGTTTATTCTCAACCATGTTATATTCCAAATTTAACAGATTTGAGCAAGAAACTCATAGTCATGACAAAAATTAGCGAAATTCACAATGAAGTATTCAATGTACGCGGAACCAAGAATGGATCAACTTAAGAGATTTTTCATGTAAGCAATAATTGGGTAACACGGTAGGCTTCCCATAATACATTACCAACCTCATGAAGAACTCGTATGTAACAATAATAGTTTTTAAGTCCTAATGTTTGCATTTCCCTTAGTAATACCTAACTAATCTGAAAATCATAAACAACGTCAATCTTCTTATTATCAGAAAATTATTTTAAACTATCAAGTCTAGGTTTATCATATGCAAAGTAGGGGAAAAGAAAGTTATATGTCAATAAAATGACTCTCTTTTTTCAGGAGATGTACTATTAATTATTGATGGAATCCTAATTAAAATGTACAGATGCAAGAATCAGCACTTTTGACATCCCCAATAAAAATTATTTAATGCAATAATTTCATCCTATTAAAATAATATTATAAATTATTTTAATTTACTTATTAATTGATACAAAACTTTTGTATCTTTAAATCTAACCATCTCTTTAAATAAATTGATTCTCACAATTTATTTTCAACCAAAACGAATATATAATAATATACACGATTATCTTCTTTTTCCTTTAAAAACAATTGTTTTCACGTAATTTATTTTTGACAGAAGCAAATATATAATGATATCATATATCCAATTATTTTCTTTCATTTCTATAAATTATCTTCAACAATTTATTTACACATAATAAATATATACTAATAATAACATATTTATTATTTTGTGAATTACCACATTGCACAACATATATTCACTTATGCAGTACAATTCACATAATATATCACATAATAAGAGTTTTATATATTTAAATTCTTATTTCTTACAGTAGTTCTACCATACCTAAATTTCCACAAAATTTCCATCTAACTAGTTCCCTAGAACTAACACTGTGTTTGTGAGTTTTAAAAATGAGAGAAAAGAAAGGAGGAGGGGAATTTAAGGAGGATATTAAAAATCCCTTATTTGTGAGTTTTTTTGTGGAGAGAAAAGAAAGGAGAAGGAAGGAGATATTTTAAAAAAATTCTCCTAAAAAATTTCCTCCCAAACTTTGGAAGATTTGGAAGGAAATTTATCAAAGACTTGGATGACAAATTAAAATACCAAAATAGTTATCAAATGTAGATAAATGTAAGTAAACTAGTAATATACTCTTTTAATTAAAATTTCCTTCAAAAACTCACAAATACAAAGAAAAGGTAGTTTCTTTCAATCTTTTTTCTCTTATAAATTTTAAATTCTTTTCTTTTCTTCTCTCTCCAGTTTGACAAGATATTAGAAGCATAATAAATAAAGACCTTCCTCCATAAAATTAACAATCGATTGATATGGTTATTTCACTAAATTTCAAGAACCCAATTTCAAAATGATACTAGAATTCTCCATTCAGGGGGGGGGGGGGGGGGGGGAATAACTCAAAAAGCCCCCAGCTATATTCTGTGCTCTTAATTGTTACTCCTAACATCAACATTTCAATATCATCAACCACCTGTTTTACAACGATTTCAATATTTCAAATAATTTCATAATTGGAGATTACAACAAGAAATCAACGCGGACGAGAGAGAGAGATATGAGTTTGTTAGCTTACTCGTAAACGGTAGATTCTGCAAAGTGAGCTCCATTTTTAGTAGCGCTGCGCTCTGTATTTGCAACTGAACAGTCGGAACTGAATTGTTCCTCTTATAACTTATCTTGATATTCTAATATTTTTCAATGACAACTATACCCTCCACAACCAAACAATTTTAAAAGTTACCATTTCTTTTGTGATGATTTTATTTTCTGAACTCTTTTGTCATTAATATTAATATATATGAGCAATCTGGGATATTTAACAAGATATCAAAATTGGATTAAGAGCTTACAACCTAATAACACAAAATAATGGAAAAGAAATTGGATAGCATGTCTTGGAGTTTTTGTTGTTTTTTTTTTCTTAAATGGTAGCCATAAATTGTCTTATGGTCAGACCCGACTTTTATCAAATACAAATTTAATTTTCTTTATGATTATTATTCTAAACAATAATGTATTAAATTGATACAATAATAAAGTTAATAGTGATATCTGTAAATTATAAAAGTATGTTGAAAAATATTTGTTGTGTCGGCGAAGATTCGTTTTGTCGAAAATATTAGATGAAAGTATATACGACAGTGTCGAAGTAATCAATTATTGGTGGCTCCAAAATGAAATATTGTCAGATATAGAAAACATCATAAATAACTTTTTTAATAAAAATTGTCAACCGTACTATCACTGTTTAAATACCTAGTGATAAAAGTACAGTAACATGATGTATTTTACAGTGATATGCAGTATTTCACAGTATCACACGGTATTGAACAGTACTTTATATTTTTGATTCAATAATTATTACATCAGCAAGTTTATATTCGTACATCAATAATTGTCATTATACACATTATTTTATATTATTAAATCAATAAAATTGACATGACATATATAGTAACTCATATTAGTTGATATGATATTATTAGACTAGTTAGTATTATTGACAATGTGTAGGAAGTTCTGTCAAGAAAATGAGTTATTTGATTGCGCGTCGTATATTCGGAAGGCCCTCTCTTTTCTAGTAACAACCTGGTTGTCAATACTGTGAGCTTATAATATTAATTGGGATTAATTGTTAGAAGATTGAAAATGTGTAAATAATTAATGATTAAAAGGTGTTAATTAATGATAGTTATAATAAATAAAGTGCGGTAAATATTTGTTTAGCGCGAGACGTTTGTTCTAAGTTCAACTTATTATTCCATGGACCCACCATTTGTCAATTTGTTAAACCGTCAGCAAAATGTTATTCTAAAGGGTCCTCCATATATATTTGTTTTTATTATTATAATAATAGTAATAAAACAGAAACTTTTTATATAAAACAAGTAACTTTTTAATATATATATATATATATATATATATATATATATATATACACGATAAGGATCTTAAACTCACCCAATTAAAAATTCACTCAACTCACCCCCCTTTAGCGAAGGATCGGGCAACGGTTCGTCCGTCGCTATATATACAACCGTCGTCTATATGTTGTCCGTCGCTAAAAGCTAAGACGATGGTAGTATATATAGCGATGGACCAAACCGTCACCCGGTCCGTCGCTAAAGGGGGTGAATTGGGTGAGTTTTTAGTTGGGTGAGCTTAAGATCCGGACCGTATATATATATATAAAGTTATTTGTTTTATTTAAATATTTTATTATTAAAATAAAATTAGACAAAAGTTTTCGTAATCGGTGTCAAACGTGGTATGTTAAGCATTCTTCTATAAATAGGTTGCTTAGGTGAGTAATGAAGAACACACTAAAAACATAAAATTCTTTTATTATAATATTGTGAATACTTCTTTGAGTATAAGGATATTCTAAGTGTTGCAAATAGTACAAAAAATTCTCAAATTAATCTCTTACATATCAGATAGTATTTAACTTTCTACTAAGGTAAGGGATATCATTTTCTTTCATACTCCATATTATGGTAAGACAGTATTTTTCGTTATACAACTTTATCATTAAATGATGGAAATTTCTGAAATAATTAAGAATATCCTTAATAGTTTGTACTTCATCAAATATTGTTCACCTGAATCTTTCTATTTTAAATTGTTATTTTTGAACTGAGAGCATTATTTTCTTAAATATTATGTTCTATCAAGAACTCTAATTGATTTTTTGGATATCTTGTTGACAATTTGAGTTATGGATAAATCACTAATATTTATTCTCTTTATATAATTAATGTGATCATTTATGTCCATATATCATATTATTGTTATTGTATTAATTATCGAAACTAAGTCGTTGTGAATGTCTTCGGCCTGAGTGCAAAGATAAGATGATTGTTGAGTGTCGTTTGCTTGTGTGGCAATGACACATAGTGAAAATTCTTTGTGGCATGGGTGCATACAGTAATTGTTGATTGGCATTGTGATGCCCCCCAGGATAGGTTCAATCCACCCAACCCATTCTGAGTCGCCAAATACGTAGTACAGAATTCACATACAATCTTTTATAACAAAAGGTCGTGAGAAATACGATCATACAACTGTGAGTGTCAATACAAACATGTAAAAAATATAAACACTCAAACTAAGTCCTTATTACAATTATTATCACACTATTTTACAAAAATAGTGAGGACTACTATTACTCTACTCTGACCATCACTCTGTCCCCCGACTAGTCCCTGCGACATTCTCATTTCCTGAAGAGGACAATAGAAAAAAAGGGTGAGCTCAACTAGCTCAGTAAAAAATATTATGACTAAGATAATAAAAAATAATTTATCATTAGTCTTCAACATATCAGATAAAATATTATGGACAACAAGTTTTAGATCAACAACTGCAGCGGAAGTAACAATGCATCAGAAGAGTTAAGTAAGAAATAATGTCTACTATCTTCTATGATTTAAAAGTCCATAATTAATATTTTATCCATATAACATCAATCAATATATATCTTGAATCAAATATTCATCTTTGCATTACAGACCAAAGATATTCATTTGTATCACCAGTTGGTCATGTTCATCTCAACATCTGTCCATCTTTGCACTACGGGCCAAAGATATTCATCGGGTAATAATTCATCTTTGCACTACAGGCCAAAGATATTCATCAAATAATCATCCATCTTTGCACTACAGGCCAAAGATATTCTTTTGTATCACCATTTAAGACTAAAGATGATGAAAAATATTTTAAAGAACGAATCAAGTGAGATAAAGGACAAAAATTAGGAATTCATAATTTAGTTTATCCAAGTTCAAGAATACTCCATAATAATCAATTGTGGATCAAAATTCAAGAATGAAGATCAAAACTTGGATCCAATCAAAGATAGGAACCATAATAGCCAACTTGGACAAATAAAAGAACATTTAATTTTTTTGTGAATAGTGCCGTATTCATGAATAGTGTCGTATACGTAAATAGTGCCGTATACGTGAATAGTAATCCCAATATGAAAATAAAATCCATACCAATATTTCGGTGTCATGATATTGAAAGAAATAACATCATTTTTGAAAAAAATAACATCCCTTACCTCAAAAGAATAGTACTTCTGACTGGATATAATGCTGAAGGAAACTTACACTTTATAGCAACATTCAAAGTATCTAAATACTCACAAAAATACGCTCGATATTATAGAGAGGGAAAACTTCTGATTCTGGTGTGATTTTCAATTCTAACTTAAGCACCCTATTTATAGAAAAATGCTTATAACGCCAAAGCAGAAAATTTAATAAAATATTATTTTTTTTCTTCATGCACCACCCGCCTGCCATCCTTGGAAAATTTTCCTCCAGCAATCAGCCAACAAAAGTCAAGAGTGGGGCCCACCCATTCTAGAAAATCTCCACAAAAATATTTTAAATTTTAATAATATTCAGAAACTTCAATAATTCATAATAAATAGCCCTTTTATCAGAAAAATACAAACCTTATATCCATTCTATATGAAATTTAATTCTCCACAACTTTGTAGAAGAAAGTTTTTTCAAATTCTGAACGAAAAATGACCCAAATTTACATACAGACGAACTTGCAGGCTATAATCAAATTTCAGTCAAAAATAGGGCCCACCAACATATTTAACATATTTTTTGTAACAAAAATATTCCGGACTCAATTTGCTCTCTTCCTCATCATTTTATTCGTATATCGTGCATTTATTGTAAAAATATCACCATTATTATATTATTACAACATACACTTATAATGTAATATTACAATAATATATTTGAATGAATTATTTTATCAAAGAAGATAAAATATCAACTCTCAATAATTGTCTCTTTAAAAAATTCCTCCATTAAATAAATATTTTCTTATTATTTTTATCAATAATTAATTATTCACAAATAATATTACAGAATCACAATAATGACAACCAGGTCGTTCCCAAGAAAGAGGGGGCTTTTCGATAAGAATTTCTCCTTACTGGGACGCAATTAGATTAACTAACCCCTTTCCTAGATAGAACTTCCTAGACATTGTCAATAATGCTATCTAATAATATTATTCAAATAATATAAATTATTGATTTGATAATGTAAAATATTGTGCAGTGACAATTATTGAAACAACAATAA
This sequence comes from Panax stipuleanatus, assembly GCA_020205555.1. Lineage (NCBI taxonomy): Eukaryota > Viridiplantae > Streptophyta > Magnoliopsida > Apiales > Araliaceae > Panax > Panax stipuleanatus. The sequence goes on along the minus strand of CM035115.1, from coordinate 160,369,237 downwards.
TATAAAATACTGTGTAATACCGTGTGCTACTGTGCAACAACGCGTATTACTTTATTTTAACAACGGGGTATTTTAACAGTGTTAACAGTAACCGTTACGCCGTTATTTATAAAAAACTTATTCTTGTCGTTTTTTTCATCCGACGGTTTTTCATTATGGGGCCCACAAATGGCTGCGCCGTCGTACGAATATTCCTCGACAACAAGAATATTTCATGACCAAACGAATATTCCCCGACAACAATGAATATTTTATAACCACTTGCTAATTTTAAAATATTTGCACATATTATCCATAATTTACCACATTTATCAAATCATCCCCTTACTATTCAAAATAATATATAGAGAAAATTCAATTTTATTCATAAAAAGTTGGGGTCTTACATGCATGATCATGACCATTGGTGTTACAGTTCAATATCTTTGGCCTGGGTGCATGCAAAGATGAATTGTGGATTGACATGATCAATTACCATTGGTGTTATAATTGATTATCTTTGGCATGAACACAAAGATAAATTGATCGACATGATTATGACCAGGAACTGTTGAATGACGTGATTATGAATAGGAATTTGAATTGGTTTAATCATAATTTTTGGTGTTACAGACAAATACAAGTGGTGGAATTTTTCTCCGGTGAATAATTGATTGGTGTTATAGGGATAAAATATAAATGTTGGATTTTTCAATTTGAGAAGATAATAGACATTATGATCTATTTGACTCCTCTAAAGGATTGTTTATTCCGTTGCAGTTATTTGTTGAACATTTATATCATCTACCATATGTTCTAAATATCTGATTTATTACTGTTAAAAACTAATGATAAATTATTTATCTTAGTCATGATATCCTTTACTGGGCTATTTGTGCTCATCTTTTTGTTTCATAATTAATTTCTTTCAGGAAATAAGAGTGTAAGCTGGGTCCAGTGGGGAGAACGGGGGAATGGAGTGATGGTCCGTGTTAGTGATTGTCCTCATTAAATTATAAAATAGTATAACAATAATTGTATTGAGAACTTAAAATGTGTGTTACAGTATTTTGTTTGGCCTTGTAATAATTTAAGTGTGGATAATGTCGTACTTTATACGATACGATATTTGTATTGAACACTCATAATATGTGTGTTGTCATATTTTGCACGAAAGTATAAAAGTTGTATATAGGAGAATTTGTGTTTGTAGTATGATTTTTGACTACTCAAATTGGGTGGTAAAGACGTGAATTTCGGGGAGTCACACTTATTTTATCTCTAAAATATTTTTTTCAAAATTGGGAAGATTTGGAGAGAACGAAAGACTTGATTTAGTAATATTTTCATAATTTTGGCCTTGACTTTTTAACTAACTCAATTGATTTCCACTAATGTTTTAAAATTCGGTTCGAAACCGTCGACTCGACCGGTTGAATTGCGAATCCGATGACAAACCAAAATGATTAGACCCTTGTAACTTGGATGACGACCAAACAATCCTAACTTACTCATGTTGAAAGCGAATTTTTAAGTAGGTCTCGTTTTTTTTGAAACTGCTCCCAGCTCATAATATGGTGGAAGAGGTGTCGTGAAGATCTAGAAGTGTGAGCAGTAGGAGCTGAGAGGCTCCCGTACTGTTTCAAGGGTAGGGGGATAGATGTGAAACAAACCTGACCCTCCCGATTAAATTAACCAATCCAACCAACCAGTAATTGGTTTCCTATTTTGACCAGTTTGGATGCTTAGTTAGTGTAAAATCTAATTTTTTAACTGATTTTCATTTTTGACCTATTTGGATGCCTACTATAAAATTTGAAATTCTTTTAAGATTTCATAGTGTGAGCCCAAGTATAAATTAGGGTTTACATGTGATTTAAAGAAACTAAAAGAAGCCTCCACGTGTCCTGAGGCAGAAGGCTCGTGAAGGTTGCTTATTTTTGGGAATTGATTGAGGGATTGGATTGGTGGCTAGAATGATAGGGTGATTTAGGCATTATTCAAGTAATTAAGGGTATTTCTGGAATTTTCTTTAAAATCACATGCCAGGCACAAGACCCAGACATGTGCCAGGCACGTGACTATTTTCCAAAAAACTCTATAAATAGCCCCTTCCACTTCAATAGAAAGGGACTTTTTGATTCTCTCTGAACTGAAGACACTCAAGAAGGCTCTCGGGATCCTTGATACTCCAGTGGGCTCTTGGATCCTAGGAGTTCTGCCACGTATTACTCGAGCAATCGCTTACATGTTCTTCTCCCCTCTTCAATCAATCAATCAAGACCGTACTCTTTGTGAATTTCTCTCCTCCTCAGCCAACTCGAAATCCTAACCCTAGTAAGGTACGTTTCCTTACCCACATTTCTTTGGCGACTCTGCTGGGGAGGTGCAGAATTCGTGAAGGGTATGCCCACAACGCGAAGAGGGAGAACTACAGGAAAAGTTTCACCGACAACAAGCATTACTTCGCCGGATCCGGTTCCGAATCAAGCAAATCAAGCTTTCCAAGGCACGAATCTGGATCTCGATTAGCCCATCTTAGAAGACGCTTCTGAAGGAAGTTCAACATCACCACATATGGCTGATCCACAACAAACCAATGTCAGACAGATTGGCGTAGGAAGATAAGGTGAGGAAGCACGTAGAGAACAAGCAACCACGAATGCTGTGCAGTTGGACATGCTCAAGGCGTTAAAGGAGACACGAGAAGGACAAGGGATGATGATGTCCATGATGTCAGAAATGTAGAGGCAACAAGAAGAGATGGGGAATTTTCTCCAGCAGTTGATGCAGATTCCAACCTTCAAAGCTATGTTTCTAGGAAGTTCGCAGGAAGAGCGAATAGGAGTGGACAATAATAAGGAGAATCCAAAGGCGCCACCAGCAACAGAGAGTCATCAGATTCCAATCATACATTTGGATCCCCAAAACAGTGGTGATGTACCACAACCCAGAGTGGAAGCAAACCAGCCTCAACCAATCATCATTCCCACTACACTCCCAGTGTTTTCACAAGTGCAGATACCAACTATCCCGGGTCATGCCCAACAAACAAGCCAACAAACACAACCAATGAAACGTACCTTACTAGGGTTAGGGTTTTGAGTTGGCTGAGGAGGAGAGAAATTCACAAAGAGTACGGTCTTGATTGATTGATTGAAGAGGGGAGAAGAACAGGTAAGCAATTGCTCGAGTAACACGTGGCAGAACTCCTAGGATCCAAGAGCCCTACTAGAGTATCAAGGATCCCGAGAGCCTTCTTGAGTGTCTTCAGTTCAGAGAGAATCAAAAAGTCCCTTTCTATTGAAGTGGAAGGGGCTATTTATAGAGTTTTTTGGAAAATAGTCACGTGCCTGGCACATGTCTGGGTCTTGTGCCTGGCATGTGATTTTAAAGGAAATTCCAGAAATACCCTTAATTACTTGAATAATGCCTAAATCACCCTATCATTCTAGCCACCAATCCAATCCCTCAATCAATTCCCAAAAATAAGCAACCTTCACGAGCCTTCTGCCTCAGGACACGTGGAGGCTTCTTTCAGTTTCTTTAAATCACATGTAAACCCTAATTTATACTTGGGCTCACATTTGCCCCCTGCACGTGAGTCACGCATTTGAAGTGATGATCGTGCAAAAATACTTGTTTGTCTTTGAATCTTATTTCAGATTTCTGAACGATCCGCGGAGCTTGATGTTGCAAATCTCAAAAAAAAAAACCAAAATCTTAGAAGAAGAAAAACCCTAAGAGAGCTCTCCCAAGATATATTGGAAATCATTTATCAAATTTGTTTCCAATTCCTGCTAAATTAAATCTGAAAACTTGGCAAACAGGGGATTAGTAGCAACAGTTAATAATATATATTGATTATTCAGAAATATGGAAATAAAGATGTAGTATAAATATATTTAATACATACTTTTTATTAAATAAACCCACTGATATAACGTAGCATGTTATTTGGAAGTAAAATATATATATATATATATATATATATATATATATATAAATAAATAAATAAAGATGCATGGTCAGTATTTATTTATTATTATTATTATATATATATATATATATATATATATATATATATTTAATCATGATCCATATATATATATATATATATTTAGCAATCCGAACCAGACAAGAAGTTTAGAAAAATAGGTTCAAATTTATTTATTATTATTATTTTTTGGTCCATAATTAGAGTTCTAAAATAAAATAATTTTGTAGATATTAATCCACATAGAGTCACAAGTTTATTATGATACATGCTTTGTGTTTCATGATCACGTGTGTATATATAGAAAGACAAGTCTGAATTTCTTCTTCATTATTGATAAAGTAATACAATATCAGTAGTATTGTATTGAAGAGAAGAAATTAATACAAAGAGAGAAGTGATTGACGCTAGACAAGTGTACGGAAGAAATTACTGCAGGCACATATACAAGGTATTTTATATTCACCATCACTTTTTTTCTTTTTCTAGATTATAATCTTATGATGCAATCGGAAGTAACGTGGGCTTGTGACCAAGATGATGTGATTGAATGTGGCGTGGAAAATTGTTACGTACACCCAGCGTGTCAGCCTGCCCAGAGTAGATAGGTTAATTCCTATATGTCCCCACGAGAGGGACACCTGCTATATAACAATAGCATTACAAAAATGTTATCTAAATATTATTTGTCTACTGTTATAGTATTCACTCACTATGAGTGATATACATTACCAAATGGTTTCGGGTATATATGTATATATATATATATATATATATATATTTTATTATATATATATCATTGCAGGTTGATGCGAATATATATATATATATATATTTATTATCTATCATCTCGGCTGTTGGCCAAAATGAATGACTGCAGCGATTTTATATATATATATATAAATAATATGAAAGACAATCATGCACTGTGACGTTTTTGTTTTTGTTTTTGTGCGGGAATGAAATTTGTTTTATCATCTATTTTTTTTCCAGGTAATTGCAAGTTTTTTTTCTTCCGGATATTAAAGAAAGACTTACTTTTAAGGAATTTCAAGCGACGCTTCGTTCCAATCAATCATACAACGAACTAAGAAAGGAAGCAAAGTACTATAATTGGACCATCCTGGATGGGTGAACCCAGGGTGCCGAATCCTAGGGTTCAGTCACCCTAGGATATCGAATCTCAATGTGGTCGAATCCCGAGGTGACCGAACCTTAGAGGATTTACCGTCATTTGCTAATTTTGTTTTCTCTTCTTTTCAGGTGTTCTTAATCTCTTCTTTTCCGGGATAAGTCTTCTTCTTCGAGCCTAGACCTTCTTCTTTTTTTCGCGTCGTACATTGTCAAAGAGAGATTGTTTTCAAAATGACCTCATTTGTTCGGGATTCACCTTTTCTTTTTTTCCTTTTTTTTAGAGCGAGAAGATGAAAGATTTGCCTTTGTCTGTTGAGTCGCTTGGTTTTTTTTTTGATCCTCTTAATCCGGGTATTGCCACCTTACTGTCTAATGATGACCTTGGTTATCTTCCTACTGACCAGGGTTTCAAGGAATTATCGGCAGCATAGCAGCCACCTGTTTCGTCATCCTTTGTCAAGGAGTCACCAGCAACACAGCAGCCACAGCAGCCACCTGTTTCTTCATCCTTTACCCCGAGTGATTTTATGACGGCTTCTAAAGTGGCTCCTACTAGATCTTCCTTCAATCCAAGTGGAGATCTTGTTTCTTGGAGGGGTTTCAGATATCTTCTTCCAGCCAGAAAGTTCTCGATCGTCTCATAGCTCGGTTTCCTCAAATACTTGACCGTCTGACTATCTGCATGGCCCCCGTCTAGACTTTCTTTTTAGATCGACTTGCAAGCCTTATCCTTGAGTTGCACAGTCTTTCTTTCTATTCTTTGCGAGCTGAAGACTTGGATAGATTTAGCGGTGAACTTAATGACTTCTCCACCGTAGGCTTCGACATGTCTCCCTTTCGTGATCGGCTGAATCTTCTTAGTTCCACTTTTCAGATTGTTGCACTACGGTCAGAGGTTACTATGTATTAGCACGAGAATAACTCTTTTTCGGAACAACTTTCGGATCTTGAGAACACCGTAAACGAACCTGAGACCCGACTTCAGGGTTTAAAGTCAAATATCCAAGCTTTTCAGAAGCTGAAAACTGTCAATGTGAAGGCTCGGGATGCTGCCATTGCTAAATTAGAGGCCCTATCTTTGCCCCCTCTTCAGTTTGATATGTCATGACCTTTAGATCATGGCTTTTTTGTAGTTTTTCTTTTTTCATTCCTGTAAAAAAAACTCATTTATATATATTTCCTTTATCAGAATATAGTTTCTTTAGCCTTATTAATTGCCTTTAATTTGATTTTTTTTTTGCAAACCAACACTTGAGTCCATACTTTTTTAAAAATCAAAGAAAATTATTCAAGTATAAGTGAAAGTTTGACATTTTATTGATAATCATGTTGCTTTTAACGAAAAGCATAACGTTTCAGAAAATAATTCTTGCTTTTGTCGGAGAAATCATAACGTTCGCCACTTTTAGAGATAAAGTGTAACTTTCGAGTTCGAGGGCTTATACTCAGGTGCCTCAATTACTTTTAAAGTTAAAAGTATAACTTTTCGGGTTTGAGGACTTATAGTCAGGTGCCTCAATTACTTTTAAAGTTAAAAGTATAACTTTTATGTGATGACTATCTCATGTATAATATTTCTTTACCCATTTCAGGTTCAGTGGGCCTAAGATAGCATCTGATCCCACACGAGATATTTTGCAATATCCGCTTTCGGAGATCTCTCGCACCCTATACGGGCCTTCCCATTTGGAAAAAAATTTGGTGGTTGGTGTTCCTCTCATGACTTAATTCGCTGTCTTGAGCACCAAGTCCCCCACCAGAATTTGTCGAGGTACCATTGCAGTATTGTATTGTTGTCGCAGTTTTCATGGTACCATTCTAATTTTTCTTTAGCCTCTCGGAAGTCAGTTAAGGATTCTAGAGCAGTTGGTCGGTTCTCTTCCTCGACTAAGCTTCGGAGTCCCATCCTTGTCGAAGGGATTTCTATTTCAGCGGGCAAGATAGCTTCTTCACCATATACTAAAGCGTATGGGGTTTCACCCGTAGGCCTTCTTTTTGAAGTTCAATAAGCCCATAACGCTATTGGTAACTGTTCTGCCCATGTCTTCGGGTGATTGTCCAGGGTTTACGAGAGAATTTTGATCAGAGTTTTGTTTGTGGCCTCTGCTTGTCAGTTGCCTTTCAGGTAGTAAGGTGGTGATTTGTAATGCTTCACCCTGTATCTATCTATTAGACTCTTGACGTCCCTATTGATGAAGGGAGTTCCATTATTTGATAAAATGACATTCGGGATCCCGAAATGACAAATAATATGCTCCTTGATGAAATCTGCCGATGCTGGTCCCGTAGCCCTCTTTAAGGGTATTACTTCTACCCACTTTGTGTACATCTCAGTGGCAGTCAAGATCTAGATGTTGCCCTTTGAATTGGGATGAATAGGACCTATAAAATCCATTCCTCATGTATAAAAGGGCCATGGTATTGCTAAGGTACGTAAATCTACGCGCGGGAGCATGAATCAAGTTCCCATGAATTTGGCAGCGTGACACTTCTTGGAAAACTCTAAACAACCCCCTTCCATTCTAGGCCAGTAGTAACCATGATCAATCAACTGTTTATACAACTTGGCTCCTCCTTGGTGTTCATCTTTGTGCATTTGGTAGACCAAATCTTTGGCCTCTCCTAATTCCAAACACCGTAAGGGCTTGCCGTTGAACCCTCTTCTAAACAACTCTCCGTTTTGTAAGAAAAAAACGTTGTGCTTTCTTCTTTATCGTGACTGCATCCTTCTTTTCGACAGGAAGACTATCACTTTGAAGAAACTCCATATATGGGATTTGCCAATCTGCTATGTCATCGATGAAGGCGCATTCCTCCTCCCCAGGGTATTCTTGGCACGAAAGGCATCGTCGTTGAAGGGCATCCACTTCTTTCTTCATTTCGGGCCAATAATACCCTTGTCGCTATAACCTTCGATACAACCCGAAATCGTGTGGCTTGCGGGCAAAGTTATAATTCCTCCCAAGTCTTGTGCAAACGATGAGAGCGTTGCAAAGGAATCACATGCTTTAGTGACCAAGTGGGGTTTAAAGGCATCTAGGGCACCATTGTTGCATATGCTTACTAGATTCTTCTCCTCAATCGGCTCCACACATTTTTGCGCCTGAGCCCTGAATCTGTCTACGTAATCTGACAACTCTTCATTTGGCTTTTGTTTGAATCGCATTAATTCCACGATGGTCACCTGTTTCTGCACATAGAAAAATTTCTTAAAAAATTGTAACTTCAAATCGTCCCAATCTTGGACTGACCCTTTCTCTAGATTGTAGTACCAACTGAAGGCACTATCTGTCAACGTTTTAATGAACTCACGGAGCAAGAGGTTGTGGTTGATCACTTCATCATAACCCATCCACGGAGACATTGACTCTACAAACCTGGCTATATGTTCTCTTGCATTCCCTTTCTCTCCATTGTACTTCGGAAACTGTGGAGGGTGCTCAATATACCCTGCTGGGTAAGGCTGTCTCCGTATATACGTCGGGTATGGTGGAGTGAAGTCCAATTCTGAGGGTCTGGTTGTCTGTCTTCGGAGTTGGTTGATTACGTCAAGCATATCATCCTTCGTCACGTACTGGTTTGTTGTATGGACTCTTTGAGGGATTGTGATGTATTGCTACATTGGCGGTGTATATGGTATGGAGATCGGTCGGTGTACACTTGCACATAGTTTTCGTTTCTTTCTACCGCAACTGCTATCTCAGTTTCTCATTCTCTCTGCCTGCCCACTAGTATTTCTATCTCTCACTAGCTACACCATATAATCCCATCTGCGGCAACCTTTTCAATTCCTCATTGCCCCTCTTTTAATTTAAAGGTTTATGGTATTTTTAGTATTTTTCTTTTTAATTTGGTGCCTTTGAAACCGGTTGAATTTAAACTTTGCTATTCATTAGGGTTGGTCTTGGCCTTCGGCCGGATGGTGTTTCTAGACATAAACAGCATTAAACAGTATACACAGATGCAAGAGAGATTGATTTTGTACCAACAAAAAATAAAATAAAAAACAAAAAAATGAAAGATATTGAGCAGTAAAAAATATTACTGCAAGTTCAATTAATATTGCGAGTCACCAATACAAAACTATATTTTATAAAAGAAACTATAACTAATAAAATTCTTTTATAATTTTGGTCACCCGGCCCTCAAACTGCTTAATTACGAACACAAGAAACATGTACAATATTATCATGAACTCAATTTAATTAATATCTATATTCATGCTTAATTCGATCTGAACCACGCTTGTAAATTAAGTACACAGAACGAAATTGCGCGTAAAATGTACAAGCTAATAACTTAGTTCTCGTCTCACGATTCAGATTCAAAACGATATATATATAGTTAACTGGTATGCGTAAAGCAGAACAAATATAGTTGATGATAACCCTGATCGATCTTAACAAGTCATCAAGGATTCCTGAATTGTGTGCGGCCAGTTTCACAACCCAATAAATCATCAAATGTGTGAAAGTTTACGAATCGGCTCGGAGCTGACGAACGGCGACGACCCTTAGGCATGCATGCTTTCACTTCCTTCCCATGAAAAATCTTTCCTTCCTTATTCAACCGCGGCTTCATCTTCACTGTTGCAGATTCCCGGGCTTCTGAGGCCAATATTGGCATCATTGTGCTAGGACCACTAGACGGTATAGCTCGCCGTCCGGCGATTGACCGGCTGGCCATTGCTTCGTGTATAGGAAACAAGAAGAGGAGAAGGTAAAAGTGTAGTAGTACAATGTAGACATGTAGTGTAGTAGTAGACATCTAGAAGTCAAGTCAAATCTTGGTTTTTTTTGGATCTTTAATTGTAAGGTAAGTGTTACATCTTGTATACAAAGATAGTTATTTATAATATATTGAGGACTTTAAATAAGCTCGTGAATAGGTGAGAAGGGGGCAGATATGGAACAGCTCATAGCTTGCTTGCAAGAGGAGAGAGACAATGAGTAGTTAGTTAGTTTGCATGAGGGAGGGTGAGGAGGTGATCAGATCTCTTTTTGACTCTGTAAATTAGCAGTGGAGGAGGTGAGGATGCTCGTGAGTTTCTGTCATTGCACTAACGTCAAAGGAAATGTCTCAAATCTAGCTAGTACTAATCTTAGTCTCGTCCTAGACCATCACTTTTTTTCTTTTCTTTTTTTTGTGTATTCGACTGAAATTTAACATTCTTGTTTTTGGTAAGAATCAATGAATCCCAATAACTCATGCACCCAAAGCTTTATGTATAGATGGGAAAAAATTTCAATTGCTATACATTTTTTTTCGCCTATACTTATTGTTAGAATTTAAGAACGAATAATATTGCAATCACACAGATATTATATTAAAGACGAAAAAATAAAAATACACGATATATCCAGGTTCACCAATTTGACTAATTCTGTTTATCTGATGTATTCATAAGATGTCTCACATACTCTACAATGATTCACATGTACACCAAACAATATTTTTATAATAATTAGAAAACCCTAACAGCTATAACATGAGTCCAAACACATGAGATCAAATGCATTAGTAAAATCCAAGACCGGACTACTAATTAATAAATCCTCAAGCCTAATTACTTTGTGTTTGGCCATTAGTCAACCCCCGACTACCCTATCGTAGTGACCATTAGTCGAATCCGTAAAAGTATAAGTCAATTCCAACACTTATTATATTAATATTACAATAATTTATAATACATTTGGTCCCCTGATATAAATTTCTGGTTTCACCCGTGTTTATCACAACGCAGAATCCTTTAGGCTCCTTTAGGTTAGTCATAAACATACTTGTACAGTTGTACTATATTCTATTGTACTATGTCATATGCCATTTGTTAGATTTAAGATTGAATAATAGATGCATGCAGTTGCACATAAATTAAGTAAATAACAAAAAAAATAAGAACATACCGTATACTCATATTCATTAAATTATGATTAGTCATGCATGTATGATGTGCTTATTAATTTATTTCACACACTCTATAATGATCCGCACACTAAATATTGTTTTTATAATAATTAAAAAACCCTAACCGTTATAATATGAGTTCAAACTCACGAGACCCAAAATATTAGATAAACTCAAGACCTAGCGAGAGTCCCGACTACGCTGTTGTAATGACTATTATACATCAGAAAAATTTAAAAGTTAAACCAGACTTTTATTAATTCGAAAAAGTAGAATATGATTTGGAGCAAATTTAAGTGTGAAATTTAGATGCATTAAGCATTTCAGAAGCTTCATAATACTAATTTATGCAAGGGAGCAAGTACTATTCATGATTTATCTTCTCTTCTGGATGTTATTAAATTGTTATGACTGGGTAAATACTGACTACGCTGAGTAGCTGACACATCATTCACATGATTCTATTCCTCTTCTTCAGTTCCAGGGTCCAATATAATATATATATATATATATATATATATATATATATATATATATATATATGGCAAAATTAATGATTTAGCCACCGAAATTGTCACATTTTTTTGAATACATGATTGAACTTTTAATTTATAAAATTAACTCATTGAACTAATTATTATTTTCAAATTGGGTCATTCCGTTAAAAAAAAATTGACAAACGTTAATTTTTTATCTACGTGGCGCTGACGTGGACGTAAAAAAAAAGAAAAAAAGAAAAAGACATGGAAAATAAAAGATGGCATGAAAAATAAAAAATATTGCTTATGTGGCAAAAAAAAAACTTGAAAATAAAAATAAAAAAATCAAAACATCTTTTTGCAAAACAGATTTAACCATCTTCTTTATTTGATTCCTTTTATTCTTCATCAAAACAGATCTAACCAAAACAGATGAACATACAACCCAAATCTAAATACACAAAATCAAAATAAAAATTTTCATCTTCCCCAAATCTTCCCTTTTATCAAAATCTTCATCTTCCCCAAATTTTCATCAAATCTCATCAAATCTACATACATCTTTTCAAACCATCTTCTCTGTCTGTATCATCACTTTCGTCCCCACCCTCCACGCCGTACGGACCTCCTCTCTCTCCCGCAAATGGCGAAACCTCTGGACCTCCTTACCTTCTCTCAACTTCGATTTCCCTCTCTTCCCTGCCTCCGATCACCTCTCTTCCACGCACTGCCGCTTTGCCGACTTTGTCGACCAAACCCTAATCTTCCGCCCTCGCACCCCTATTGCCGATTTCTTCGAGATCATCGGTAACCGAAATCCTGGTTCGATCAACTGTACTGCCTTCTTTATAGGCCACTGATATTCTGCGATTCGCCACATTTGATTTGTCTAGTGATTCGAGCCTTGCCTTGATGATTTTGGGTTTTGGTTTTGCGAAGAACAGAGACCATATCAGAGTCCATCCGATCCCTTAATCCTCGAAGAACTTTAGCACTGTGAGTGAATTTTGTCTCGGATTTTAAACTTTATGTACGGGATTTTCTCCAGTTGAGGCGAAGAACACGTGATGGTCTTTGATGAACTCATCTATGACTTTATGGGTTTTACTGTTTATCTATTTTATTGTTCTGAATCGGATGTATGTGATGGTTTCTGTTATGGTCCATCACCGATCATTTGTGTATTTAGATCTATATGGTTCATTAACTTTATTTCCAGACCTGTTTTGTGCCCAGTATGTTCATCATGTTATTTGCTTTTTGGATTTTGTTGGATGTATTTTCTGGTGTAATAGCCAGTGTAATAGCTGGCGGAATTAGTCGAAAATCATGGCTCTCCGGTGATGGTTCTGGGTCTGGCTACTCTGTTTTAGATGTTAAGGTCCTTTCCCCCTTGAAGTGTAATGTCAAGTGTTTATGTAATAAATATATAATAATGGTTCATTCCTGTCCAAACTTCTTTCAATTTATATAGTGTTCTGTTTGAAATATTGCTTGCCTCATTTCCACGGGCGGCGGAATTAGTCGGAAATCATGGTAGCGGGGGATTACTGTCATATTCCTTTCTCTTTTTTTATAAATATTTTTAAAGAATTGGTTGCTGGGTAATTTGATGAAAATTTGGAGAAGATGAAGATTTTGATAAAAGGGAAGATTTGGGGAAGATGAAAATTTTGATTTTTGATTTTAATGTTTAGCTATTAATGTTGTCTTTTTTTTAAAGAAAAATATGTTTGATATTTTAATTGATTAAGATTTGATTTATCTTGATAAATATATTTGATTTAATGAATGAATGAAAAAATGTTTTATTTTTATTAATTTGTTTAATTATTAATGTTTTATTGATAAATATATTTTATTTTTTTTAAGGAAAATATGTTTGGTTTTTTAATTGATTAAGATTTGATTTATCTTGATAAATAAATTTGATTTAATGAATGAAAAAATGTTTTATTTTTATTAGTTTTTGTTTTGATTTTAAGTTTTTTTATTATTTTTTGCCACATGTAATAATAATTTTTTTTATGCTGTCTTTTTTTTCCATGTCATTTTCATTTTTTTTTACATCCACGTCAAAAAAGTTTTTAGCATCCGTTAGCCAGATTTGACAGAATGACCCAATTTGAAAATAATAATTAGTTCAGTGAGTTAATTTGATAAATTAAAAGTTCAATCAGGTATTCAAAAAAAAAGTGTCAACTTCGGTGGCTAAATCATTAGTTTTGCCATATATATATATATATATATATATATATATATATATATATATATATATATATATATATATATATATATAATGGAGCATTAACATCCCTTCAGGCTTCAGGCCAATTAAATCTCCTTTTTGAAAATTTGAATAAGAAGAAGATGATAGAAATTAACTACATGACCCCATGCATGCATGCATCAGTTTCTTTGGTGACTGCCATATGTGCCAATAGGAACAACTCGATGCATATTGCATGCAGCAGTTCTTGTTTCCTTCACATGATAACAATGGGATTCATTCATAAAGAATTTGATACACGTACGTACAGAATTAAATAAAGAACCTTATATTTACTTTTGTTTTCCTTAAATACGTTTCTATATGTCAGACAGACAGACAGACATCCCAATGAGTATATAATCATATAACTAATTATAAAATCTACAAGGTTAACTTTAAATAACCATTCCATCTCTTTAAAGTTAAAATAACTTAAAAGGTATATATTAATCTGATGGACCATTTTAATAATCACTAAATAATAATATATGTGCTGACTTTTAGTGATGATTAATATTACCGTCAGGTGTTAATGTTATTAGTTTAGACATTAATTGTAATTTTGTACCGTTTGTAACTCTTTGGAATATCATAATTTTTTTTTTGTAATTTTCTACCGTTTGTAACGGGTTTGAATATCATAAAAAAATCGTAAGCTAATGTGATTATTTTAGTCATCAAAATAATCTCGTGTCAATGTGATTATTTTACCATGGGCGGAGCTGCTTTCAAGGAAACATAGGCAGCTTATGTTCAATTTTTTTCTTTAAGTATTTTTTTTTTGGGAATTATAGGGACAAAAATATTAATCAATAAATTTAAAAGGGCATAATTATAGTTGGATGAATTTGTTTGTTTGGGGTTAAAAGTACACTTCTCAACCAAATAAGAGATAAATGGTTGAATGATTATTTGGTTATTTACATTAAAGAAAATGATGTATTTAGAACCACAGATATTGAAGCTATCGTGGAACATTTATAAGCTACCGGGCTGGAAAAATGACATTGTAATTTTTAAACAACACTATCTTCAGCTAATATTTGAACAATTTGTATATATTTAAATTTTATATGCTTTACAATTTTTTTTATTAAAATCTGCCCCTATTGTTGATCCATTGACATAAATAGTTCATGGGAAAAAATTAAGTTATTTGGGCCTCGGAGGATATTGACAGGTCGAATAAATACATACTCATATTCCTAGTCATGACTATGTGCATATTTGTCCAATTGACACATCTGAAGGAATAAATGCCAGATTTATTAGATTTTTAGCAATTTAATAGGAGTATTATTCGTTGGGATCTCTAGAATTAAAGCTTGTTTTATGAAATTTTTGAGAGACCAAAAGGGGGCACGGATGCTTTATTTATCACCATGTAAAGATGAATACTATATGAAATTTTTGTGTATGTTTTTGGATTAATTTTATAATCTCTCTTTTTCTTTTCTTTTTCCCCAGTACTATATGTTCCACAAATTGATTCTTAGAATTTTTATGAGTGAATATAGTTAAAACTTTTCGTTGTTCCAATTGGCTTGACAAGACTCCAAAAATATCATCACAAAACAAAGCTTGGTAAATTCCAATAATCTCAATAACTCTATTCAGATTATGCAATTCGATAACAACAAATGCTTTAAAAAAAAATCTATACTGCCTATATAAAATAAAATCTATGTATGCATAGTATGTGTATTTGCATATTTTCACAGTTGACACATGCAATTTGTTCAATTGGGTTTTAGTTAGTTGTTAGTTAAACTAATTTATGGCACATTATAGCTAGAATTAAGTTTAGTGCTACTTTTGTTAGTACGTAATATTAGTTTTGAATTATTCTGCTTTGAGAGAGTGCTTTCCATTGTGCGTCGGTATGATTATAAAGCATAGGTTGTTGATAGAAACTTGGAATTGAGTTTTAGTTGAACCAATTAATTATGGCAAGTAAAAGAAGTTTAGTCCTACTTTTGTTAGTATTGAAGGATTATGCTTTGAAAGAGTAGTTTCCTGCTTCGCGTTACGCATGTGATCATAAAGCTCAATTTTTTGATAGAAATGTTGAATAAATTATATCGGAAGGTGCTATTGCATAGAATAAAATAATATTAATAATCATAACAATTAAGCACTTACATGAATTGAGAGAAAACATCTTGTATGTATTAAGCTTTCGCTGCGCGTAAGGGTAAAAGTCTTCAATTGCCTCTCTCAATCTTAATGATGGATGTATAGGTGTGTATAAATTTCTTGAGACGGCAACTGGGACCAAACCCTAACTGTTTTATTTATTAGATAGCTAAGGGTCAAAATCGTCCATCAAGATTATGAAACCCTAGGGCCCATTATGCCAACTTAATATTAGTAATAATATTTATGGGCCACACAATTAATTATCAAACCCATAAATAAAGTAATAAATTAATACACTATGTAAGCCCAATAATTACATAAATAGTAGAGGCCACATAAGTGAATAAAATATTCTAACATTCTCCCATTTGGCCGAAATACTATTTATATATAAAACATAATGCTTACAATCATTAATTTGGCCAAGTATTAATTTAATATCTACATCCTGTTCAAATAAAAACACCAATGCGAATTAATACAATCGTTGTGTCACTATTAACACAAGATCCCCATTAGTTACACAATTAGTACTTTTATTAGAACAAAGATTAACATTAAGCATAACAGGTATGAATAGAGTTTACATGAGTGGTAATAGATTAAACTCATTCATATGGTCCAAAATTAACATAATCGTTACGTTTGCTCATAAATTCTCAAGTGTGCACAATAAAGAGAATAGCAAACCATAAACATAATGTGAAGTTCAAAACAACGAGTTCAAAATTGTTGTCTTACATCAAAATAACTCATTAATTAAAACTACCAGTTAAACCCATGCCGGTATTATGCTCTAAAAAGAGCTTGGGTGATAAGCCTTTCGTAAATGGATCCGCTAATATATCATGCGAACTAATATACTTAATGACAACATTTTGATCTTCAACTCTTTTCCTTGACAAATAAGTACTTAGTGTCGAGGTATAGCAGAATCATTATCACAAAATACTTTCAATAGCCTTGAAATGGAATCTATAACTTTAAGTCCTGAAATAAGATTCCTTAATAATACGACGTGACAAGTAGCATGATAACAAGTCACATATTATGCCATCATCGTGAAAGTGGTAGTTAACTCCTGCTTATGACTTCTCCACAACATAGGGCCTCCTGAAAGCATAAAGATGTACCCTGATGTAGATTTCTTTTCATCTTTACACTTAGTAAAATTAGAATCAGAATAACCAACAACTTCAAGGTTATCTGATTTTCTGAATGTAAGCATAAAATTCTTAGTGCCCTGTAAGTAGCGTAAAATCTTTTTGGCTGCTTTTCAGTGATCCAAATCTGGATTTGACTGGTAACGTCCAAGCATGCCAATTACATACGCTATATTTGGACGTGTACAAACTTGAGCGTACATAAGACTCCCAACCACAGAAGCATAGGGAATAGGATTCATTTGATCACGCTCAAGTTTATTCGTAGGACATTGATATGAGCCAAATTTGTCACCCTTAACATTAGGGGCGACAGTATGGGAGCAATTTTGCATGTTATATTTGTTAAGAACTTTGTCAATATAAGCTCTTTGGGACAATCCTAATATCCCGCGAGACCTATCTCGATGAATTTCAATACCTATAACATAAGAGGTTTCACCGAGATCCTTCATATCAAAATTTTAAAAAGGAAACGTTTGGTCTCATGCAACATGTCTAAGTTATTACTTGCAAGTAGTATATCATCAACATACAAAACAAGAATAACAAATTTACTCCCACTGACCTTCAAGTATATGCATTGATCAACTATATTTTTCTTAAAATCAAAAGTACTCATCACCTCGTGAAACTTAAGATACCATTCTCTAAAAATTTTGTATGCTTAGTCTCAACAATTTTAGTGGTATGTGAGGGACAGTAAAATCGAAAAACCCTTAGATCTCTCAGGATATCCAAAAAAATGACAACTAATGATTTTAGAGTCAAGTTTCTTTATTTGTGACTAGTAATTAATAAACGTAATGAAAGATTTGTGTCCACCAATTTCAGAGAAAAATGATTCACATATATCAGTGTGAATTACCTTAAGTAGTGCATCATTTCTAGTGGCTCCTTTCTTATTATCTTTCACAAATTTTTCTTTTATACATTCAATACAATGGTCAAGATCAGAAAATCTAGTGAATAAAGAATTTAATCCTTTATAAGACGTTACATTCTATCTTTTGAAATATGGCTTAAGCGTTGATGCCACAATTTTGAAGAATTCTTATTATATAGTTTTCTTTTATTTCCATTTTTAGAGGTACTTTCTGTCACATTCATTGTTAATTAGGATTCAGTAAAGACATTATCCAAATTAAACTTAATAGAGGTTTCCCTCTAAAGATCCAGAACCAATAACATGAGAGTAATGATAAATAATTATTTTATTATTCCCAAACTTAAACGAAAATCCATCAACGTCAAGTTTAGTTACAGAAATTAAATTCCGTGTCATAATGGGAACATAAAGAGTATCATATAAATACAAGGTGAAACCACTCTCCAAAAACTAAAGGAAGAGTTCATACAGCTTCAACTTGTACAGACTCTCCATTGCCAACTTTAATGGTTCTTTCCCCCGTTTGGAGTGTCTTCTTTGAAAGGAATCCCTGCAATGAATTAGTAATATGAACCATAGCACCAATGTCAAGCCACCATGTATTTAGAAGAAACATCAATTAGAAAGGATTCATAAGTTACATAATTGAAATACCTTTCTTTTCAAGCCATTCTCTGAACTTAGGGCATTCTTTCTGAAAATGTCCTTGCTTCTTACAGAAGCGACATTTAGGACCTGCCTCAGAGTTGTCACTTGAATAATTTTTCTTATTTATTTTGGTAGAAATTGACTTATCTTTATTCTTAAAACCTTTGCCATTTTTATGAGCCTTTTTCTTATAGAATCCAGTGGTAGTCAAATGAGCAACATCAGGTTTTTCAATCTTAAGCCTTTCTTCTTCTTGGACGCACATGGCGATTAACTCGCTCATCTTCTATTTTTCTTTCTGCGTGTTATAATTGATCTTAAATGGATCAAATTGTGCAGGAAGAGAAGTCATAATGAAGTGAACAAGAAAACCCTCAGAAATCGCCATGTCTATACCCTTTAATTTAAAGGTCATGTCGTTCATCATCATAATGTGCTCGCGCACTCCACTAAACCCATCATACCTGTTAGTGAGCATTTTTAAAATAAGGGTACTTGCATGAGTTTTAGAAGAACCCTTAAATTGTTCCTCGACTGAAGTTAAGTACTCTTTAGCATTCTCAGAGTCAGGAATGACTCCTCGAATAGCTGTCGTGATAGAGTTTTTCATAATCATAAGGGACATGCGGTTGGATCGCTCCCACTTTTCATAAGTAGCTTTTTGCTCAATTGAGCTTGTATCTGTAAGTGGAGCAGGAGGATCAACTCGTAATGCATAGTCCAAATCCATAACGCCGAGAACAATTTTCACTTGCTTTTTCCAAACAGTAAAATTAGTTTCATTCAAGGCTTCAATTCCAGAGAGATACCCAGAAATACTAGTTGGAGTCAATGCTGAAACACAATCAAGCTCATAAGCATGCTTACAAAAAACTAAAAGAAATTCACAATGTACAACAATAATTAATAATTAATCATAATAAAACCAACTGTAGGGCAAGCAGTTAGTTACATAAAATCTATTTACAACACAAAAAAATAGATTTTAATAAGACGTTGGGCATAATTATCAATCTTTCGTTGGTCCAATTAATAATATGCTAATAACATCCCCATAAAATAATGGACAACACATTTCTCCACGCATCACCGTTGGGCAGAAACGAAATAAACATGTCACTTATGCAATAAAATTTCATTTAATAAATTATAATTCTAATTTTCCGTTGGGTAAAATTAAAATATTCATTTATTAAATGTAACATTATGTGATTTTTCTTAATCTTTAATTGTTTCAATTAATAACCCTCCGTTGGGTTGATTATTAATTTTAACAATAAAAGAGTCACGCATACATGTAAATTATTATGATCAAACTCAATTTTCTTTAAACAACATAATAATCAAGTTTGAAAATTAACATTATTTATAATTTACATGTAACAACTTAAAAGCCCAAATAATATATCATATCATGTTCTAGAATCTTAAATTAGAATATATAATTATGAACATGAATTGATTATAAAATAATCATTAATTTTAATTTGAATACATGAGGGCATAAGAATATCATAAAATTATCTAGACATAAATAATCATTAAATATTATTTTAGTCTCATGTACAGTAAGGCATGAATTATAGATATTTAAAAAAATAAATACTAAGCATGATGCAATAATGCTTTAAACCAAAAATTAAGTAATTGAATTACAATACATACATGATTTTTCAACATAATACTTGATATCATAATACTGTAATATAAACAAAATACTTAATATTGCCAAAATAATAATTTTTTTCTTCCGAAAAGCTGGTTATAGTTGATTATACTTGAGGCGGAGAGAATTCTACTAAATATATATATATATATATATATATATATATATATATATATATATATATATATATATATAGCCTAATAACACATGAAACATGCATTACAGTGAGACTCATTCACAATGTATCAATGATCTCGAGAAGCGCGCAATAAAAAACATACTAAATCAAAATTCAATATATAAATTATGTATTAAAACTGATCTCGAAAAATGCGCAATAGAAAACATGATAATAAAAAATAACTAATGAATCAGAATTTAATATATATGATAATTGGGAGATTGACGTTACTTTCGGAAACTCCTTTTCATGAAACATATTGAATAATTTTATATTATGCCAATAAATAAGTTATGTGGAATTAAAATTTATAGCATAATAACATAATTAATTTATTCTATACACTAACGTAATCAAGCTTTGATACCAGATGTTGAATAAATTATATCGGAACGTAATATTGCATAGAATAAAATAATATTAATAATTATAACAATTAAGTACTTATATGAATTGAGAGAAAACATCTTGTATGTATTAAGCTTCCGCTGCGCGTAAAGGTAATAAAAGTCTTCAATTGCCTCTCTCAATCTTAATGATGAATGTATAGGTGTGTATAAATTTCTTGAGACGGCAACTGGGACCAAACCCTAACTGTTTTATTTATTAGATAGCTAAGGGTCAAAATCGTCCATCAAGATTATGAAACCTTAGGGCCCATTATGCCAACTTAATATTAGTAATAATATTTATGGGCCACACAATTAATTAGCAAACCCATAAATAAAGTAATAAATTAATACAATATGTAAGCCCAATAATTACATAAATAGTAGAGGCCACATAAGTGAATAAAATATTCTAACAAGAAAGGCCAGGGAGAATTTGTACTTTGTTGTATGGGTACATACATAATATTATCCCCGAACCGAGCCTGAAGCTGAAGATTTTATTAATGTATATATTGGTTGGTCATTTTGATTTGGTAAATTATGTTTGAATTTTGATTTTAATTACTACTATACATGCTTTTTGCACCATGTAAGCATGTGAAAATTTGTTAGCTTCACAATAGAGCTAGGTAAATTTATGTTAACAGTAAATGTTCATGCTTCCCCGGCCGGTGCTGGAGTTTCTGCTCAACAGAGAAAGCAACAAGCTCTGACTCTTTCTGCTAGTCAAGTTTGATCTGGCTCATCCAATTTATCTTGGGAGCACCTGCTCTTAGTGCCAACAGATCAATTGACTAGCTACGAAGACCGTAGACCTCTCCAAAAGGTCGTTGAAATTAAATATTGCATATGAAGATATATCCATGTGAAGTTATTCCCCTAAATGAAGCTCCTGATGATCGAGTACTAATTAAACCTGGGACGAGCAGCAGCATCAAAAGCCACAGGAACAAGATTGCAGGGGCGGAGCCATGTATAGACTAGGGTGGGCTTTAGCCCGGGTGGAATTTTAAAAAAATATTTAGTACTTATATATCTTAAATAGCTCAGTCCAATATTATTTTTTTGTTTTCCTGTGATCTATTAACAACAATGAGGAGAGAGGTTCAAAAGAAGAATTTAATATATTCAAGTATGTTATTATCTATATGATTGTTGGGTGTTTGTGTACTGGTTATTGAACATTCAAACAAGAGAGAGAAAGGGGATATAAAATAGCACCCTCAAGGTGTTCGATAAAAGTCTTGAGAGGAAAAAATTGGTTTTAGAATAAGTTGGGGGGTGTTTGGCCTGAACTGGTTTGTTATTATTTGAGAAATCTAAATGGCACCGAAGACGCACCACAGCGAGCCCAACCTCAAGCCTGGATACCATTTGACAACACTCGGTTTGTAAGCGCCGACGCGGAAGGCTATTTTCATGACATTCTAGTGGCCAACACTCGGTTTGGTAGCCCAGAAAGAAAAAATTTTCTAACTCCGCCCTTGCAAGATTGTGAGGACTATAACCAGCGACATATGGTGAAAGAGCTTCTGGTTGAAAAATTATCCACCTATATGGTACGTATATTGTGGAGAGAATTAAATAACCAGATGGATTAAGCTGGTTAGGATAAAGTAAAGTTAATGAAGTCATATGGTCTGCTGCTGCAGTTGCATAATACATGGAGCTAGGGTTGAATCCAGATGCGTGTGGCATTAGTTGCCTCATAAGGTAATATATACACTTACATATATATATTATTCATATTCCTTTTTTTTTCTTTTTTCTTTTTGTTAAAAATGTATTGATACATGTAATTCATGTTTGCTTTTCATTTTTCTTGGACATTACAGGTTAATCAACCATCTAGATGGGTTTACAACTTGGAATTCCTGAACGAGTACAAAGCTTTCTCCAATACTGAAATTCTGTCGGGGCAAGGTAGGTTTTGGATGGTATATATATATATCACATTTCCGTGCCGGTAATATGTCTTAGCCAACAATGATTTTCAAAATATTAACCGATCGAGTGGTCTTTTAACTATTTGTGAATTGCTAAAATGAAAGTAAAGTGACAAAATAGCTGGTAAACTGAGTTAGAATAGAAGTTATGCTGCTGAGAGAGATTATATCACGAGTTAAAACACTAGGTATGAAGGACAATAGCATGATTGAAGAAATGTATGAA
Source organism: Panax stipuleanatus (assembly GCA_020205555.1). NCBI lineage: Eukaryota > Viridiplantae > Streptophyta > Magnoliopsida > Apiales > Araliaceae > Panax > Panax stipuleanatus. Next base: position 160,346,222 of record CM035115.1, on the reverse strand, counting down.
TATATCTATTTGCTTCTATGTTTTATTTTACTTTTGACTCTTAATTATTTATTTTTGTGAATATATACATGGGTGCAACTATAACAATTGCAAACTTTAGTAGAAATTATAGGATGACTTAACTTATTCAAAAAGATTACAACTAATACTTATCTACGTAAGCAAACATTCACAATATATATTATTTGGCCTCATAAAAATTGCGAGTTTTTGTTGGGCCATCACAAATAGTCATTTTTTAGTGAAGATCTTTAATTTTCTGATCAACTTCAATTATTTTTCTTCTTCAAAATTAATTTTTTTTACTTCATCTCCGTTATAGTCTTTATGTGATTATTAGAAAAAGAACCTAACAATATATATCATGCTAACATGTACTCCATTTAAAAATAAGGTACCATAGTATCATAGTCTCATTGTTTATATTGAAAATGAGATTTTTGTGGTAATTTCTGGAGATTAATGTGCTAGATGTCAATTGTTAAAAGTGGGTGAAATGGTTTGTGGCAAACTAATTAAATCTTAGTTAGGTTTTGGAAAGCAGTAGAAGTAGTATTTTAAAATATTCTTCTCTATTTTTTTTTCTTTAGAAAACAATATGATGATCATGAAAATTCTTATCATGGAGTAGCTAGCTGTTACAATTTATAATTCAAATAAATAACATGGGAGCTTCTGATATTTATGAAAAGATATTTCCATAATTCATATTTTACTCTGCATTTCCACTCAACCCAACTGTCAACCAAGTCATTGTTTGAAAAAACTGGTTAATAATGTACCCTTAATTAATTAAAGAACTCTCAAACCTTTGAAAGGTTGAGGTTACCTATGTGGCTATGTAATTAGCTTTGTGTCTCCATCAATGCGGGAAGCATAGGATGATATATATTACTCTCTCCGTCTCTTAATATAAGTCATTTTAGAGAAATATTTTTATCTCTATATATAAGTGGTTTGAGAATTTCAAGTAAGCATTAATTATTTAATTTTTAATATTACCCCAAGTATTAAATATAATTTTAGTTCTCTCACTGTTTTTTGCCCAATAAATAACACTCTCTTTTTTCAATATAAGAATAATATAGACAATTGATAATATACTCCCTCCGTCCCATTTTAACTGCTGTTTTAGCATAAATTTTTATCCCAAATTATCTGCTTTTTAAAGATTTCAATGCCTTTTCTCCCCCTTTTTTTTTTTTCAAATTTGCCCTTAGCCTTGAAAAAGATGTATGAGTAAGGATTGGCTGTATGAGTTAATGCTTCTTTTTTTTTTGAGAGGCACGCTTCTCCTCCTCTTTTTATTCCCTTGTTCTTGGGACTAGGTGAAACTGCACATGAATAGATGTAAACTAGTAAGAGCATAAATCAATACATAGAGGGTATCTTAGTCTTTTAAACATATTTATTGGTTTGTGTGTGGAACTCTAAAACAACATATAAATTGGGACGAAGTGAGTATTTAATATTATACAATCATTTCCTTAATACTTGTGCACAACTCTAAAACGACTTATATTAAGGGACGGAGAGAGTATAGTATTAGGTGGTATTTGTTTGTGTCTGAATGTCTCTTAATTTACTTGCCTTTGATTCGGCCAGAGCCAAATCTTGTTTGGTAAATTTTTTTTGCCTCTTAATGTCTCTTAATCGTTAAGACAGGAACTCAAATCTTAACTATATATTAAGAGCTGTCTCTTAATAGTTTATTTAAAATTTATGGACAAAAATAGCCTCAACAAATATTGTACTCCTTTAATTTCAAATTTTAAGATAATTGAAATAAAAAATTTAAATATCTAAGAGGTTAAAATGGTAAAATAGTGTTATTCAGATGTTTACACTTTTTAATTATCAAATAGTTTTTTAGATTTAGATGTTATTTTATTTAGATGAACTAATTTATTAAAATGTATTGACCATTCATATCTTAATTAGTCAGTTTTATCAAATACCACATTAATTGCCTAGTTAAGGAAATTTGGATCATTTGACCTTAATTAGTAGTAGTCATAAAATGTATTAGCATGCAATTAATTAATATAGAACCTTAAGTACTACTTGTAAAATTAATTATGCATTTTTCAAAGAGAAGAGAGAGAGAAAAAAAAGACTAAGAGAGATATATATATTTAATCCAACTCGTTGACACTTAATGTCTAGTGCCAGACAATGTACGTAATGTGTCTAAAGATCCATATTGTCCTCTTGGTCATTATTTGAGGTTAGATATTTTCTAGTAATTAGACCTCTTGACGTTTTAATGTAATATGTTGAATGAGTAATGTTACATCTACTGATTTTTCAGCTAATTAAGTAGTCAAAATCTAGTTAAGCACAACATAAAAGTATACGTGGTTAATAAATAATAAAGTGATGAGTAGAATATTATTTTTACGGAGAAAATAAATTGTATTTTATTCTAACAAGAACCAATTTTTGTATTATCTCAGTTTCTTTAAACAGGTGATCAATATTGTGAAATTAATGAAACTAATTAATTAAATTAAAGCTAACTACCACAAAATTAATTTAATCAGATAATGAAGACTTCAGACTACAACTTCACTTATTGCTTCACTTAGATCGACACACTTCTTTTTAAACCAAATCAATTATTCCGTGTTGTTAATCAAGAACACATAAGTAAATGTGACCATCTCTCAATGCATTATACTCATATCAAATTAAATTCACAGATAATAGAAATAAGATGAACACTCTAATTAACTAATTCACTATACCTCTATGTGAATTATAATTAAATAGGATTTAAAGCAAAAAGTTCTTTTCAGATTACATGAGATGCATAAGTATATCTATATCCTAGACATAAATTTAGAATTCCAACATGCAGAAATCACAAACACATGCTATTATGATCAAGTCTAAATCTATACTCCATCTCTCAAGTTAATTCATATAGATTACTATGGTAATTACTGGTCAGACAATTAAATCATTAATCACAAATCATAATAGACAATCCTAAAAATAATCTCAAAAACTCAATAAGGAAACATGTCAATCCCAGTTACACAATAAGGAAGCATGTCAATCTCAATTACACAATAAGATCCATTGTAGTTTTAAATAAAAAATTAGTTCAATATCATTGAATTAAAATCCAACATCCACAAATAATTAAGCATTCTGAATACAAATAAAAGATGAAGAAAGAGAGTAAAAACTATATTTCAATCCTTCTCCGCCGCTCTTGCCTTCAATCCCTCTTGCTTGATCCTTAAATTTTTCTTCTTCTATAAGTCTAGTCAGCTGAAATGTCGATACAAATTAATAAGTCGGATGATATATCATTTTTAATATTTTTGCGTTGCTGCAAAATAGAAAGTTAACTGTTTATCAAGATTGTAAGTTCAAAAAATAAAATTAGAAAAGAAATAAATGCAGCAAACAAAGTAGGAATTAGTAAATAGGCATTAATTAATTACTTCTGATCACAATAATAAATCTCATAGCTCCAAAGATTGCACGAATTTGATAGATAAAGATGGTTATTGTTATGTGCGCCTTAGATTCTAGTTCGGAGATTTGATATTTAATTTAATTAACTCGGATAATATTTATATGTTAATAAAAACTAGCTAATATATCAAAGTAGATTCAGTTGACATGATTCGAATATTATACATAAGATAATAAGATACCCAAACCCTTTGGGACATAGGACGAGGCCAGCTAAGTTCAAAATTAGATGCGGCGAAATGGATTCAACCGTTGGGAATCTCCAGTGGCCCTTAGCTTTTAAATTATTATTTTTAAACCTCTTCATTGTCAACTCTTAAACCCTATTTAAACAACACCTTCCCCAGAAACATAAACCTACAACTAATACAATACATTTCATACACTTTCTAAATATATCGATCCCCAACACTTTGTGTAAACAAAATGGGTGATATTGAAGGATCCCCAGGGAGCTCAATGCATGGAGTTACAGGGCGAGAGCCTGTTCTCGCCTTTGCAGTGGCTTCGCCAATCGTACAAACCGATCACACAGCAAAATTCGATTTGCCTGTGGATTCGGAGCATAAGGCCACCAAGTTCAAGCTCTTCTCCTTCGCCAATCCTCACATGAGGACTTTCCATTTGTCTTGGATCTCTTTTTTCACTTGTTTCGTATCCACCTTCGCTGCAGCTCCCCTTGTTCCCATCATTCGGGACAATCTCAACCTCAAAAAAGGGGACATTGGGAATGCTGGGGTTGCTTCTGTTTCCGGGAGTATTTTCTCTAGGCTTGTAATGGGTGCAGTATGTGATTTACTGGGGCCGCGATACGGCTGCGCGTTTGTTATAATGCTGTCAGCCCCTACTGTGTTTTGCATGTCCTTCGTATCTTCTGCTAGTGGATATATAGCGGTTCGGTTCATGATTGGATTCTCTTTGGCTACGTTTGTTACGTGCCAGTACTGGATGAGTACTATGTTCAATGGTAAGATTATTGGGCTTGTTAATGGGACGGCGGCCGGATGGGGTAATATGGGTGGTGGAGCTACTCAACTGATAATGCCTCTGCTTTATGACATAATCCAGCGGGTCGGATCCACTCCTTTTACTGCGTGGAGGATTGCCTTTTTCATTCCGGGTTCGCTTCATGTGATCATGGGGATCCTGGTCTTAACTCTTGGCCAAGACTTGCCTGATGGGAACCTTGGTGCTCTACAGAAGAAGGGTGAAGTTTCGAAAGATAAATTCTCTAAGGTCAGTACTCTCTTTTTCTTTCTCATTAGTCATTCTATTAGGCTAAATTTTTGATAAATGATGATGATGTTATACCAAAAATACTCATGTTTACCAAAAAAAAATACAAGAGGCATAATCTAGGTAATAAGAGTGTACAATAAATCTAACTTATAATAAGAGGATCCCAATTATATGAACTTGTTAAACCCTTGATTATATATAAGTTCATAGTTTTTTGTTGTATTTGCTATAGCAAATGTTCATTTGCCCTTACCCACACAAAAAGATATGTTAATTAGAGAACAAAAATAACATATGCAAATTATGCGCTAATTTGATTTCTCTTGATAATTATTCAGGTGTTGTGGTATGCTGTGACGAACTATAGGACATGGATATTTGTCCTCCTCTACGGATACTCCATGGGTGTTGAATTATCCACAGATAATGTCATTGCTGAATACTTCTACGACAGGTTGCTACTTAATTCATTCAGTCAACTGCTAAAATCTGAAAATTTGTTACAAACAAAAACTAATAAACCTAATTACTTTCCATTTTCATTTTACAACAGGTTCAACCTAAAGCTACACACAGCCGGAATCATCGCGGCCACATTCGGTATGGCTAACCTTCTTGCTCGTCCCTTTGGCGGATACGCTTCAGACGTTGCAGCCCGAAGGTTCGGGATGAGGGGCAGGCTTTGGACTCTTTGGATCCTACAAACACTAGGCGGTACTTTCTGTATCCTCCTAGGCCGCTCTAATTCCCTTCCCATTGCCGTAACAATGATGATTATCTTCTCGGTCGGAGCACAAGCCGCCTGTGGAGCAACGTTTGGGATCATTCCATTCATTTCTCGACGATCATTGGGCGTGATCTCGGGCATGACGGGTGCTGGGGGAAACTTTGGCTCTGGGTTGACTCAGCTTTTGTTTTTTACAAGCTCACAATTCTCGACCGCAGCTGGTCTAAGTTACATGGGGATAATGATTGTGTGTTGTACTTTGCCTGTGACACTAGTACATTTCCCACAATGGGGGGGTATGTTTTTTCCACCTACAAAAGATGTTGTGAAAGGTAGCGAGGAACATTATTATACTTCTGAGTGGACTGAGGATGAGAAAAAGAAGGGTATGCATCAGGGGAGTGTCCGGTTCGCGGAGAACAGCCGGTCGGAGCGTGGCAGGCGCGTTGCTTCTGCACCAACTCCGCCGAATTTGACACCAAACCGTGTTTGAATACCGGTCTAAACTTGAAATATCAACTTACTGGGGGGAAGTTAAATGAAATAAAAAGAAGAAATGTGGGTTGAGAGCCATCTTGGCCAGTAGCGAGGGGTTCTAGTCTTGCCATCGCTCTTGGTTATCATTTGTGTAATCTTTTAATGATATTAAAAAGGGCTCGCAGGAGAAACCAATCCGGTATCTATGTGAGTTACCCAACCTTGTAATGTAATGTAATGCTATGTTGCTAATTACATTTGCGGTTACTAAATTGAAAATAAGAAATGGTCCAAAACTTTTTTTTTTTGGTGTGGCAATTAAAGAGCTAAATTAGGAGAGATTAATATGCATATACAAACTGGGAATCATGATGAGGTACATCCGTACAGGCCTCCAAAGTAATTGTATTTCATTAATGTACATGAAATAAACCCTAATCATTACATGAGTCCAAATCATTACAATTGAAACTTGACACTTCTATGCGGACATGATAATTAGACATGAGTGCTTTACATTAATTATTTTACCTATTTATATTTTTACCCCCAATCAAAATATAAATAGGTGAAATTGTAAAGCACTCATATATCCAATTTTCTTGTTCAATTATCATGTTCGCATAAAAGTTTTCATACCATTTTGGTTATGGTTGAATCATGGTCAAACATTGTAAGATGGTTTAATCAATGGTTTAACTGCTAGAACCTGTTTCCATTAATTTCAACCAATCCAGTTAATCGGTTCGGGTGTAATGCTTAATTGCATACAGTTTTGATTGTGATTAGGTAAAAAACCCTAATTTTCATACGACTAACCTAATCCCAGATGGTGTTCAAATTGAAATTTTGAAGACTATGTAGAGGTTCAAGTTATACATACAAACCAGGCTCAAACTACAAAATACATCAAACTATATAGTGCAAAATTACAACATATATATAAAAGTTGAACATTTTGGAAAGACCTATTTGAGAAATTGGAAAAAAATCAAAATAATGAAATAGGCTATAAGCTAAAATTGGACCTTAGACCCTACAAGTGTCGTCTTCCTTTCCAGTTTCCACTACTCATTGCATGCCATTGTTTACTGCTGCCAATTATCTGACGATATATATTACCCCAATACCATTGGAGTAAATATTCAAATTGAATTTTATCTTTTATGTTGTTATACTCTGATCTGATCAGCATATAAATATATATATATATATATATATATACACACACACACACACACACACATAAACCACGACCATTAATGTTGAGGTGAGGTAGAAAATCCAAAACTGATATTGAATTAATTAATTATACCTTAACAAAATTGTTTTCAACTAACTCTCTAAAGTGAAGAATTCAAGTATACTGTATATACTTGAGAAGGAAATATGTTTACTGTTTATTTTAAGAAACAGTATAAATCTACTGTATAAATACTAGTTTTTTCCCTAGCTAGAAACCCACCGTCGTCATAAGTGGCTCCTAAGTCCTAACTAGTTCCGCCCATCAATAATATAGACTTGGATTTGTAGTTCATGAAGTTGTTACACTCTTGATGAACATTTACTAAATGTAGTAAATGCAACAAAAAGTTACCAACCTACTTATGGTGAAAAAGATGTAACAATATCATGAAATCCGAAACAAGCGAAAAAAGAGATCCAAGACAAATGGAAAGTCCCCATGTGAGGATTGGCGAAGGAGAAGAGCTTGAACTTGGTGGCCTTATGCTCCGAATCCACAGGCAAATCGAATTTTGCTGTGTGATTGGCTTGTGCGATTGGCGAAGCCACTGCAAAGGCGAGAACAGGCTCTCGCCCTGTAACTCCATTCATTGAGCTCCCTGGGGATCCTTCAATATCACCCATTCTGCTCTAAATTACTCAAGAAAAGTATTGGGAAATGTGAGGATATATTGAGAAAGTGTGTGCAGCATATATTGTACTGCTGTTTTAGCTTGTTATGAGGAAGTGTTGTGTTTATATAGTGTTACAGGGTTGACATGCATTTGTAGACATTAAAGACTCTTTAAAGGGCCGATGGAGATTAATTCCCTATGGTTGCATTATGTTTTAAACTTTTAATTTGACTGAAAATAAACAGAAGAATCCCATTTATCCGCGTCTAATTATCAACACTACGAGTCTCATCTTATATCCGAAAGATCAAAAACATTGTCAAAAAGGGTTCGGTACTTCATTAAGTTGGCTTAAACTCTCTGTCTGTCCTTTGAATCTTTGATTACGAGTACTTAATTCGTAGTTAAAAATTGCATATATATATATTTCCTCTTATTGCAAAATTTTCAACAATCTTAGTTAAAATGTCAAGTTACCAACGTTTCCTTAATATACCCAAGTTGTATATAAGGATTATATATTTATTTTATACACAGTCTCCTCCCCAGGTTGATGGAGACACAAAATATATGATATGATACACCAAAACTTAACCTTTCAATTGGTCTGAGAGTTGTTTTGGGGATTGAGTGGAAATGAGGAGGACAATACCGTTTGCAGTTCAATATTAAGGATTTTGACTTGTGAATAATTGAATAAACTATCTTCTTTTAATCACCTGCTCCAATGCATGTTGAGAGAGCATTTGACTTTAATTACTTATAAGGACTAATTGGCTCAATTATAAGAGCATATCATCATATATAATTTATTGATATTGCTTCGTAATGCTTGGATATATAAAGAAGAAGAATGTTTGTAAATAATATGTTATATTTGCATCAAGTCAAGTGCTGGGATTATAACTAGTGGAAATTCCACCATATATGAATGTGTCCAATAGTTATATCCAATAACCACCGCCCATATCATTTTGTAACCAATTTTTTGTCACCAAATTATTATTGTTGTCGAGTAATATGTAAAAGACAAATATTTGGACAAGTAGGAGCTTATTAAGAAATTTAGTACTAGAGCGAATGAAATAACTTTTTTTTTTAAAAAAATAACTCCAATCAAATAGATAAAAAGATTGAATAAAGCTTCACTAATTTTTCGAAGTTCATCACCAAATCATTTGAAAATTTAAGAGAGATTCTATTTTTAAGCGTTCTTACACCTTTAAGGTTAAAATTTTCTAAAAACATCTATTTAGAACACTTGTCTACAACAAGTGGATTTTCGCTCGAGTGGATTATTACCTATTACAAGCTTGCAAAACCCTCTTGCAACTACTTTAATTAGGAAATTTTAGAATTGGCAGCAAGCCATTGCACTTTTGAAGAACTAAAAAAGAAGAAGGATAGAAGCTTCCCATTGACTTAACATTCCAAACTTGATAAGGACAATAATAAAGGTTATCCCCCACCCCGACTCATGGTACACCAAATCTCAAACTCGTTTAAAATCCGAGTTGGGACCCAACTCGATTCGTTTAATTTTTAAACTAGATTGACAAGCCAAAGTCAGCTCTGCTCGTTTACAGCTCTATACCCATCTACTAACAAAATATAGTAAAGTTAAACTAACAAGGAATAGGTACATCTATAATCAACTAGAAAACTCTTTCGGAATATTTCAAAAAGAAAAAATTGCAGACACATACAACAAGTGTAGCATAATTGAGAACTTGCTCAGTCTGCAGCATCATGCCATCATATATCTAAAATCATCAAGGAACCCAATACCAAAACAGAGGATGCTGAAATTCTTATGTACATTAAATCAACCATCTTTTGCAGTAAATGAAACCTAAATTACATTAGTAAAACCCAAAAAAAACTAAATTCAACAAACATTAGAAAAGTTAAAACAAAAAAAATAGAGTCAAGTATCAACCGACCCACATTCATCATCTACAATCAAACCCATAATTTAAACATATCTTCTACATGATCACACAAAATTCAACGGCATATACAAATATATGGAAGAAAGTACTAAATTCCTCAAGCCCATATCATAAATTTCAATAATAAAAACAGAAATATAACAAGATAAAACAGGAGTATGACATTGCAGAAAAAACCATTACTAACTGTACACTATGATAGAAGAATCCTCCATCCACTGATGTATAAAAAATTTGTCAATCGGAATGTGAATCATGGCCATAGTATCGGTCCTAGTAATCAAAGGCGGAATCGGAATCAGAATCGGAATTTGAATCAGAAGATTGGGAATAATTGTAAGTAATATAAGTAGTAAGAATCTGGAGCTGGAGGGACGCAAAGGAAAGTCCAAATACAGAAAGCCAAACGCCCCAATTGCTGAAGAGGGAAACAGAGAACCAGATCTAGTAATTAACCGGTATTCGGTCCGATGTACCGAACATACAAACTAACTTCCCGAACGAACCCGGTCCCGAATAAACGGTATGGTTACGTGTACCGATGCCGACCCAATTTCGTTTTGTCCCGAACCGGTTCGGTTAGCGAAAAAACCGAATCGAATGCCCACCCCTAAAAGCCATACTCAGTAATCAATGGTTCAACCCATAAAAACATTCTAAAAGGACAATATATATCAGATAGGAGAATCCATAAAACATCTATTTTTGATGATTTAAGTCCATAAAAAGTTAGAAGGAAGCCAATCCTACATTCACCAGCACACTATCGAACTCCATATGGTTGTTTCTCAATGATTTTCATTTGGGTTTATCATGCCTGTTTCCCATCATAAGAATAAGATGAACAAGTGCATATGAAAGGGTCATACCACACAAATTTTAAGTACTGGTACTTCCCCTTTGAACTGGTTTGTACAGCACAACAGTAACGTACTTTGCACGGAATCGATGAGTGGTTCCGAGCGCCACTACTGACCGTGGGGCTTCTCTATTCTCAAGGTAAAGATGGTTGAGGACTACATTTTGTGGCAACGGTAACGGAATAGACCCATGGGGGTCTCTATTCGTTTGTTGATTTAGCAAAGTGTGATGCAGGTGTTGTGGGACCATAGGAGGGTCTCGTCCTTCGTCTTCATTCCCAGGGTACACATTGTTGTAACTAGCATCAGGAGATCTTGGAACTTCAAATCCTGCTACAGTTGCTTCATCCTGTAGAAGTGTTTTATGGTTAACAGCCACTTAAAATTCAGATGCTAACAAATAATCACCAAAGTTTTGCAGCTTACTTGAGTTTGACCATACTGATTGTTCATTTTGGAAAAGTAACAACTAGCTAACAGCGCAAAATCATCAAAATTGGGGTATAACTGCACTGATGATCCTGAAAATAAATGTTTCATTCAGTCAACGTTAGGAAAGCAATACCATTTTATGATTAAATATTACGAAATTCAATATTGTTCATATAAAATTGTAAAAATTAAGAAATGCATCCGTAGATACACGATTGATGTAATAAACTGCACAGATAACTAAAGAAACATTTCAGTATTAGCCTAGCATATCTTCATTCACATTCTGAATCAGGATTTCTGTTCGAAAAGGTTTAACTGGTTGAAAAGGTTCAACCAGATTTTCAGTCTAACAGTAATATGATTCATTATGTAACTAGACCAAGAACTGTATATATAAAGATAAACACTATACATAGGACACAAGTCACAAGTGTGCAATATAAAATGTTGAACAATCCTAAACAGATTTACATTTGCACAGGTAAAAGCAGTTTTTAGTTTAGTTAATAACAACAGCCAGACTAGGGACACGAACTAAAAATAGCCTACCACAAGCCCTCCTCACAATAAGTCCTTCTCAACACAACCCTGTCCAGCAATAATGAACCTATCTAAAGGGTTGGGAACCTAATAGATCCAGCTTAACAAACTTAATGATAGGATCAATTAAATTGGCACGCCAACTAAATCGGAGCAAAACTGCTAGTTAATTTCTTTAGACATCAAGAAAAACTAGAGTGCAACAGCACATATACAATGAGAGCAAAAATGTTCACTATGGACCAATCTACTCACAATTTTGGGATTTTGCAACATAAAAGAACACAACTAAGAAGGATTAAAATAAGCATAAAAACTCCAGTTATTGCATGTGTAGCCTTAGCTTGATTATAAAGATCACAACAATTAGCTTTGACAACATGGTGCTACACATATGGGTAGCTCTTCTTGTATTAATCATTCAATCCAATGCAACAAGTTGAAAAGCTAGGAAGATTCACAACATGAACACTTTGAATCAAACTTGATTGAGTTTACTTTCTATGCACGAAGAGTATTAGGCAAAAGATTTATGACATACAAGACCTAAAGTGGTGTGGCCCATCAGTGTTTGCTTTAGATTACGCTTTAAAATCCAAGAGATTCGGAACTCGGTGGATATATTTGATATAAGACTACCAAGTCAGATTGTGAATGTTTGTCAAAAAAGAGCAACAATACAACAAAAACTGTTTCTACCAAGAGATCTTAGCTACAAAATAGTTGAGAATTTAGCAGCAAAATAAAAGTATTGTAGTTAGTGAATTGAAGTGATGATCAGAGACTAAATCATGTCATCTTAAAAGTCTGCCACATATTTTTGGCTCAGAATTTTTCCCCTTCGTTATCTTTCCGGGAAAGATTAGTGTTGAGAGGTCAGTATGTATACGGGATAGTGACAATTTTTTTATATTTCATTTGCTGATTTTGACAAGGATTACCATTCATATAAGTTTGAAGACAACTAAAATAACAATGTTTCACTTCCTATTAAGAGTACAGTATTTCATTTAATTTAATCAAGAGAGCTTAAAGTTCCCAAAAGGGAAATAGTTTGATAAGTTTAATTAAACAAAAGTCTAGCCTCAGGTTCTTCTTCATTAAATATCTTTCCCCTAGAACAAAATTACCCAAAGTTTGTTTGGTAGTGCTTCTGTTTTCATGTCTCTGCAATCTGCATTTTCAAATGTTTCTACTTTCACTTGCTTTCATTAGTGGGAGTAGAAATCAGGCAACAATATTAGCTAATCATATCTAAACTTAAGTTTTTTTTATTTTATTTTATGAAGTGATGAAGTTATGAACTTCGTCATTAATAAGATTCGATGTCCGGACCTAATTAAAGTTGGAATAACTTCAGTTGTTACTAAAATTGAATAAGTAGGGTCCGTTTGGTAACTATTTTGCTTTTAATTTTTGCTTCTGCTTCCACATTTTTGAAATCAGTAGCAAAAAAAATTATTAGCTAATTGCTTTTGCTTTGAAAAAGTGGTAGTCAAACCTACTTTGATAACAAAAAGGTGAAAACGCCAAAAGCTTGCTTTTTAAAATTTGCCTACATATGGAGCCATTTTATTTAACTTTAACGAGGTCCAAACATAAAATCTTATTAGCAACAAAATTAATAATTTATTATTTGTATAAAATATGTTTAAACATGGTTGCAGAAAACTGTTGACTGATTTTATTTTAACTAGTGAAAATAGAACGATACAGAAACAAAAATAGGAAGCAGAAACATGTAGAAACAGTTATTTAACAAACCATAAGGTTTTGAAACTTTCACCATTTTTCTGCCAAAGTGAGTTTTGCTTCCAATTTTTGCAAAGCAAAAGCAAGTACCAAATGACGTTTCTTGTTACAAATTTCAAAAAAGTAAATTGAAAACAAAATTTAGAAAAACCCATATATTCCACTCACATCCTCACTCTCCTCCAACCACGAAGTCGCCGTTATGTTATGCAACCATAAGGATGCTCTTTCAATGATACTCGTAAACCTACTAGCCGAAAGATAGACTGTAGTCCGAAGTTGTTCAAAAAGAATTAATTCCTAGAAATCATTTAGGTATTGAAATCAGATAGACAGTAGTCCGAAGTTGTTCAAAAAGAATTAATTCCTAGAAATCATTTAGGTATTGAAATCAGATTCAGGAAAGTACACTTTACTTGTACCGTTATAGTTGATACTATTACCACTGTCTATAGTAATTTGTGTAAGGAGTGATACTTTCAGCCTACGTTGGAGAGATTCACTTAAGAGTACTATTTCAAGCAGAGCAGAGTGCTTGGTTGGGGAGACCAATTGACAGAGACAAGATTAGGAGAGCAGTGTTTTAAAATAATACAGTCCCTAGACCATGGTTTTTCAATGGCTTTCTTTCAACATTGATGGATTTGGTCAAGAATGTTTCATGTCTAACTTGTGGTTAGCTAGAATATTAATATAAATTCATAATCTTTGTTCCTAAAAGGATAGGTCTACAAGGGTTAAGGATTTTAGACCTCTGAGCTTAATAACTAATAACTATAAGAATTTAACAAAGGTTTTGAGTGATATTATCTGGGCTTCTCCTTTTTTGGGTGGCAGGGAGATCTTGGATGATGCTTTAGTGAATAAGAAGGTGTGCATGATGTCAAGAGAAGTGTCCCTAAGGTTGTGATTCTTAAGTTTAACTTCAAGGATGTCTATGATATAGAATGTTGCAGGTTTCTTAGTGCTTATGAATTCTATCTTTGGTATATATAAGGTGGGTTGGTTCGCCATCGATAGTGGAATTTTATCGGAGTTTGGGTCTTTGGGAGGAGTAAGAATGCTAAGCTGACTTGAAAGTGTTCAGTTTCACTTGGCCAAAATAAAAGAGTGTTCAGTTTCTTCCAGTTGCTTCCCTACAGTACATTCAAGTATCAGATTTTACATAGGGGTTGGAGGGCTACACTTGTATCCACTTGTTCCTTCGATATAAGAACTTTTTTTAACTATCTATTTAAAAGAAAAGGGTAAATTTCACTTCACCACCTGAGGTTTACACGTTTTCTGACATCACCACCTCAACTTCAAAAGAATACACATAAATGCCTGAGTTATTGAGTGTAAGTGAAACTGCTAGATTTTCCATCCAAACTAACTATGCCTGTAATACACCTTCTAAAATCGCATGAACAAGCACTTCAACTGACAAATTTTGAAACTTTTGCCCAAAATACCCTCATTTGTTCTTCTCTATTCCCAAGCCCTAACCCTTAACCTTAAATCCCAATTCCTAACTCCCAAAACCCAATCCTAGTCCTCAAATTCTCTCCCCCTCTCTCTTCATCACCAGTCAACTTCACTTAAAGACCTATTGTAAATCATCAAACCTCAATCAAATCACTATGAATATCTCTAAATTCATTTGGACTTTCTTGCTCCTTTACTTCAAAAATTAATCAAACATTAACAACCTCAAATCACCTACAAAGTCCATCCAATAATCAAGCCAAGCCCACTGAGATGCACCAGCTTCAATAAAACATGGAAAACCCAAAACATGATCACATATGAGCATCATCAGCAGATTAACAATCCCTGAACATCACCAAAGCAGCCCCAAATCATGTAAAACAATCTCAGTTCGCGAAACATGAAAATATCGAGCGAAACCCTTACATTTCCCTACCAAATCCGTCAATTGAAGTGTCTTAACCTCTGGGCTATGTTCCTTGAGCAAGAACAAGCATCTATGATGGATTTACATCCCCAAAACATCATCTAATAAGTCTAACATCATACAAAAATCATCTCAATTCGCGGAACATGGAAAAATCGAGTGAAACCCCTACATTACCTCATCAAACCCATCAATTGAAGTGTGCTATCATCTGGTCATTGTTCCTTGATCAAAACGAGCACCATCAATGGATTAACGCCCCAAAACATCCTTTAATCAGTCCCAAATCCCAAAAATCATCTTTGTTCTCGAAATCTAAAAATACTCCTAGAAAATCGAGTAAAACCTTTACAATCCTACCCTTTGCACTTGGAAACCTCTAGGCATTATAGATTGACAAGTTCCAAGCACAATCAAGTCAATTACATTCCAAATTAAACTCATAATATCGTCGAAAAGTTAGATCTTGATCGGGTAATTTGGGGGTTTGATATTTTGAATAAGTTGATATATAATGGTTTGTTTACTGGAGTTTTGGGTCAAATGAAAGATTAAGAAATATGTTGAAGAAGATAAATAGGATCAAAGAACCCTAGAATCATAGAAGAACCCTAGAATGAATGACAGAAATGAGAAATGATGCCTCATCATTCACGATATATAAAAAAGGTATAATTGTCCATATGCAATTTAATTAAGAGAGTTAGGACGGAAAGCTCTTTTTCACTTAACCTCAATACCTCGGGAGTTTATGCGTCGATTTTTAAAACTCAGGTGGTGGTGTGCGAAAACGTGTAAACCTCAGGTGGTGATGTGAAATTGTATGTGTATGGTGTTGGGTGTTGACAAGGAAGGTTTTTGGTGATAACAGTCATGCAAGAAGAGGGTTATAGGCTGATTTTCATCCTCTCATTACTCTGTTGATATTAATGGAGAGAGTAGAAGTTGGTTTTAGGCCTCTCGAGGTTGAAAAAGGGAATCTTATGTCCTGGAATTTGCAGCCTTCTGGATCCCTCAGATGTCAAGGGATTATCATTTATTTATATTACTATTTAGAGATAAGTTGATTATAATTAGAATATTTTTATATCTATGCAATAATAATACCTCCCTCAGTTATCAAAAGGATGTGCAAAAAAGTACACTTTTCACACAATAAAAAAAGTAAAGTGGAGGAGAGATGCTAAATTAAGTTCTATTGTCACACCCCGTGTAAGTACACTGATGAATACTTATCTTTTTAAAACTAGAAGACCCCGCTTAAATATACTTTTTTGGGGTAAACTAGTCTTTTTATTTATATTTCATATTAGATCTGTGTACTATTCTACTTTTAGACAATAGAAATCCTTTGGTGGACAATTTATTTTGTTCGCGTAGACAAGCTTTTGGGGACAGAGGGAGTGTTTTTAGTTATAATAGTTAGTAACTAGTAGATCTATTAATTAGTAGATATCAATTAGGAGTTTGTTTCCTTACAGAATTAGGTTACGGGTTTTCATTGTCTATATAAAAGATGCATCTCCATCATTCGAATTTGGAATTGAGGTTTTGTGTCATTCTAGCCTTTTGGCTTTTATTGTATTTCCTTTTCCCCCTACTTTCTACTCATTTCTCATCCCTAAACCCTTCTAAACCTTGCCCTAAGTCGGTTACTATTAGAGCTAAAGTTGGTATCTTTTATTTTCACCCTATACTTACCATACACCCTTCAACCTTTCAAAGTCCATCAACAATTATACCCAATTTTGTGGAGTACTGTTCACTGGAAAACACTGCACATCAGCAGATCAAAAAAAATATCAACCATAAAATTTTTATCAGATCTGTACAGAAATTCATATCACTATTCCTAATACTTATTGTAGGTTAATAAAACATAGCTTTTATGTCCGTTCCTGAAATCCAGTTATATCATTATATCATCAGTATTGTGCTCATAATTGTCAGAATCTTACAATACGCGATAAGTATTGTACGATATGATACGTAGACAATTTGATACGTATCGCAAGGTGAATCTAAAATGACACCGTATCCTACAATTCAGTTATGATTCGATACGATTTTTACAAAACGATACAATGCACGATGCTTTTTAAAGTTAGCAATCGACTTGAAAAAGTTTTTTAAGTAGAACCAAAAGAGAGAAAACAAAACTTTTAAACCTTCTACCATTTCAAATGAAGAGGTTTTTTGGTATAAACATATTTTATATCACTTGATGAGCCTTTAATTACTTTTTTGAGTTTTATATCTTCTTCAAAATGTCGCTCTATATTTCTCACGTCACTTTTTACAAGTAGATGTATAAATCTCCACATTTTAATATGAATTATTCTCTTTTGTTTTATAGATAAAAAATGAATCTGAATTTTCTTTTTCTCTTGTTACTCTATAAAGATCACTAAAATAATATCTAATAAGTAATAAATTAATTTATAGTATTTTGGCTACTATTTAACTATAAAATTTATTTTTAGTCTAATATTTACTTGACTACTTTTATGTATAGTCAAGCTAATATGCTTGATTGACCAAAAAATTGTGTGTTTTATATGTTTAAATATATATTACGACATTTTTCAATTCATTTCCGTATCGTACGATACGATTCACAATACGATACATAAAACACGATATGGGGTCTTCGATACACGATATGATTCACAATTTGACAACTATGATTGTGCTATACACATAACATGTGCTATGAATGATAATATTCATGCAAAAGATAGTTCCATAGCAGCAAAAATATAAAACTATTCCATCCCTGGGATTTTCAATTGCTTTGTTTCCGTGACAAATCACAAAGGAGGCATTTTTCAAAATTAAACATTTTATATATGCAACACAGACCATCAGATAAATATTGTCAATGGTAACAAATGTGTAAGGCCATGAACAACATGTAGATAATGCTAAGTGCCTTGACATTTCAAAATAGTTGTTTCCATATCCACGATTAATTACTGACACCGACAACTTCAGTGCCACCAACTAACAAAAATTCATGCAACTTCTTACACATTGAGGGAATTGCCAAAATAACCGGCAAGTTCTTTACGTAATTGCCTAAACGAAGCAGCTAGTGCCAGGACGATTAATGTTGCTGATAATAGCTCAGCAGGTAATACAATAATTAGTATTAATAAGAAATCTAAAAAGGTCTAATGAACTCATTGCATTAATTGTAGCTACTTGTTAACTCATACGTCACTAGAAACCAACAAGCCACGATAACCAACAAACGGCTCATGCAACTGCGTACACGTAGTGGAAATGCCAAACTAACCAACACGTACATAGTGGAAATGCCCAAATAATAAATGTTGCTGAGCACTAGCTAACTAGGAGTTTCAAAAATTAGGCTTCAGTGCATCATCGATGAGAAATCTAAACAGAATCCATGAATTTATGGAATTAATTGGATCTACTCAATTTCTCAAATGTTGATAGAAAGAAGCAAGCTAAACGTGAAAACAACCTGTTTTCATATCATTTCCATCTTCACCATTGACACTAAGATCAAATAAGGATGAATTATAAATACAGCTTTTAAGATGGCCAATAATGAATATAAATACAGCAACCTCGTGATTAAACATGACCTTTAAATGATAAATTCATGATGCAAATATATTTATGAAAAACAAAGGCATAAATATCTTCAAATACTACATGCAAGAGTAAATTTAAGCCCAAAAAAAAAATGCAAATTCACCTCAGTGAATCAACATAAACCCAAAGGCTACATTTCAGAAAAGAAACAAACCTTATTAACTGAAGCTCTGGCCGTTCAATAATCAATTAACCTCTAAAATTAATTCTCCTCTTGAAAGTAAATTATGCACAACAATCATACATTTAATTAAATCACCCCCGCAGGCCAGAAGCTCGTCTGCAAAATTCATGCAAAACCAGATCAAATCAACTTCCACCCATTAGAGAAAATAACAAATAACAAAAATCCAGCCCCCTAAAATTAAAACAAATTCAAGAAATCAACTTCCGCCCACTAGAGAAAATGAAAAGTAGCAAAAATCCAGCCCCCTAAAATTAAAACAAATTCAAGGGAAAAGGAAGGGGGCAATCTCAAATTTAGTACAAGACCCTTCAAACGAAAGGGAAAGTGAAAAAACAAGAAGAAAAAAGAAACCAAATTCAGATAAGAAAACCCATAAAGAATTGCAGAGGGCCATAACCAAAATCAGAAAATTCTTACCTGAGAAAAAGAGGAAATGCTACAAAATCATCACAACAAATAGAAAGACAGAGACAAAAACAAAGACCTAATCTTCCTAGAAGAATCCGCCAATAGAATCTACCACGAAAAATTATACGCATCTTATATAATATCAAAAAAAAATTAATTAATTAATTAAGACGAAAGTTTTCCTTTTCAAAATCACTTGCCTGTTAGAAAATACAGTAGACAATCGAGATGGAGTAATTTTTTCCAATTGTTTTATAGCAAATTGTTAATTGGGCCTTGCCTTGGACCGGGATACCGTAAGCCTGTATTCACTTAATCAACTAATGGGCTGATATTTATTGTGAAAGATAATATAAGGATGGCCTCCCATCCAAAATGCATTTTGGGAAGCCCGCTTAATATTTTATGCATCCAATTCTTTTTTGGGTCCTTTACACAACTATACAACATTTAAAAAATAATTACAATAAACATATATAAACAAAATAATTACAAAAATAACGCAATAAATTCAAACCACCTAAAATCAAGGAGAAAATAACTGTAATAATTCAAATTCAAATATTTGAGATCTAACAACAAAAACAAATTCATAATTCAAAATTAAAAATTAAAAATTAAAATCAAAAGGAGGAAAAATAAAAAATTATTTTCTCGTCATCTTCCTCCCTCATCACTGGTTTTCCATCATCAACTCTCTGATGATTGTCCTCTTCCTTTCTGGCATGGTGGCCATGATCACGATGAGAACTCTTTACAGAGATATTGCAAACTATAATCAACTGAAAACACAAGAAGAAGCTCAGGAAGAAACAGGATGGAAACTTGTTCATGGAGATGTTTTCTCGTCATCTTCCTCCCTCGTCTCTTTCCGGTTGTTCAGCCTGTTGATTCCACAAAATATAAAAAGAACTGAGAAGTAGGAAAACTCAACACAAAAGAAAATAATTTTTGCATTGGAGGATGAATTAGAACTGAGAATTGAATTTTTTTTGACGATTTGGTTACCCACAAAAACTAAAATGGTTACATATGTATGAAGGTTTGGCTACCAACTGTATCACATTCAAAAATAAATTGGCAACCTAATAAAACTGAATTAATTACCTTGGTCTCAAGGTTTGGCAACCAACTGCATGAAGGTTTGGCTACCAACTGTATCACATTCAAAATAAATTAGTAACCTAATAAAACTGAATTGGTTACCTTGGTCTAAGGTTTGGCAACCAACTGCATGATGGTTTGGCTACTAACTGCATCACATTCAAAATAAATTGATAACCTAATAAAACTGAATTGGTTACCTTGGTATGAAGGTTTGGCTACCAACTGCATCACATTCAAAATAAACTAGTAACCTAATAAAACTGAATTGGTTACCTTGGTATATATGAAGATTTGGCTACCAGCTGCACTATGAAAAAACTGCAGGTGTGGAGGTGCATTGGTTACCTTGGTATGAAGGTTTGGTTACCTTGGTATGAAGGTTTGGTTACCAACTGCACTATGAAAAAACTGCAGGTGTGGAGGTTGATTGGTTACCTTGGTATGAAGATCTGGTTACCTTGGTATGAAGGTTTGGTTACCAACTGTACTATGAAGGTAACCTAATAAAATTGAATTGGTTACTTTGGTATGAAGGTTTGGCTACCAACTGATTACCTTGGTATGAAAGTTTGGTTATCATGATATGAAAGTTTGGTTACCTTGGTATGAAAGTTTGGTTACCAACTGCACTATGAAAAAACCACTAAGCATGACTTGATGTGGTTGCGATGGTGAAATCAGATTTGGGATTTCAATTAAAAAGAACACTTTCTGAACTATCAAAAGGTTTAGTAGAATGATGTCCGCTCAAGGTATCAATTAACCCAACAACAGTAGCACGAACAATGCACAGCGCTATTGAGTTTAACAAGACCAAAAACCTTTCCCAGCTTGATTTGGCTGTAGCAAGATCATTAGCATCATCCCACAAGGCCAACCCATCACAATTTCTCATTTCCCACCTTAAACTAAGGGAAGACGAGTTTCCAAAAGCTTTTCCAGAATCACTAATGCCAACTGCAGATACTCGAATAGTGCGCCCATTTGCCACAGTGTTTGGAAACTGAAATATTAGTGTCATTCAATTAACGATATGTTATGTCCTCCATGCGTCGGCGCTGTCACTATTCTTCTTTTGATTTTGTGAATAGTTATGATCTGAATTTTTTAAGGTGTGAGTTGGTGGTTTTAATGGAAAAGAAAAAGAAGAAGAGAGAGAGAGAAAAGGGCGGTGGATGGTTGTAGTTTGAATCAAAAAAAATATATTAAAGGGATACCAAATACCAAATTAACGGGAAGAGATAAGTGATAGAATCGTGGGCCACGATTAAAGGGATACCCAAATGCATTAATTTTGTAATTAAATATGTAAAAATGTGTTACTTTTATAATTATTTTATCTATGTACTGTTTTTATAATTATTTTTAAAAATGTATTATAATATGTAATTGTTCCTTCTTTTTTAGGAAAAAAAATAGAAAGTGATTCTCAGATTTATCCTGAACAAAAAATGGTCAAACTTGGTAGTGCTGGTGGAGAAGGTGGGCAAAGTTGTCCAATATATTGAATTTTTCAAAAAATATATAGACTATTAGCAATTTTTGGGAAAGTTACACTGACGCGATATACACAAACGGTGTCAGATTATGACACATCATTAATGAAGAAAGTGTATACCTATTAAAAAATTAGTCTTTTTAATTTGTGTAATGATTGTTGAATTCCAAGTTCTTGCTCGACGATAGACTTGACCTGACCTTACATAGCGAAGAGAGATACTCTACCACTAGACTATCACTTTTGGTTTAAATTTCTAAACTCTAAAGTAAGTTATCAATAGGTTTTTGATTTTGTCATGGCAAAAATGATACTCATAATAAATATAAATTAACAACGTAAACAATTATATCGTTATGTCGTGCGTGACTATCGTTAAAGTAATAGTTGCGTCGCTAAATATGTATTGAATAAAATGGGAGGTGTAGTAGATGTAAGAACTCAGATTTTTGAATAATTATTAAAATAAGAATTAAATAAATAAAATTCTTATTAAATGATATATTGTGGGATATTATTGCATATGTGGGTAAGAACTATGCAATATGTGATGTTTATGTTAATAAATATATTAGAAGTATATATTTATTTCTTGTAAATAAAATTAAGTTACCAAGTATTGGGTAATTAAGTTACTTAATAAAGACTTAAAGAGAATAATTGGTTTAATTATTTAAGTAAGTAAGTTGGTTTAATTCTTAATTAACAAGGTTACTATTACAAGCTTAGTTCCCAAGCTTGGTTTTATTTTTTCCAAACCGTGAATGAGAATGAGGAAGAGAGGAGTATAGCATACTCCATAATTCATCTTGGGCACCAAGTTTTTGACTTGAGAAAATTGTAGAAAGTCTTCCATCTTCTCTCCCTAACCGAAGCCTTTCCTCTCCCAAATTTCTTGAAAATTTTGTAAGTTCAAAAATGGCTAAGTGAAGAAATGGAGAGTTAGAGAGAGCTTGAGCAAAATGGAATCAAGATATAGATAACTAGAGAAGATAACTAGCTTGGAATAATGGAGTTATGGAGCTTAAGGTATAAATTCCTTATTTAACTTTTAGTTAAATTGAAATTACAGAATATATAATTTTAATGCTAAACATGAGATTTTTGGTAGTTTTGTGGCTTATAATGAAATTATTTATGGAATTTCCTTGTAGCTAATCCGTATTTGATTTATGTATATGGATTATGTGATTGGAATTGATTTATAAGCTAAAGAACAAAATTTATGTTTTGTTAGTAAGCTTAAGCTTACTAAAAAAAATAAATTATTTTAGTCGATTTTATGCTTAAATTATTAATGGAATGGTGAGTTTTAGAGACTTGGTGGCTAGGTATAGGTTGTGGGATGTATAAGGATGGATTTGTGGCAAAAATTGCTAACAAATTGATAAGAAATCGAGTTGAACAAATAACGCACGTTATATGTTCGATAAATGATCTTAAAGAACCAACGCGGCTAAAACTAAGAATTTAACGAAGCCGACACTTGGAACAAGTCTTATTATGTTAATAGAGATTTATTTGTGAAGAAAGTCGGGTTAGAACGGAGCGAGGCGAGTTTTGAACGTTAATTGCAAAGTTGAAAAACTAGTGCGAACAGCCTTTTTGGACGGATTATTTGAACAGCTTAAAATACCCAAATAGCAGTGGTGATATTTTTTAAAAATACTTTGATATGCCAAGTATAACATATCAAAAATCAGATTAATCCGATAAACGAGCAGCGCATACGAAAATCGCGAAGTGGCTGCGTTGATAAGAAGTCGGGCAAATTTCAGCACGCCGCCGTGCGCAGCAGCGCCCGCCGGTGGCAGCGCGGCGCTGGGCTAGAAAAGTGTTCTGACATCATTTTTAAGCGAGGTTTTAACGAGCTTTCGTGATCCGTTTTCAAAGTTTGATTTTTTTTTCTAAAATACTATGACATGAGGTCTATAACATGCCCGAAAAATTTCTGTTATACGACTTATGATTTGAAAATTAAAAATGAGCGAACATGCATGTCAGAACTTAAATTTTGGGCGACGCCGAGCGTCGACGCGCCGAGCGATTTTGACATTCGACGTTTCGAATCGCGTTCCGGCGGAATAATAAGTCATAATAAATCTAATAAAGTCCTACGGGAGAAGATTTGACTATAAAGGATATTTTATGCCGAGAAACATTCTTTCGAGCATAAATAATGCAATAAAAATATGTAATAAATATAAATTTATATATTTAAGCGAAATAAAAACCAAGATTGCCTATAAAATTATTTTATGGTGCAACGAAAAGCGAGAGACCTGTAAAAATTTGTATTAATCATAAAAATGATATTTTCAGATTTTCAGAGTTCAAAATGAGATTTTTGAGCTAAATTTTATATAGTGGTATATATATATGTATATTTAATATATATATATAGTGAAAATGTGAAATGAAAAGTGTGGATCCGTTAAAAATAATATAATGGTCCTAAGAATAATGAAACGAAGGTTTTCGGAATTCGAAACGAAGATTCTTGAATAAAGAATTTTCTAACGGACTTTACATATATATTTAATATATATATAAAGTGAATGCGAATTAATCGTGAGAATAAATACGAAGTAAATTTGTTAACGAAGTAAAATATTTGCGTATGAGGCAATGGTTTGAGCTAACTCATGAGTTGACAAAAAGTTATAAAAATTATTTAAATAAAAAAATATATATAGTAAATTGAGTTTTTACTATAAAAGATATATAATATCTGTTTAGAACCTAAATTCGCAAATAAAGGCAAAAGATATTTCTAAAGTAGAATATAAATAATTTAAGCTTCGATATGTAATATAGTTACATATGAAAATGTGAGGGACCTTTATTTAGCATAAAAAGGTTATAAAAAGAATTATGTTTTTAAATAAACTACTATTCTTTTTGAGTTAGAATAAATAATATTAGTTTGTATAAACTAATAATTATTATTAATAAATATACATGCATGTTTTGATTACATAAATGGTTACCTAATATGTGTGTATATGTAAACACGACTGTGTAGGAATTGTGGAGAAATAAAAGTTAAATTTTAACGGTAATCTCCAATCAAGGCAAGTTTTTCAGTTCTGTTATGTTTGTGGATTGTATGTGATTATATGGTGGGTTGTATACCATGTTTATTAAATTGTTAAAGTCAAAATATGACTAAGTCAATTGGGTTATGGAACTTAATTGCTTTATGTGATCTGTGATAGCATGTTTTGTGAGAGAATGTAATACGTAAAAAGGCATGTATAAATGTATTGCATGAAATTATAGAACTGTGATATGTCTAGTAGAAGATTTATTGATGCATATAAAATATGTATAGTAAAGAAAGTATGTTGCATATAGAGTTGTGTGTTATGTGAAACATGATAGACTATTAAATTTGCTGGGCCGTCGAGCTCAATCTTGCAAACATAAATATTTTACAGGTTAACGATGTTAAGCAATATTACTTGCTGTATAGATGATGAAAATTGATGGATGTGCGAAATGGATACACTTCCTTACATTAGAAATGGTAGAAACTTATGGCTGATGGTTTAATATATGTAATCAACAGCAATGTATAGTTTAAAATATTCAATAAAGAATATTTATTTTAGATGTGTTGCAATGAATACTTTATAAAAAATAAAGTGATATAGTAACATTACTATATAAGAAAGAATTAATATTGAGTTATATATATTAATATAACTCTGATAAGAGAAATCATTAAATAAATATGATTTCATTATAAAAGAGAATCGTAGAGGTTGAGATTCAGGGAACGAATGATTGGAATAAAAGAAAAAAAATTTTATTCCCCATTTTTAGCTATTTTTAACATTAAATAATGTTTTAAAAACTAGAACAAGATAATATTAACACACAAGATCGAGAAGAGAAATAGTCCTGATTTTGGAGTCGTTACCGTAGAAATGATCTTAATTTTCTTTTTTTAATTCTAGAATTAGTTCCTAGTTAATTCCTAAAAAAAGTCATTTGATGCAAAGATAAAAATTATTCTTTAAATTAATCCAAAGTAAATAATGAAATAAAAATAAAAACTTTCGCCCCTCGTCTATACAAATCTTTGTAAGTCTATCAAATTTTGTTCTTGAGCAAACGAACTGATCCCGAACTGAATCAACAATCTATAATGTACTCGACTAACCAGTGGCTCCTACTCTTATTATAGCCACCAGTATTATTAACATAGAACCACACTTCCATCAACGTTTTTAAAGGACTAGCTAGTAATACTTAAATACTACTCCTATTTTGCAAAAAAGGGTTTTAATTGTTGGGATATTTCATCTCAATCCCATATTGAATTTTTTTTTACATCGCTTTTATTTAATTACTTAGCATTACACTTTATTGATTTATTAAGACATCTCAATTTTACAAAGATAGTCAGAGTTTCACTCTAATCAATCACCTCTAATAATAATAGAATATTTTTCTTATGACTTTGTAAAATCCAAAAACAATAGAACAAAGACAAGTAGTGAGGGTGGCCTAAAAAATCCCATAAATTAAGGGGAATCACTTTCATATTTATACCTAGAAGGCTATAAATGGTATTATTAGACAAAAATCCATCCATTATAAGTAGTACTCCCTCCGTTCCAGGATAAAAATCTTAATCGACTTTTTGCGTATATTAAAAATGATGATAAAATGATAAGTTTGTTCATATTTAAGTTCTCATTTAAATGCATGATTTTTTTACATATGATTAATGATGTTTTATAAATATGCATAAAAAATAGAAATATGACAATTAATACTAAGAGTACTATAGACAAATTATTTAAAATAAGTAGATATTTAATTTAAGACTTCTTAAAATAATAACAAGAACTTTTAGAATAATATATACTGACAAATTATTAGGAGTATTTTACTTTATTTATTATTCCAACCAACAAACAAAGGGTGAAAAGGCGTTGGGATTTTGTTTGTGGACAGTATGATCGGGGTCGGCTGCTGGATTTGTGAATTCGGAAATCGAAACCCATCGCCCATCACGTGGCATGGTTGGCCCATTGGCAAGCTTTACTTCATTACTATTATTTCTGGTAACAAACCCACGTGATTCTCATGTGATACCTCCCGTATTCTCCGCATCCCCGATACCCTTTTTCCGTCGAGATGTGTGTCTGTAAATTTGAGAAGAAACCGATAAATCTACAATAAAAAATAATTTTTTAACATAAAAATCGTCGATATAGATCCTACAATAATGATTATAGCTACGATTTTCACCGTCGCTATATATAAAATGCATTGTAAAATATCAAAAAATATTTTGAAAATATCAATTTCCATTTGAGAAATACGGTCCTTTTTTGGCTAAATACACAATTACGAATTTCTTTTTTTCCATTTACAATGAACTGGAGTAGTATACATGGAATGTGTGCATAATTTTAAAAAAAAATAAAATTTAAACATTTAGAAAAATTGACTGCTAGATTTGAACCAACAACCTGCAACTTAAAAGAGAACACTATTTTCACATGTGTTTTTAATATTTTTACATAATTTCTTTTCACATGAATGTAGGATCCACTATATATTCATGTGAGAGAATACCATGTTCAAATATCAAAAATACAACTGAAAATATCAGTTACCAACATAAAAACCTTTTGACATTAGGTCCACGCTAGTTTTCAAAAATAATGAATGTAATAAGTCAGTTTACTCTTATTTAATATCTTTAGAGATTATTTTATCTCATAATTAATTTGTTATTTGATCTCATAAAATATTGTATCATTTAAGGTCATTTAATTTAAGGCATCAAAAAATAATTATTATGTAACATCACCTTTTTGAACCAACAACTTGATATTTTGGTAATGGCAGCATCAAATTTGCCTCATAATAGAGCCGCAAAAAAACCACAGGGTTCAACTCTTGCAGAAGATCATTCACAAATCACAAAGATAAGGGCAAAAGCTCTAGCTTATATGCCATCTCACACGGACCCAGTCGAGTAATGACTCGTAGGACATTCACAATCTTTTATCTAATGAATATAAATTTGCTATTTAATCTTCCTTTGCTAAGCTGCCCATTGCTGGAACTTCTGACGCTAAGGTACGTGTGGTAAGACGAACAACTCTTTTCGATCGATTGACCTTAGAAATTACAAAAGAATAATTCTAGAGACACAATTTATTCTACAATTATTTTATAATTTGCTGATGTGGCATACTCCACCTCAGCATATTGATGAACAATTTGCTTCAATGTAGTTTTCGGCCCCACATAAAAGCTGAGGTGGAGTATGCTACATCAACAAATTGTAAAATAGTTGTAGAATAAATTGTATATCTAGCATTATTCATTACAAAATATAGTCAATGGATTAAATAACAAACTAATAACGGGATAAAACAGTCTTTAAGAAAATAAATTAAATTTATTCTACTAATTATTTTTGCAAACAAACATATCCTATAAAAGTGCATATGTCCAATATATAGAAAACCTCGATAAATACTTAAATTTAATAATATAAATATTATAAAATATAATTTGTATATAAAAAATATTACTCCCTTCTTATACAAAAAGGTATCATTAGCTAAATTTACAAATATTGATAATATATTTTTGTTTTATGTATACTTCAAAAATTAATAATTTATGATAATAAAATTATAATAATAAATTTAAGTATATTTGTCATCTTATATTATTATCACGAATATTTTTACCATAAATTCTATTGAACATCTTCTTTTTTGACAAATGATCTAATAATGTTGAAGATTTATCTCTCAGAGTTTGTTGCATGCGGATGGCAAGCTTCGAACGGGATTAATATTTTTAGAAAATTGATATTTCCACAAGCTAATCTGATATTATACAGTAAATTAACTATAGAATTTAGTTCTTATATCTAAATTACCCTCACTTGATAAATAACTAAATATTTATTTATTTAACTTTATTTGATTATTAGCGTTACTCAATTGAAGACAACTTTTATTTATTTAATTAATATGATAGTAATAATATTAATAATAATTAGAAAATAGTTAAGAAATATGTTAGTGACTGTAACACCCCCTTCCCGAAATAGAAAGGGAGGTTACTCAAAACACAACAAAATCGAACGAAAACTCTATGCCACGAAAGAATAATATTTCACCAATAAATATCAAAAGGTCAAACCAAAATAAATACCAACAGACTCAAACTCAAATCTAGAGTATTTATTACAACTCTCGAAATAAAATCGATCTATCAAGCCTAAACAGAATATCTAAATCATTGGATCGAATGAAGCTCTCATCACACTTGCCCTTGATCCCCCTGATTACCTGCCGGAAGAAAAACACAGCATGAGCCAAACGCCCAGTACGGATATAGAATACAAGAATGATGAAACGAAATAACTAACTCAATAAATGAACTGAACTGAACTGAAACAAACAAAACTAACACAATAAAATAATAGGCTGAATCAAATGGCTGGGTGTTATTTCATACCGAGCTCAAAATAAAACAGAAATATACCTTACCACACAGGCAAGGTCAAATAATGCCACACAGGCAAGGTCACACACATTGGACCGCGAATCCAAATGTATGTAAAATCGGAAGGCGTGTTTGGCACAAACATCGCCACTCCGCAGAACAGAACAGAACAGAAAACTAGGGTCGACCCATACGCCTCCCACAACAAAACACCAAATGGCCAACTCCCATCGGAGTACAAAACGGAGACGCCGTGGACTGATCACACCGCCACGGAAGGTGTCATGTCTCTCGTGCCAAGACGACATGCCTGTGGTACCCCCACAGGTGGTTATAGCTCAGGTATACCCTACGGTATATTCTAACAATAATATCATGTCACAACACATGCGACATAACATCAACACAAAGGGTTCTAACGTGTACATGTTAAATCGAACAAATCAACACGAGTCTCCAAAAATATTAACATGTACTTTCTACAAATATCGAAATAAATACTAAACATGATATACTAGATCAAGAGTACAAACACGAGTTCTAAAGATCAATATTAAAACGAAACGATCACATGAATTTGAGAACGAACGATCATGCGAAACAATAATAAATTTTGAAACGAGAAACAAAACGAACAAATTAAATTTAATAAGAGAATCGCTGAAGGAGTACGGAATCCGTACCTGGATTAAGCAACGTAATACCCAAAAATTATATTCCAGAAATTAATCGCTAAACTCCTTCCGTTCGAACTAATTAAACAAAAATAAATTAAGTACAATTAGTTAATTATTATTATTATTATTAAACATGTTTTCTTTTTCTTTTTTTTTTCTTTAAGTTACATGCCAGATACTTATTAAATTATAATATATATATATATAGTTGGTTTGCAGGCGGCAGACATGATCCACGTTTTTTTTTTTTTTTTTTTTTTTTCCAAATTGATAATCAATCTAGCTAAGTTTTCTATTGCTCTGATTAACATATTATATATACATACATACTTGATTCATTAACCAGCATGAATACCATTTTTTTTAAAGAAATATATATAGAGATAGATGGCATGATTACAATTCAAAAATTCCAGAGCAGTGCTCTCTGCTGACACAAAATTATCTTCACTACTTAATTAATTAAAAGAATGAATAACTACACATGCCAACTTACCTGTATCCGGATGTCAAAGTGCAATCCAATTTCTTTTCTTTTTCTCCTTTCTGTAACAGTAAGTGCTGCGTTTTTTTTTTTGTTTTTTTTGTTTTTTTTTTTCTTTCTCAGTTGTATAATGAAGGTACATGAGATAGATTAGGGTTTAAATATTTATTTATATAACTGATGAACTCTCCTAATTATAATAGGATTTTAATATTACCCAATTATAAACTAGATCAAATAAATTTTAAGGCCCAATTAATATAGTCCACATAATTAAATATATTTTGACCCAAACACAAGAAAAGTCCAATTAAAATATTTAAGACAAAATTTTAAAATATCATTTTTTTTCGGGTATTACATCACCTACCCCTTAAAAAGGATTCCGTCCCCGGAATCAAAAGAAAAGAACGAACCTAATTGTCAAAAAGATGCGGATACTCTGCTCGAATAGACTCCTCCATCTCCCATGTAGCTTCTCGCTCTGAATGGTTTCTCCACAAAACCTTAACAAACGGAATTGTCTTCCTCCTCATAACCCGCTCTTGACGATCCAAAATCGCCTCGGCTTGCTCCACACAAGTAAGATCATCACTAATCTTATCGAATGAATATTGTACCACATGCAACGGATGATATTTATAACTTCTCAACACCGACACATGGAACACATTGTGCACAGCTAGCTGTGGAGGCAAAGCTAAACGATATGCAACCTCACCAACCCTCTCCAGAATCTCGAATGGGCCAATATAACGCGGACTAAGCTTCCCTTTCAGACCAAATCGCCGAATACCCTTCCAAGGAGAAACTTTTAGGAACACATGCTCACCAGGTTCAAACTCTAAGGTCCTCCTATGCTTATCAGCATAACTCTTCTGCCGTGATCTAGCCGACTTCAATTTTTCCTTAGCCACTGCTACCTTCTCCGTAGTGATTTGAACTAACTCAGGCCCTTCTATGGCTCTCTCGCCAACCTCATCCCAACAAGTTGGGGCCCGACACTTCCTACCATACAAAGCCTCAAACGGAGCCATCCCAATACTCGCATGCCAACTGTTGTTATAAGCAAACTCAACTAGGCTCAAGTAATCATCCCAGTTACCCGACCACTCAAGTGCACAAGACCTCAACATGTCCTCCAACGTCTGAATGGTCCGTTCGGATTGACCATCAGTCTGCGGATGAAAAGATGTACTAAAGTTGAGCCGAGTACCCCAAGCTCGTTGAAACCCTTTCCAGAACCTTGAAGTGAATCGTGGGTCCCGATCCGAAACAATAGACACCGGAGTACCATGAAGTCTAACAATCTCCTGCTGAAATATCTGTGCCAACCTATCCACCGAGTAGCCTTCGTGGATGGCCAAAAAGTGTGCCGATTTAGTCAACCGGTCCACCACAACCCAAATGGCATCATTCTTCCTGAAAGTCTTCGGCAAACCAGTCACAAAATCCATCGTGATATCTTCCCATTTCCACACTGGAATGTCTAACTGTTGCAGCAACCCACTCGCTCGTTGATGTTCTATCTTCACTTGTTGACAAGTGAGACACTTCCCAACATATTCAGCCACATCTCGCTTCATCCCATTCCACCAAAATTTTTCCTTCAAATCCCTGTACATCTTTGTAGAACCTGGATGAATAGAAAATGGCGAACTATGAGCCTCCGCCAAAATCGCCTCCCGAATGATTTGATCCGATGGTACACACAACCGCTCACCCAACCAAATCACGTCATGATCATCAATACGAAAGTCAGGCTGCTTGCCCTCCTCCATATTCTGTGCCATACTCCATAATTCCCCATCTTCCTTTTGAGCTTCTTTAACCCGCGAGATAAGAGAGGGCTCCACTCTCATACCTGCCAACTGCCCATCTGAACCTTGGATATACAACTCCAACTCTAGTCGCTCCATATCCGAACTAAGCTGAGGTTGTGTAATAAGAGCTGCTACACTTCCTGAACTTTTTCGACTAAGAGCATCTGCAACCACATTCGCCTTCCCCGGGTGATACTGAATCCTTGCATCATAATCTTTTAGAAGCTCCAACCAACGCCTCTGCCTCATGTTAAGCTCTTTTTGAGTGAAAATGTATTTAAGACTTTTGTGATCGGTGAAGATATCACAAGTCTCTCCATACAAATAGTGCCTCCAAATCTTTAGAGCAAAGATCACCGCTGCCAACTCCAAATCATGAGTGGGGTAGTTCACCTCGTAAGGTTTAAGCTGCCTAGAAGCATAAGCAATCACCTTACCGTGTTGCATCAAAACACATCCCAAGCCCTTCTTAGAAGCATCACTATAAATCTGGAAACCTCCTGTCCCCGACGGTAATGTAAGTATAGGAGCTGTCACAAGTCGTTTCTTCAACTCCTCGAAACTCTTCTCGCGCTCCTCATTCCACTGAAACTTTGTGCCCTTTTTCATCAACTGAGTTAATGGCAAAGCAAGCAAAGAGAATCCTTCCACAAATCTCCTATAATACCCTGCTAAACCCAAGAAACTTCTAATCTCTGTCACAGTAGTAGGTCTCGGCCATTTAGTGATAGCCTCAACCTTTCCAGGATCCACCTTAATGCCTTCAGCAGAAACAACGTGGCCCAAAAATGCAATCTGCTCCAACCAAAACTCACATTTAGAGAATTTAGCATACAATTTCTCTTTCTGCAAAATTCCCAACACTGTTCGAAGATGTTCTTCATGCTCCTCCCTAGACTTGGAGTAAACCAAAATGTCATCAATAAAGACAATAACATATTGGTCCAAGTACTCCTTGAACACCCGGTTCATCAAATCCATAAACACTGCCGGAGCGTTAGTCAACCCAAATGGCATCACCAGAAACTCATAATGCCCATAGCGAGTACGAAAAGCTGTCTTAGAGACATCCTCATCTCTCACCCTCAACTGATGATAACCCGACCTCAAGTCTATCTTTGAAAAATACTTCGCCCCCTGAAGTTGGTCAAACAAGTCTTCAATCCTCGGCAATGGATACCGATTCCTGATAGTAATCTTGTTCAACTCTCTGTAGTCCATGCACAACCTCATAGACCCATCTTTCTTCTTCACAAACAAAACTGGAGCACCCCATGGCGAAACACTCGGCCGAATCACACCACGATCTAACAGCTCTTGCAACTGCTCCTTCAACTCCTGCAACTCCAATGGTGCCATCCGATACGGCGCTTTAGAAATAGGTCCCGCCCCAGGAACGAGCTCAATAGTGAACTCAACTTCCCGTTGCGGTGGTAACCCTGACAACTCCTCAGGAAACACATCGGGAAAGTCACGAACCACTGAAATATCCTCAATACGAGACTCGCCCTTAGAGGTATCCTTCACAAATGCCAAATACCCCTCACAACCCTTTGCCACTAACTTCCCAGCCTTCAAAGCTGAAATCAACTTCATCACTCTACTCGGCTGTGAACCCTGAAACACGAATTCTGGAGACTTCACATCTCCAAATATAACCTTCTTCGCCTGGCAATCGATAGTGGCCTGGTGCTTATCCAACCAGTCCATCCCGAGAATAACATCAAAATCGTGCATACACATTGGAAGAAGATTAGCACTACGAATCTTATCCCCAAAACTGATCGGACACCCTCGATATAAATCAGAAATAATAACAGAAGTCCCCATCGGGGTAGCAATAGACATAACAGGATCTAAAGACAGAGATGGCACACCTAGGTGCCGAACAAAAGACTGAGCCACAACAGAATGAGTAGAACCAGTATCAAATAAAATAGAAGCCTCACGACTACCA
This sequence comes from Panax stipuleanatus, assembly GCA_020205555.1. NCBI lineage: Eukaryota > Viridiplantae > Streptophyta > Magnoliopsida > Apiales > Araliaceae > Panax > Panax stipuleanatus. The sequence goes on along the minus strand of CM035115.1, from coordinate 160,311,736 downwards.
ACTAAAAGAGTGCCAGAAACAGTACCTGGCGCACCTGCCGCCTGATTATGTGTCAAGGCAAACACTCGACCACCTTGACGCTGACCACCATTGCCACCATGATCACCGCCTCCACCATTACCACGTGGCCCGGTACAATCTCTAGCCATATGACCCATCTGTCCACATAAGAAGCATGCACCAGTAACTCTATGACACTGTCTCCCCGGATGATTAGCCCCACACATGGCACAAGGAACTATCGGAATAAGATTTGGGTTACCCCCACCAGCTGGTCCCGGATAACGACCCTGATTCTGCCCCTGCTGACGATTCTGCCCTCGCTGTGGATTCTGTCCATACCAAGGTAGCTGAAGCTGACGATTCTGTCCTTGCTGAGGCATCTGCTGATTACCCCTGTTCTGATTTTGACCACGCCACTGCCCTTGCTGGACACCACGGTTTCTATTCCACTGACCACCTTGATTTCTCCCAGGCTGACCCGAGGCTTGACCCTGCTGGTCATCTCTGTCCCTTTTTCGATTCCCTTCCGGTTTAGAAGACCGAAAGTCCTGTCGCTCCATCTCAATGTTCTTGGCCGCATTAGCCACAGTCGATACATCTGCAAACTTGGTGTTAATGAGATGTTGCCGATACCTATAATGAATCCGCCACTTGAACTTCTCCGCCTGTTCCGCTGCAGTCCCTGCAGAGGTTCCCGCAAAACCTGCCAACCTGGTGAACCTCGTCATAAAATCTGTGATGGACTCTTCATCTTTCTGCCGAATAGACAGATACTCTCTAGCATAGGCCTCTTTATCAGCAGCTGGAAAGTACTGCTGATAAAAGACCTCACAAAACTCTGCCCATCGAAGTGTTTCCACGTACCCATCACCCTTGGTTGTTTTCAGCGCTTTCCACCACCTCTGTGCATCCCCCTCCAGCTTGTAAGCAGCAAGCAACACTCTCTGATTATCTGAGCAACCCAACACATCAAAAATCTTCTCTAGGTGTGCAATCCAATTTTCCGCATCAATTGGAGTTGGAGCCGAACTGAAAGACTGTGGCTTCTGCTTCTGAAACCTCTCCAACCATACGTACATTGGAACCACCTGCTGATCAAGACCATCCACATTCCCTTCCTCTTCGTTTGCTTGTGGACCATTATTTCCCGAGTTCCCCTGCTCAGGAATTTCTGGTGGCTGTTGCATTGCCTGTACCACCTGTGCCACCAACTGCGGTAAAGCCTGATTAACCGCCCGATTCACCAAGGCAGCCAATTGAGCATTAATCTGGTCATTAGGTTGCTCATCGGGCTGACCATCACCTCTTCCCCTATTGTTACCTCGCCTCCCAGCAACTCTAGCGGATCTACGAGCCATCTAATAACAGATCAACGAATATCAGCAAAACAGATTAGAGACAGATTTGAATATAGCTGAACTGAAAATCAAACTGAACAAAACCTAACCCCGAATTCTACCCATAACTCACAGGTCAAACCTAAATAGGTTTTCTACAAGAAAGAACCTAAGCTCTGATACCAACTCTGTAACACCCCCTTCCCGAAATAGAAAGGGAGGTTACTCAAAACACAACAAAATCGAACGAAAACTCTATGCCACGAAAGAATAATATTTCACCAATAAATATCAAAAGGTCAAACCAAAATAAATACCAACAGACTCAAACTCAAATCTAGAGTATTTATTACAACTCTCGAAATAAAATCGATCTATCAAGCCTAAACAGAATATCTAAATCATTGGATCGAATGAAGCTCTCATCACACTTGCCCTTGATCCCCCTGATTACCTGCCGGAAGAAAAACACAGCATGAGCCAAACGCCCAGTACGGATATAGAATACAAGAATGATGAAACGAAATAACTAACTCAATAAATGAACTGAACTGAACTGAAACAAACAAAACTAACACAATAAAATAATAGGCTGAATCAAATGGCTGGGTGTTATTTCATACCGAGCTCAAAATAAAACAGAAATATACCTTACCACACAGGCAAGGTCAAATAATGCCACACAGGCAAGGTCACACACATTGGACCGCGAATCCAAATGTATGTAAAATCGGAAGGCGTGTTTGGCACAAACATCGCCACTCCGCAGAACAGAACAGAACAGAAAACTAGGGTCGACCCATACGCCTCCCACAACAAAACACCAAATGGCCAACTCCCATCGGAGTACAAAACGGAGACGCCGTGGACTGATCACACCGCCACGGAAGGTGTCATGTCTCTCGTGCCAAGACGACATGCCTGTGGTACCCCCACAGGTGGTTATAGCTCAGGTATACCCTACGGTATATTCTAACAATAATATCATGTCACAACACATGCGACATAACATCAACACAAAGGGTTCTAACGTGTACATGTTAAATCGAACAAATCAACACGAGTCTCCAAAAATATTAACATGTACTTTCTACAAATATCGAAATAAATACTAAACATGATATACTAGATCAAGAGTACAAACACGAGTTCTAAAGATCAATATTAAAACGAAACGATCACATGAATTTGAGAACGAACGATCATGCGAAACAATAATAAATTTTGAAACGAGAAACAAAACGAACAAATTAAATTTAATAAGAGAATCGCTGAAGGAGTACGGAATCCGTACCTGGATTAAGCAACGTAATACCCAAAAATTATATTCCAGAAATTAATCGCTAAACTCCTTCCGTTCGAACTAATTAAACAAAAATAAATTAAGTACAATTAGTTAATTATTATTATTATTATTAAACATGTTTTCTTTTTCTTTTTTTTTTCTTTAAGTTACATGCCAGATACTTATTAAATTATAATATATATATATATAGTTGGTTTGCAGGCGGCAGACATGATCCACGTGTTTTTTTTTTTTTTTTTTTTTTTTCCAAATTGATAATCAATCTAGCTAAGTTTTCTATTGCTCTGATTAACATATTATATATACATACATACTTGATTCATTAACCAGCATGAATACCATTTTTTTTAAAGAAATATATATAGAGATAGATGGCATGATTACAATTCAAAAATTCCAGAGCAGTGCTCTCTGCTGACACAAAATTATCTTCACTACTTAATTAATTAAAAGAATGAATAACTACACATGCCAACTTACCTGTATCCGGATGTCAAAGTGCAATCCAATTTCTTTTCTTTTTCTCCTTTCTGTAACAGTAAGTGCTGCGTTTTTTTTTTTTGTTTTTTTTGTTTTTTTTTTTTTTCTTTCTCAGTTGTATAATGAAGGTACATGAGATAGATTAGGGTTTAAATATTTATTTATATAACTGATGAACTCTCCTAATTATAATAGGATTTTAATATTACCCAATTATAAACTAGATCAAATAAATTTTAAGGCCCAATTAATATAGTCCACATAATTAAATATATTTTGACCCAAACACAAGAAAAGTCCAATTAAAATATTTAAGACAAAATTTTAAAATATCATTTTTTTTTCCGGGTATTACAGTGACACTCATCCCAAAACTAAAGACAAGACTTTCAAGAACCATTATTCAATTTTCCCTGATCGCTCTTTAAGGTTTTTCATTATGTTAGTGATTTTTATGGAGAATAGGTTTGATTAAGTCAAAACCTTCATGAATTAAGTTGAGTCTTTTAATCATATGCGAGCTAGTGATTGTTAAGATTTCGACCATAGCCGCACACCATATTTATTTCGATCAACTTATTGTTTTTTATTTTATTTATCCTCTCGTATTTTTTGCATGCGTGAGCATCAATTCTGGTGTAAATTTTCGACCAACTCATGCCAGTCATGTTCCTGCTTTTTAGTTCAAGAAATTAGCAACAATATAATATCACCAGCTCATTTGGGAAAGAGCCATTCATTATTCATAGAATAATTATATGCGTACAGGTAAGTTGGATAGAAAAATTGAATCGAAAAAACAAAATGAATTTATTCCAGTGAATAATTGGAATGTACTGTCCAATTATTCGTTAAAACAAATTCATTTTATTTTTTTTGTCCAAATTTACAGTCTACTTAGAAATACTATTATTCATTAAAAAAGGAAAGTGTCACTGTCAAAACAGCCGCAACGTCTGCAACTATAATTAGATGCCCTAAACTGTCAATTATATAAGTTCACAATTATGAAATAATTAGCCACGTATTTGTCGTTAAAGAATTATAACCTAGAAATAGCTTGCATTTTGGTCGTTAATATTATATTATGTGTAGTTTTGGTTATTCAGTATTTGTCGTGTTTGGTGCGTTTAGTGGTTTGAAAATTTAAAAGTATTTGAAAATATTGTTTGTCTAGTGATAACTTATTTTAAATACAATTTATTTAATTCACAAACGCATTGTTTTGTCCTCAAATGCAACATATCAACACATATCCTCGATAAAAATCACCGCAAACACTATTGTCGCATCGTTTTGCAACATATCAAAACAACTTAATTAAACGCATCGTTTGGCCTCAAATACAACATATTAAAATTGGTGCAGTGATTTTGGAGGTTCAAACACAGCAAAACTATTATCACAAATGTTGATAGTCGAACAAACCCTACGTATTATAATGACTACAATAATTATAAACTAGTCGAGTTAAATTTACATGAGCTATTACAAGCTCTAGCTATATTTTTAAACAAGTCAAACCTATTAATTAGTGACCAATTAAAAAAAGTCTAATTTTCAATATTTTTTGACTCATTTATTTATTTAAATTCAAAATAATATTAAGATTAGTTTATTTATTTTAGAAATGGAGTAAAATTGAATTGTAAACTGGCTGAGCTCGCACTTATATATGTGTGAAAAAAACTATTGATTATAACTTAATTTATATAATCATCTCATGTGCCACTAAGCGACCCTAAAGGGTCATTTCACATAGGGAGAAATATCGGAACTAGAGGGTATAATTTATCAATTCTAATTCAACATCACGCTGATTATGACTCTTATTTAATTTTATGAATAAGGTTAGTGATGCGGTTGAAGAGCAAGCGTGCCAGTTTATGGAAAGATTTGATTTAATGGCAAAAATCTGATTCAATGGCAATTCGGTAATTTCGACCAAGTTTGGAGTGTCGGATTTGGGCGTTTTCGGAGCCTAATTTCATGGGAAACGGGTCAACGGTCAAAACTCACGAGCGCTTCGCTCGTGACGTACAGGGTTTTTTGGTCAAATTCCATCGTTTAGGCCTTCAAAAAGACATTTTTCTGTTTTATGGTTATTTTTGTAATTGTCTTTATTAGTTTTCCTTTTCCGTTTTGGATTCTGTTTTTAGGGTTTTGCTATTTAAACACCTTGTTATGATGGGGAGCCGCAGTTTTTGATGAATAATAAAATTTATATATTTTTCCAAAATTCTCTGAATTAGAATTTTGCTGCCTATTTCCTGGTATTCATAGAATCAACAGGTTGTAGAAGGTTATCGTTTGGCAATCGTGCGCGGTTCAACAATTGATAGCAGTTTTCTGTTTCTTCCGCTACGTCAGTTAGAAGTATCAAATTTTTTGTGTCAAATAATATTTTATGTGATGTAACAATATTATATTAGTTGAGTATATTTTGAGATTGATTATGTTATAAACTAAAATTTGTTTAATCTAATACCACATCATTTAAATTTTGTTTGAAAAAAATATTGAGTAACATTATCCTAATATTTTATGTGATGTAGCATCATTATATAACTAAACTCTTTAGTAAAATACTCAAAGGCTGGTGAAGATCATTTTTCCGTTCTTTTCATTATGTTAAGTAAGGAAGGAATTCGTAACTTTTTCTTCTTCTTCTTCTTTTTGTTTTGTTTTGTTATACGTTCTATTAATTTTATGAATAATGTCATGAGTGTCAATTTTTTGATTTTTAAATAGTGTTTTATATTATGTAGCATCATTATATTGATTTAGTATATATATTGTAATTGACTATATCATAAAATACGATTTATCTTATTCAATGCTATATCATTTAAGTTACAATAAAAAAATAAAAAATAATATTGAGACACCTACCATTATCCTAATTCTATTCATATTATCATAAAACTAAAATATTACTATCTTCAAAGGTTGGTAGAGATCATTTTTCCATTCTTTTCATTATGTTTCGTTTGGTAATTAAGGGAGGAATTAGTAACTTTTCATAGTCATTTTTTAAAAGTCAATCTAAATATGGTGTTTTCATTTTACGCTCTAGTTTTCTAGATACGTCTTTTATAATTCCAATATATATTCCAAATTAGGTCATAAATATACAGTAGCGGAATTAGAACATTTTTAGAGGAGGATCAAAATATATCAGTAAAAAAAAATTATTTATTGACGCTTGGAGTGTTTCTTTTAAATTTATTTTGCCTAATTATAGTATTTCACAACATCCTATTCCAATCCTTGTCAACATTTGAGTTGTGAGTCTAATGACTTTAAATACATATACATATATATATATATTAATTTCTCCCGAACTATGGGACTATTAATCAGACTTTGAAATTTTAGTCAACTGATTATCAACTTTTATAGATAAATTACAAATTATAATATTATATATTCAAAACCTTATATTGTGGTTCTGGTCATCTTCCTTGGAGATAACTGAGAGGAGACACTCAAATCAAAAAAATGAATTAAGTTATTATCATTTACAAAAAAATTGATACCAAGGTATGATTAAGTCAGTAAGATAAATGAGTTCAATATTAATTAATTAATCGTCAAACTTATTTAACATTATTTTATCTTATAGTAATATTGTTAATTTATTATAGATAGAAGGACATGAGAAAACAAATGAATTAATACCATCTTATAACAAAGATCAAATTTAACTAACATTAGCATACTTCGGATTTCAAGATTGGGCCCCCCTCTAGTTCCGCCTCTATTAAAATATAATCACAGTTAGTTTTGTATTTGACATAAAAGTTGTAAAATATACATTATGAGTTTTGCAATGTACTTCCTCCGTCCCAAAATAATTGCTCAGTTTTAATTTTTTTAGTCAAATTGACTATTTTTAATAATTAAGCATGTATAAATATATTTTTAACATTATAAAAATTGGTATTAGTAGTAAATTGTATATACTTTTTTTATTATAACATCTTCACCTATATTTTGGCAAAAATGGTACAAAAATAATTTTTAAAAATAGTCAATTTAATTAAAAAAAATTAAAACTGAATAATTATTTTAGAACGAATAAAGTATATGATAACAAATTAATATTAATACTAAATACCGACATACATACATGAATGAGATGTCAGTTCCTATTTGGAAGGTTGCAATTTTCTAACGACTGCAATTTCTACTCGTTTAGCACATATATGATATAACTAATTTAATTTACTACTTACAGTTCTACGTTAATAGTAACTCGACCATATTTAATATAAAATTAACCAATATATATATAGGTAAATGTGACGTTCTCAAAATAGATTCACACAATTTATTCTGAGTCGTCAAATATATAGTACAAAATTCAAATACAAACTTCCTATTTACAACTATTAAACTGTCGTGCAAATACGACAAAACATATACTGAGAGTTTCAATATAAATATTGTCTCGTAGACAATATCAAAACTTAAATAAAGTCCTCATTACAATTATTGTCACACTATCTTATATAATAGTGAGGACTACTATAGTAACCATCTTGGACCATTACTTTACTATCCGACTAGTCCCAACTACACTCTCGCTTCCTGAGAAGAACAATGGAATCAAAAAGAAAAGGGTGAGCTCAATTAGCCCAGTAAATAATATTATGACTAAGATAATGTAGAACAAATTATCCTTAGTCCTCAATAGAAAAAAATCTGATAGGATACAATAGACAACAAATTTTAGATCAACAACTGCAGCGAAAATAACAATCTATTAGAAGAGTCAAGTAGAGCATGATGTCTACTATCTTCTATGATTTAAAAGTTCATCATCAATATTTTATCCCTGTAACATCAATCAATAATTATTTCCAATCAATGAATTATCTATGCACTACGGGCCAAAGATATTCGTTTGTATCACCAGTGGTAATAATCATGTAAAACACATGTCCATCTTTACACTACGGGTCAAAGAGAACTTTCACCACAAGCATTTTTCTGTAACACCAAAGGTCATGATTATACCAATACACAATTCCTGATCATAATCATATCAATCAACATTTCATCTTTGTACCACGAGCCAAAGATAACTTTTCAAAACAATTTAAGCATAAGGATGATAACAATGATATAAAGAATGAATTAAGTGAGATCAAGGACAAATATTAAAGATTTGTAATTTAATTTATCCAAGTTCAAGAATATTCAAATTGTCAACATGATTGGGAGCTGTCGTTTACACTCCTAAATTAACCTTACTTTCACGTCACGAATTTAAACAATTAGCACAGTAGTAAGCAAGGATCGATCCCACAGAGAGTGATTTATTTTATATTTATCCTATGATTTCTAATAAAAAGGGGGTTTTGAATTGATTAAACTAAATTGTCAAGAATAAAGTAATAAGAATTAACAATGAATAAAAAGTTTCAGTTCTTCAGTTCAGTATCACCTTTTCACAATTATGGATTAACCAAGTTTAACATTATTTATCCTTCAATGAAATTAATAGCCCTAGGTAACAACAAGCTCTGCTACCCGAAACTCCCCTTAGATTGTCACTCAATGAAACAAGCTCTTCACAAAATTCTAACCATTATATAACTTAGAACAAGCTCTCTAGATTTAATATAACAGCAGCATAAGAACTAGGGAATTAGACTATTCCAAGCAACAAACACATAAGCTCGATTTGTTTAACTTGTTTTCTAATAATCATAGCAATACTCAAAAGCTTGTCCACAATCAGGTATTACTAATTACTACTTGTGATGAAGACAGATATCAATTACACGTAATACCAATCTTAATCTAGCAGATGATATCAATTCACTAATTTAATCCTGCAGAATCACGTTAGTAAATTGAATAGCATACAAGAAATTAAAGTAGATTATCAGAATAAATCTCATGTAAGAAAAAATAAATAAAATAAACTAGATCAAACCGTTAATTATGAATAAGGTTCAACATCCCTTCCGAACTGAATTGAAAGAATTAATTCATAACTCCAAATAAACCTAACTCTAATATGAAAGAAAAATAATAAGATTCATAAAACAAGGAAAATGATCCCCTATTTATAACATTAAAATCCGTAGCCCTTGTCTTCATGTTATTGCACCAATTGCCGAATAGGAAAAGGAAAATGATGGCCCTGTGCCGCCTCCCCTTTCATGTGCTGAAGCCGTGGTAAGTTAGTAAAAGGAATTGAAATTGCAAGCTGCTCCTTTATTTTGTAAGTCAAACACGTGAACTTCCACTTGCTATTTGGAATTCCTCTTTGCAAACTTGCTACACCACGTGGCCCCCATGTACACTACACTAGCCCACATAATAATTTGTCTTGCTTTAGTAATCCTTGACCTGCTAGGATTTGGAAAAAGAATGCATGTGCTATCTAAACCATGGGCCCCATTAAAATCCTAAGCTGCTGCCCACATGCTTTAATGTAATGATGCCCACCAACTAGGAACCCGTGGCCCACATCTTGTTGTGAATTTGATTTACATTTCCTGCATGCATGAGCAACTCCAATTTCGGAATACAAGCCTTTGTATTACGTGGCCCACTAGGAATTCTTCCTTTGCAAAGCTGCTGACCGTTCTTTCCATGCTAGCACGTGACCATGAGCTGCTCTAATTAAATTGCAAGTGCATGAAATCCTTCTTCAATTAGGGAATTATCACAGGCGGCCCATATGTTAACGAATTACTGCTTGCAAGCTTGGCTACTTCATTTCCGCATTGGGTTAGCCCAATTTCTCCTCTTTTCCTGCCTTAAGCTCTAATTCACCTGAAAATAATAAATAACTTATTAAGCTCATATCCATATGAAATATGTAATAAAACTAAATATAAAGGAATAATTATCATCGAATATTATGTACTTATCAAATTCCCCCACACTTAGCTTTTACACGTCCTCGTGTAAACCAAAATTTTGATTTCCAAAAACAATCATATTCAACCATTATGTCAAAAGGATTTCAAGATCAAATCATGATTATCAATACTATACCCACAAAAGCATGATCAATGTTCATCAATTAACTCATGATGACCACCTCGCCATTTCACCAATGAATTTCATTAAGTTAAATTGTAATCACATAAACACTTTTCTATAACCCACACACTTACTCAACATAGTTACCATGGAGCAAAAACCGTGCACACCACTCAAAAACTCAAAACATATTTTTCTTGCTTTATTTATTTATTTTCTCACTAGGACCCTTTCATTTTTCCTCTTTATTTCCGGTGAATGCATTTTATGCTCCGTTTCACCTTCTTCAATCATTCTTTTATAAGTGAGTGCATTTTATGCTCCATCTCACTTAACTGCACGTGTTTATGGGAGAGTGCGTTTTACGCTCCATCTCATCCCACCACATGACTTCTCTTGTACGTCTTTTTCAATAATTTCACTGGTTTTCTACTTTAAATTTTTTTTTCACATGGTCCTGCAAAAAGCATAAGCAGTTCAATAGCTCTAGAGCATGAGATTGGTGCACATAGACAACTCCATAGATAACTTAGCCAACTAAGCATATATCACATGTTCAAGTACTCATGAGACACAAATTCAATTTAAATCAATTACTATGGATCATGACTTAGTTTTTCTCAATCATTAACCAATTAAGCATTAAACAGATTTTGAATTTTTAGTATTGATTCCCATTTTTTTTTTACTTTAACTTTCAAACACATAGGCAAATAGAATCATGGAATCCAAATTTTTTTAAAAAAATTTCTAAGGCATCAAGATGGTCCTATTTCCTATCAAAATCGACAGATCAAATGTCACTAAAAATAAAAAATAAAAAACCTAAATCTCTCCCCCCACACTCAAACCTTACATTGTCCCCAATGTAAGAAAATCGTGCAAAAAAAAAAGAAGAAAAAACTACATGCAAATAAAAAACTAAATAGTAAAGGGATAGAAAAATCAAATCTGATTTCTTGGGTTGCCTCCCAAGCAGCGCCTTTGTTTATTGTCATTGGCTTGACTTCTTCCTCTCTTCTATGTAATTGGACTTGTGAACTTTAAGTGGACTGGTAGCAGTTTCATCCTTAATTGAGGAACATTGTATACTTCATAATACTGCTCCTTTCCAGCCATCACATCCTCCTCGTATAATTGTATTCGATCAAAAGATTCCTGCACTGAATAATCCACAACATCAATAACAAAAACAGATTTAAAATTACCAAGATACCTCTTAGCCTCATCTGCGTTGAACAGGAACTTTGCATTGTCCAATTCCATGGTAAAGGTACGATGGTGTGTATCACTCATTGCTTTTGTTGGTTGTATTGATGAAAATTAATCCTCATCCTTCTTGTAGAGATCTGCAGAACTTATCAAATCATTTCTCTCTTCCTCTTGTTCCTTCTCTTTATCAACTTCTAGAATATTGTCTATTCCTGAAGTAAGCACTGAGTCCTCCTGCTCCTCTTCGTCAAATCCCATTGTACTAAAGTTCTCAACAAATGGAGGATATAACTCCCTGAAGCCTTGAAATTCTAACCTTCCTACTGTGGTTGCAAGCTGACCAACTTGATCCCTCAGATCTTGAACAGAAGTTCTTGTCTCCTGTTGGAACTGCTGTGTCTGACTCATGAACTGTAGTGTTCGGCTCATGAATGCCTTGAACATATCCTCCATAGATGTCCCAGAATTGACAGGCACTTCTTGGTTTTCTGTGTGGTACTGAGGTTGAGTCTGCTGAAGATCTTGCTGCATACTTGAAAGGACAGGTTGCATTGGTGGCCTAGTACCTTCATAGCTCAAGTCAGGATGATCTCTCCATCCGAAATTGTGAGTTTCTGCCCAAGGATCACATTGATGTGGATTTTGTCCGGAGAATGTCCCCACAGCATTAACTTGATGAACAATTACATCCTCTTGCACTATGGGACAATCATTTGTTGTATGCCCTGATTTTGAGATAATTCCACATACTTTTGCAACCGGTACGTTTTCTGTTGTTAATTGTTGCACCACAGCAGTTAAGTTAGAAATCTGTTGTGCCAATTCACTCGTGCTTACCTCACTTACCCTTTGTGGAGCATAATCGTATTGTTGTGAGTTAGCAGCCATGTTTGCAATCAGATTTCTTGCATCCTCTGGTGTCTTGTCCACTAATGCTCCTCCACTAACCGCATCGATCATACTTCTTTCCATTGGTATCAATCCCTCATAGAAGTACTGAATCAAGTGTTGCTCATCAATCCCGTGAGGTGGACTGCTGGAACACAACTTCTTGAACCTTTCCCAATACTCGTAGAGAGTTTCTCCATTGAACTGCCTGATTCCACATATCTCTTTCCTTGTATCAGCAACTCTTGATGCAGGAAAATACCTCTCCAAGAATAGCCTTTGCATATCAGTCCATGATCGTATCGATCCTGAAGGAAGATAGTATAACCAGTCTTTCGCCAAATCTGCTAAGGAGAATGGAAAAAGTCTAAGCTTGATCTGCTCATCTGTCACTCCTTGTGATTCCATCGTGAAACACACCACATGGAACTCCTTTAGATGCGTATATGGATTTTCACCTGTAATACCACGAAAAATAGGCAAAAAATGAATTAGTCCGTAGTTAATTTCAAAAGCAACATCTAAGGTAGGATATTCAATACACAAGGATGGTTGATCAAGGTCTAGAGTAGCCAGTTCTTTTAAAGTCCGGTTGTTGTTCGGCACAGCCATCTTTTCCTTTTTAAGTGTTGGAACAAGAACTTCTTTTGTATCTGTAGTTTTTTCTATCTCTTGATCAAAATTTAAGTTAATAGAGTGAGAGGATTGAGTCATAAAACAAAAGAAGAATAAAAAGAAAATAATAAAAATAAACAAAAACAAACAATAAATAAAAACAAATAACACTCCCCGGCAACGGCGCCAAAATTTGGGAGCTGTCGTTTACACTCCTAAATTAACCTCACTTTCACGTCACGAATTTAAACAATTAGCACAGTAGTAAGCAAGGATCGATCCCACAGAGAGTGATTTATTTTATATTTATCCTATGATTTCTAATAAAAAGGGGGTTTTGAATTGATTAAACTAAATTGTCAAGAATAAAGTAATAAGAATTAACAATGAATAAAAAGTTTCAGTTCTTCAGTTCAGTATCACCTTTTCACAATTATGGATAACCCAAGTTTAACATTATTTATCCTTCAATGAAATTAATAGCCCTAGGTAACAACAAGCTCTGCTACCCGAAACTCCCCTTAGATTGTCACTCAATGAAACAAGCTCTTCACAAGATTCTAACCATTATATAACCTAGAACAAGCTCTCTAGATTTAATATAACAGCAGCATTAAGAACTAGGGAATTAGACTATTCCAAGCAACAAACACATAAGCTCGATTTGTTTAACTTGTTTTCTAATAATCATAGCAATACTCAAAAGCTTGTCCACAATCAGGTATTACTAATTACTACTTGTGATGAAGACAGATATCAATTACACGTAATACCAATCTTAATCTAGCAGATGATATCAATTCACTAATTTAATCCTGCAGAATCACGTTAGTAAATTGAATAGAATACAAGAAATTAAAGTAAATTATCAGAATAAATCTCATGTAAGAAAAAATAAATAAAATAAACTAGATCAAACCGTTAATTATGAATAAGGTTCAACATCCCTTCCGAACTGAATTGAAAGAATTAATTCATAACTCCAAATAAACCTAACTCTAATATGAAAGAAAAATAATAAGATTCATAAAACAAGGAAAAGGATCCCCAATTTATAACATTAAAATCCGTAGCCCTTGTCTTCATGTTATTGCACCAATTGCCGAATAGGAAAAGGAAAATGATGGCCCTGTGCCGCCTCCCCTTTCATGTGCTGAAGCCGTGGTAAGTTAGTAAAAGGAATTGAAATTGCAAGCTGCTCCTTTATTTTGTAAGTCAAACACGTGAGCTTCCACTTGCTATTTGGAATTCCTCTTTGCAAACTTGCTACACCACGTGGCCCCCATGTACACTACACTAGCCCACATAATAATTTGTCTTGCTTTAGTAATCCTTGACCTGCTAGGATTTGGAAAAAGAATGCATGTGCTATCTAAACCATGGGCCCCATTAAAATCCTAAGCTGCTGCCCATATGCTTTAATGTAATGATGCCCACCAACTAGGAACCCGTGGCCCACATCTTGTTGTGAATTTGATTTACATTTCCTGCATGCATGAGCAACTCCAATTTCGGAATACAAGCCTTTGTATTACGTGGCCCACTAGGAATTCTTCCTTTGCAAAGCTGCTGACCGTTCTTTCCATGCTAGCACGTGACCATGAGCTGCTCTAATTAAATTGCAAGTGCATGAAATCCTTCTTCAATTAGGGAATTATCACAGGCGGCCCATATGTTAACGAATTACTGCTTGCAAGCTTGGCTACTTCATTTTCGCATTGGGTTAGCCCAATTTCTCCTCTTTTCCTGCCTTAAGCTCTAATTCACCTGAAAATAATAAATAACTTATTAAGCTCATATCCACATGAAATATGTAATAAAACTAAATATAAAGGAATAATTATCATCGAATATTATGTACTTATCAATGATAACCAATTGTGGAGTAAAATGCAAGAATAAGATTCATAAAAGACAACTTGGACAAAGAATTTTTTTTTTAATTTCGTTGTGAATAGTACCGTATGAATAGTACCCCGAATGAATAGTATCCCGGCATGAAAAGCATAAAATTTCATAAAAAAGTTCAGACCAATATTCCAGTGAAATTATATTAGATGGAGTGCAAACTATTAAGAATATTCTACTAATTTCAGGGATTTCACCATTTAATAATAAGGTTATGGAAACAAACAATAATTTCGTATAATAAATGTAGAAATATGAAAGAAACAATAGCCCTTGACGAGTACAAAAGAAATGATATCCCATACGAGTATGAAAGAATATATGAAACTGCAAATTGATTTTCACCCGTCATGCGGTAATTCGCGTAGACAGATCATTTCCATAACTTAATAAAGAATGAATACGAAGAGTTATTCACCATGCACGCGGTAGTCCGCGTAGACAAGTTATTCCCACAGATTAATAAGGAATAGAATAACAACCCTTACGAGTATTGAAAGAAAATACCATCATTTATCTTAGTAGGAGATTAAATCTGACTGGTATAGCAGAGGTTATTTTGAGGAAATCTTGCATTATTTGCTACACTCAAAGTACCCTTATACTAAAAAGAAATACGCACAATATTATAGAAAAAGAATTCTTTTATTCTGATGTGATTTTCATTTCTTAACTAAGCATCTTATTTATAGGAGAATGGCAGGGTACTATTTAAAAAATAATAATCACTGATCAACAGTAACGAATTCGTCCGTGAATTCGTCTGATTTTTTTGATGCAACACTATGCAATAAAATATTCTAATAAAATAAAAACTTTATATATAATATAATATATTCTATTTATATTCTAATAAAACAAATAACTTTCACTAAAAGAAACAAGCCCATCACCGACCAATATTATCTGTTAGTATATATACTTTGTGGTTTTAATGATGACAATGTTTATATAGGCTTGATTGATTTTATTTTGGCTCATAATCTATTTGGGTCATGTTAATCAAATATTTTTATGCATATTAATAATATATAATAGTTTGCATGAGTTATTGCATGGGTTGATAATCACTTTGTATGGTTGCCCATAAAAGTTTACTGCAGGATAGAGAGTGACTAAAACAAGTTGGATTATATCTTTCCAATATATATATATATGTTATCTGTTATATATATATATATGGTTACCACGTGCTTTAGTTTTCATGGAATCTAATATAACTACGAATCTCATATTTTTGAATTGCTTGGTTATATATATGTTATCTGTTTGGTTACCAATTCGTATTTGGCTTAGAGTTTTTTTTAGGAATTAGTATAATTAAGGATTCCTTTTTCATAGTACATAGAGCAGTTGTTTTCATGCTAACAGATTTGGACTCTATTAGCTATATTTTGTATATTCATTAACTTTATCTATTTTGGACTCTATCTTATATCTTATCTGTTAGTGTTTGTTGAAAGTGAGATTTTTTAGCTAACAGATATCTCCTATTTCAATTAAGAAGAACGTTGCATGTTATAGCTGTTTGCTTGGATTGGAATGTTACTTTATTATTGTCGTTGCTAGACTCTATATATATATCTTGCAGTGCTCGGCCATAAAAAAAAAAGAAGAAAAGAAGACTACACAAATTATAAAGAGAAAACATTCTGAATATTCCAAGCAGTCCAATTTTTTTATCTCAGAATACTACTAGACTTGTAAGCATTCATTAATACATTGTAATTGGGTTTAAGTCTAGGTTGGCTTGGGGGAGTTTATTAGTATAATATTCAGTCTGTTCAACAAAGGGATCAAGGTCTCAGTGGTGAGAAAGGTTGCAGAGGTGCAAAAGTTGCAAAGGTGCAAAGGGGGCAGAGGTGTCCAATTGATCGTCGTTGTAACAGGAAATTTTCAATTTACTGTAATTGTTAAATATTATATTAATAAAGTGAGTCTCCAATACCAATTGAAATTGGACGTGGATGTAGGCCGCTAGACTAAAGGTTTAAGGGCTGAACCACGTATACATCTTGGTGTGATTTTTACTCATGTTTATCTCTTTAACTAACATTCACGTTCTGCACATTTCTGTTCATCATGTTGCTTGAAGTTATACTAATCCAGACAGGGTATCCTGTCTGATATTAACTGTGTAAGAACATATACTAAAGCAGACAGGTACACCTGTCTGTTTTGAACAAATTCTGTAAATTTTAAAAAGTTGTCACTGTTTATCCATTGCACCTATTCACCCCCCTCTAGGTGTGAATATACACGGAAATACATTATCTGCGACCGCCGTATTCCGCCGCTAATATCAGCATTAGAGACGGCTACCCAAAGTAGTCGCTACTTGTTACTAGCGACCACCGTGCGATCGCTAACTGTTGGTCGGATAACCGATCGATGAACACGCGCAAGTATACGCAGTCAAACAAGTAATATAGTGATAGAAGTAGAGTGTCGATCCCACAAGGACTGAGTACTAAATACTATTCAAGCACTAAACATGTCATTACAATTTGGTTCAAACAGTTGATAATCGGTTGTTTGTTAAACTAGCCTAATTAAAACAGCACGCGAGAGAAAGAGTAGATTCAAAGAAGGCAAACTAGAATTACAACTCCCTTAATGCATTGTTTAATCTCCTAACTCTCCAAATATAAGCAATGACCCACAAGACTAGTTAACCGAGAACTAACAGTGTACATAAGCCTCTTCCGATGGTCAAATGCAATCCCTCAACTATATAAATCATCACATTCCTATGGTGAAAATAAATAGTCTAAGGGTCATTAAGCACCATTCTCACTGATTACACAAGGCAAATAGAGATATTCCTATTCTATTATGCAAGAATTGCTCACAAACTCAAGGTTATGAACAATACAAGTGTTGTTGCACATAGGTTAGGCAATAATATCAACTTTCCAATATCAATTAAAAGCCATATCAATTCCTATCTCCAGCAATCAATTAACTAAGCATGAAGTACAACAATCCATTCATACATGAGTCAATAGAGTAAAAAAGAAAGATATTTGATTAAACTAACATTAGGTTACATTGCAATCCTAGAAATGAATTAGTTCATAACTATTGAACTAATTATCAACATCAAAGAGTTCAACATGCTCAAAATTACACAAAAGAGTAAAGATTTGGCTAAAGAAAACTCCTCTCGTGAAGTTTTTCGACTCCAACTCTTCCCTTCGCTGTGTAGAGTCTGAGTTGTGAAGGATGCAATGAATTCTGAACACTTTAAAGCACCACTAAATCTCAACTAAAGGCTAGAAAACATTAAAAGCTAGCTAAAACAGTTGTAGGAAGTAAAGGAGGCTAAGAGAGATTAAAAATCCCTCAATCCTCCTTTCCTTAGGTCATTTAATGACCTTTTCTGCCAAAACACAGGAGCTGGCGCTGCGGCGCCAGCTTTAAGCCTTGCAGCGGCGCTGCTTAATATCTTGAGAGTCGGTGCTGGCTTCTGGCGCTGCTGCGCCAGCATAGTGCTTGGTAGAAGCACTGCGGGGCCATGTATGCAGGGATTGGAGGAGGCCTCTGGTGCTGCGGTGCCAACTTTGTATTGACTTTGGCGCTGCAGCGTTTGGTAACTAAGGACTTGAAGGGCCTCTAGCTCTGCGGCGCCAGCTTATGAAGGGCAACCAGCGCTGCGGCGCCGGGCTTAGAAAAATGACCACTTTGCCTCTGAAAACCTGAAATTTATCTAATAACTCCTGCAAAACATCTTTAAGCCAATAATACAATATCCATATATAAAAGCATTAACAGAATAGGAAAACAAGTTAAATCACAAAGTTAAAAGAGCTTGATTTGTGGGTATAAATCTCACTTATCACTAACCGGTCGCCCAGTTGAGTTTGTCGCCTTAAATTTTGGCGCCTGGTTGGCGGGGGAATTAATTCAAATCTGCGACCGCATCCGGTGGCAGATTGTGGTCGTAAACCGGTTTGACTTCCTCAGCAGCTCGACCGGCAGTCAATTAAAAACCAGCGACCTCATTCGGTCGTAGATAGTGGTCTCAGAACGGTTTGACTTCCTCAGCAACTCGACCGTCTGTCAATTAAAATTCAGCGACCGTGTGCAGTCGCAGAAGGCGGTTGCTGATTCTTTTTAAATAGATCAGCTTGCTGCAAAAGACGCGAACAAAAACAGAAGAGAAAAGAGGGACGGGAGGAGAGGAAGAAGACTCCGCGGCCGCCCGCCCGCATCCGCCTCCTGCCGTACGCCGACCGCCGTCTGCCGTCGCCGCCGGCAACCCCATCTAGGTATCATTTCTATCTCTTTTCTTTACTTTAATTAGTTAATTTATATATATATATATATATATATATATATTGATTTGAAATTATATATATATATTGCATATTATGTGTTTATATGTGTTTGATTTGCCTATTTAATTTGAATATGGGTTAGATTTATATATATGTGTGATATTTAGTTTCAATTTGGCTTTAATTTGTGCAATTTGAGTGCATGCATGTTCATAATCTGATATTTTGAGTGCATGAGTTCATAATATGATATTGAGGCTTATGTTAGTTTAATATTATATAATATTAATTACTAAAATATATAAATTAAATATTAATCTACATTAAATTAAATATAATAACATATAAATATAATAAAATAACAAAAAATAATGCAAACTAAGTTTAATACAAAATAAATTAAATTAAATATAATAATATATATTAGTTAATTAGTTAATATATAAATAACATATATTACATATATTACTTTACTTAGTTAATATAATAACATATATTACTTAGTTAATATATAAATAACATATATATTACATATATTACATTACTTAGTTAATATAATATATAACATATATTACTTAGTTAATATATAAATAACATATATTACATTACTTAGTTAATATAATAACATATATTACTTAGTTAATATCTACTAAAATCAACTAAGTAGCATTTACTTAGTTTTCACTCCAAAATTTATAACTATTTTGTTTGAATTAGTATTAATTTACGTAGTTAATATATAAATAACATATATTACATTACTTAGTCAATATAATAACATATATTACTTAGTTAATATCTACTAAAATCAACTAAGTAGCATTTACTTAGTTTTCATTCCTAAATTTATAACTATTTAGTTTGAATTAGTATTAATTTACTTAGTTAATATATAAATAACATATATTACATTACTTAGTTAATATAATAACATATATTACTTAGTTAATATCTACTAAAATCAACTAAGTAGCATTTACTTAGTTTTTACTCCTAAATTTTTAACTATTTAGTTTGAATTAGTATTAATTTACTTAGTTAATATTACTTATTATATACCCAATACTAATTAATTAAAATAAATTAATTAGCCAATATTAATTTACTTAATTAATATTACTTATTATATACCCAATACGTACTAATATTAATTTACTTAGTTAATATTACTTATTAGTTTCCCAATACTAATTAAAATAAATTAATTAGTATTAATATTACTTATATTAGTTAATATTACTTCAATTGGCTATTTTTCTTGCCAATTCCTCCCATTTCGTTGGTTTAATGAGTTTACTCTTTTTCCTATCATATCCTTGTAACCTAACACCCCCAAAACAATGCTACTATCATATAATTTGGGTAACATAAAGTTCACATACACATAGTATGCATGTGTGTGTATGTGAGCATTATGTAACCCAAAATTATGTGAAAGTAGCATTATATCATGTAACACGTAACACAAAGATCTTATCTAATAATGTAACACAAAGATCTCATACAATAACCAATTCATAGAATCACAAAGAAACTAAAAAACTTGCCTCGATCCTTGTTTCGTCATCTACCTCGGTTATATCAAATATTTCTTTTTCTTTCAAAATGACGGACATTGTCTTGACATTTTTCAAATACCTCATCCATGCTTATATGTGAATCTCTTATATGTACTTCGTTGAATATTTGCCTCGGTCCGTGTTTCATCATCTACTTTGTATACAGGATTCGACATAGCAGTTGCAGCTAATACTCCAACAAGTTCCTCGACAATAATTCAATTATCTTATTTTTGACTGCCGAGGAACCTGTTGGAGTATTAGCAGCAACTGCTATGTCGAATTTTGCATACAAGGTAGATGACGAAACACGGACCGAGGCAAGTATTCAACGAAGTACAGATAAGAGATTCACATATAAGCATGGATGAAGTATTTGAAAAATGTCAAGACAATGTCTGTCATTTTGAAAGAAAAAGAAATATTTGATATAACCGAGGTAAATGACGAAACAAGGACCGAGGTAAGTTTTCTAGTTTCTTTGTGATTCTATGAATTGGTTATTGTATGAGATCTTTGTGTTACGTTATATATAATTTCACTCCTAAATTTATATACACATCTTGATGATATTATATTTTGTGAACAAACAGATTGTGACTTCTGATCATTCACTATATAACCAATTCAAGACTGGCACAATAAATTTTCCCCCTATACTCCTTGAGAAGTGTAAAAGTTGGTTTGTCCCACCTCTCCATGAAATCGGGAAACATCCTCGGTTTTAAAGCCCTAGGTCTTTTGGTTGTTACTCCTTTTTTTGCAAAATCAAATGCCATAGAGTGAAGGGTTGTCAACTAAGATATTTTTTACTCATAGTCTTATCTGACTCAAGATTTGAATGTAATATGAGAGACTCCTTGAGAGTTGCATGAAATTCAACAGTTCCCAATAAGTGTTTCAATTAATTCAACTGTACTTCCCCTCGAATTGTTGAACAAAGTGGTTAATTCCTGTTGCATGGAATTCAATAGTTCCCACTTTGTTTTGGGAATTCGAGAGGAAGAACATTATGGTGAAATACTTATCGGAAATTAATTGTTAAATTTCCTGCAGCTCTTCCTTTGTCTCTCATACCTTGAGTCAGATAAGACTACGAGTAAAAAATATCGAATTTGACAACCCTTTACTCTATGGTAGTTGATCTTGCAAAAACAGAAGTAAAGCTGAAATTAAGGTCTAGGACTATAAACCGAGGATGTTCCCGATTTCATGGAGAGGTGGACCACAACTAGCTTACACTTCTCAAGGAGTACTGGGGATAAACTTTATCGACGACGACGATGACTATCAAGATCGTAATTTACTTCTTACACTTGGTGCGGATATCGATGATGATGTCAAGGTAATTTTGTCATGAATTTAGATTTATGCATTCATGTTTAGTTACTAATTATGGTTCTTTTATTGTATCTTTTTTTCAGGAAGTTGTTTCTCTTTGCAGGAGGTCTATAAATATGACTGGTTAGCATTTCTAATCGTTTGTTTGTTAAGTTGTTTGATGTCAAAGGCAAACGTCCATAATTATAGTTTTAGATTCAATATATAGTTTTATATAAAT
The DNA here is from genome assembly GCA_020205555.1 of Panax stipuleanatus. NCBI lineage: Eukaryota > Viridiplantae > Streptophyta > Magnoliopsida > Apiales > Araliaceae > Panax > Panax stipuleanatus. The sequence continues at coordinate 160,289,579 of CM035115.1, read as the reverse complement.
TTTAGTCGCTCAAGCTATTTGTTTATTGTGTTGGTTAATTTAATTAGTTTTGGTGATTTATATATACTGCTGTGTGTTGATCAGATATAAAATAGGTACAAACAGGTATAAATTTTTTGGGAAATCCATAAAACAGGCAAAAAAAAAAATTATTACTCAATGACCGCATTCGGTCGCTGATACTTATCAGCGACCATGTGTGACTTGGCAATATTTGCGACCGGTGGTGGTCGCAGACATGTGGCCCACGTCAACAATGGGACGTGACTCAGCTTAGCGACGACATCAGTCGCTATATGTCGGCCGCTGACTTTCGGTCGCTAAATGTAGTCACCACCGTGCAGTTAGCGACCAGATAATGTGCGACCACTATCTGCGATCGGTTTCGGTCACAGATCTGCGGTCGTTGCTAAACCTTTTTCTTGTAGTGTTTATATATATATATTATAAAAAGTTTTCTATTTTATATAAAAAGATTTCTGTTTTATTACTATTATAATAATAATAAAACAAAAATTGAAATAAATTTTTGCCGACGGTTTGAATAATTTGGCTCGTAGGGGTCCATGAAATAATAAATCAAACTTACAACAACTCCTCTATTTATATCAAAAATTGAATAATATCCACCACAAATCACTTATCTTTGATTAACACAATTTTTCAACAATTAGTCATCATTAATATTATAACTCATAATATTGACAACTAGATTGTTCCTAGGAAATAGAGAGCTTTCCGATAAGAATTTCTCCTTGCTGGCGCGCAATTAAATTACCTAACCCCTTTTCTCGATAAAACTTTCTAGACATTGTCAATAATGCTAATAATAATATGAGTAATTGTGTCGTATCAATTATTGATTTAATAATATAAAATATTGTGCAGATGTTACTGTAACAATTATTGAATCAATAATATGAGATACTATGCAGCAACTACGCACTATGACAATTATTGAATGAAACTAAGTGACTTCTTACGTAAGCATCAATAGTCAAAGATACTGTGCAACACTGTGTACTACTGTGCAATACCGCGTACCACTGTGGAACAACGCATATTACTATATTTTTCTCACCGGGTATTTTAATAATTTAACGGTAAAAGTCTTGCCGTTATTTTTATAAAAAGGTGATTTTTGGGGTCACTAATGATTGCGTCGTCGTACGAATATTTTCCGACAAAAGAATATTTTCCGACCAAACTAATATTCCTTGACAAAACGAATATTTTATGACAACTTGCTTACTTTGTAAAATTTGCACATATCACCCATAACTATAACATTTATTAAATTATCACCTTACTATTTAGAATAATATTTAGAGAAAATTAAATCTTTATTCATAAAAATTGGGATCTTACAGTAAAGGTATAAAAAATCCTTGTGATTTTATCTGAATTCGCACTTAACTCATGAATTTTTTTTCTTCTAAAAGTACTTCTGACGTTACAAATTTCAGGTCAACTCTGTCACTTTCGTTAATGGACATGCCACTTAGACTAACGTGTCTAACATCTCATCTAATTTTGTGATGAGGCATGAAAAGAGAACAAATTTTGCTAACACATGGCAAAAATAATATTTAATATTTTTTCTTTTTCTTCTCCCTCTATTCTCTCTCTCCCATCTCCTTCACATGGTTTTAAAAATTGAACCGGACTATCGGTTTGACCGGTAAAAATCGAAACCAGATGACACTCCGGTCCGATTTGAACAAAAAACCCATTTTTGGTCAAAACTCGGTTGACCTACAGGTTGGACAGGTGGTTCAACCGGCAAAACTAGTTATTGACCCAATGACCCTTTTTTTTACCAAAAATTTTTTAATATTAAAATTAACCACTTTTAGTAATATTGTAATTCAACTTTATTATATTTTAGTTCATAAAAATGAGATTTTTTAAATTTTATTAATTACTAATAATATATATTTTTATATATTAATGATGTCACTGCGTTAATAACGGTTCGATCACTGATTGGACAAGTGACTTATCCAGCCGGTATCTTTTTCAGTTCGATGACCGGTCTGGGTCTAAGAACCTTGCTCCTTCCTCTATTCTCTCTCTCCTCCATTTTAATTCCTTATCAAAGTTGGAAGACCAAGGAATTGGGGTTTACATATCTCAATGGTTACATACATCTATGTATATATCTCCTCCTTCCTTCTCATGTCTTTATCACAAATTTGTAATATCCTGATCAAATTCATTACAAATTCGAAATACCTAGATCAAATCCCTTACAAATTTTATTGAAAATCAACAAAATTCAAAACTAAACTTGTTTTTTATCAATCAAAACCCCATCATCCTCTATTCTTGAATGTCATTGCCACACCCATAAATTCTTCCTCTTCAGCAACTAAACACTTTATTCATTATGCATAGTCAGTAGATATATAAGGGAAATGCAAAAAAAAATTAACAAGGACAAATAATGCTTAAACATGGTTTTGGCTTTGACTACATAGCTAACATACATTTTCTGGTACTTTTTACTGCGTGCTTTTGCATCCATTCGTTATTGTTTTGCTCTGATTATATTGGGAATTTATATATTTCTCTTGAGTTGTGTCTTGAGTGCCTACAAATGGCTATATATACATGCACTCGTGCATGTGGATAATCCATATTTTAGGGAGACTCTGGCGAATTTTTTTCGTTGGACGGGTAACTGATCTATTTTGCCAAGTTCCTTAATTAGAGAGAGTTGTCTTGCGCCCCTAGGTATTCTCTACCTTCAGAGAAGATTGAATTATAAATTAAGAAAAGAAGTTTCAAACTTTCTATGAACACTACATTTTTCTAGATAAAAGAACTATTCGAGGACTATAAGTGTTAGACCTAGACTTATAAATTTGTTGCTTACTAACCATATATTATCAGGTATCTCACAACCTGAAGATTTCATAAGCTTAATAAAATAAAATAAAATAATATAATATAATGATTATATGAACATATCTTTAAGTATATATACATATCTTTGAGTATATAAACATATATTTGAGTATTTTATATAAACGTCTTGGATGATATTATATTATTTGAACAAACAGAGTGAGACTTCTCATGCACTTTAGATTCAACAGTAGCACGATAAAGTTTCCGCCTGTACTCCTTGAGAAATGTAATTAAGCTGGTTTGTCCGATCGAAAAATATCCTCGGTTGAAAAGCCCTAGGCATTTCAGCTGGTGCTCTTGTTTTTGCAAAATCAACTATCATAGAGTGAAGGGTTGCCAACTGATCGAATATATTTTTTTATTCATAACTTTATTTAACCCAAGGTCTGCATGTACTAAATGTGCAGTAGAGATTGTACGCACCCAAGGTATCATTGATCAGATAATCAATAAAGAACTTTTGAATTTTCTACAAAAGCAATAAATTACAGGGAAATATGAGGGAGAGTTTTGGCAATATAACTATCTCAGACTATTATCAGCATAAATGGCATAATTTTAGTTTTAAACTACCTCTAAGGTCACATCATAATCCATCAGGCATAGTCTTCGCCCAGTGTAGTACATGGGGGGTACAGTTCGAAGTGGGATGAGATTATCATCCCAACTTATGAAATTGAGCTCAGCCATATAGAGTTAGCTCTTCCACGCCCCAAAGCTGTTAGTGCATTGTAGTTGAACTAAGGAAGTAATAGTCCAATAGATAGACATTAACACTAACATGTTTACTAGTATGCTTAGTTCAATTACAATGCACTAACAACTTTGGGGGTGGAAGAGCTAGATCTATATGGCTGAGCTCAATTGCATAAGTTGGGATGAAAATCTCATCCTATGTCGAACTGTACCCCCATGGACTACACTGGGCGAAGACCACGCTTGATGGATCATGATGACACCTTATAGGTAGTTTAAAGCTAAATTATGTCATTTATATTATGCTGATAATAGCCTGATATAACTATGTTGTCAAAACTCTCCATCTATCTCTCATATTTCCCAGTTTACTGAATTTGTAGGAAATTTAAAAGTTCTTTGTTGATTATCTGATCAAAGATAGATTGTGTATGTACAATCTCTACTGAACATTTGGTACATATAGACCTTGAGTCAGATAAGTCTATGAGTAAAAAATGTCTTCGATCAGTTGGCAACCCAACTCTATGACAGTTTATTTTGCAAAAACAGGAACACCAGCTGAAATGCCTAGGACTTTAAAACCGAGGATGCTTTCCGATTTCATGAAAAGGTGGGACAAAACTAGCTTACACTTCTCAAGGACTATTGGGGATAAACTTTATCGATGGCGACCGATATCAAGATCGTAATTTTCTTTTTACACTTGGCGGACATCTATAGTCTCTGAGTCATGAGGAGTTAACTTATGCAGTGGCGAGAACAACATAACAGCAAGATGACGCCGATGTAATCTTGTCATTGTTTAGCTTTATGTTTAGTTTTGCATGTTTAGTTTAGCTTTACATTCAATAATACATGTTTAGTTTAACTTTTTATTATTGTAATACATCAAAAAGGGTTATTTTTTGCTTTGCATAAGTCATACCAGTATCAACATATATATTATATATTTAACATATTTTGTTCTTTTGTTACAGCCCCATTTGGTCGATATTTGATGCGTGAAGACATTTGTATTCTCCCCTTAATTCTCTTGTTCTACATTTGTATTATTCTTTTTTTTACCAACTAAATGTATGGAGTTTATATTGTACGTTATGACATTTAATTAGTTTATAAATTTTAGTCAGAGTGCGGTACTTGTTGGTCTATTTATAGATACTGCTGTGTGTTGGGATATAAATCAGGTACAAATATGTACAATTTTTTTGGGAACACTACAAGGAAAATGGCTTATTCCGACAGACTTATCTTCGACGGATTAGATTCCATCGACATTAACTTAGTTTCGACGGTTTATTCCGTCGAAGATAAGTCCCTCGAAAATAAGATACTTTCGACGGAATTCTGCTGGAGGTAGAAATCCATCTGTGACGCCAATTCTCCCTCCAGCGCGAAGCCTATCGACGAAACTGTTGTTATTTCCGAGGGACTGTCCATCAAATTTAAGGTAATTCCAAGGGAAGTAATTCCGATGGAATTTTCGTCAGAAATAACTAATAAAACATATTATCAGTCGTCATCTTCTCGGCGCTTCTCATTTTTATTTCTCTCTCTCCCCAAATACTCTCACTCACTCTCTCATCTCTCTCCTCCGCCCCAGGCCACCGGTCCCCCCTCCCTCCCCTCCGGTCTCACCCCCAACCACCAGCCCCACCATCGCGAACTAGCAGAGTCGGCCTTCACCCCCACCACCGGTCAGACTCAAAAATCTCTCAAATTTCTCCTCCTTGCTCCTTTAATTCAAGGTAAGTGCTTTCTAATTTTGTTTTGAGGTTACTGAATTTGGTGGGTTTGTTTTTTGACTGAAATTTATGGGTTTGTTTTTAGGGTTAATATATATCATCTGATAGTTGTGCAAATTGAGATTAATATTATTGTTTTTAGGGTTAATATATATGGGGTTTATCATGAGAATGTATACTAAATGAGCAGGATACTTTGTAAGGTGTTTATATTGCTGAAATTTGAATAATTTTTGGCTTATTCATGTTACTGAAATTGTTGCAAATTGAGATGAAATATTGTTGTGCACTTTGGGATTAATATTATTGTATTAATATTATTTTGTGCAATAATGTAGCTTCTGTTAGTGTATATCATCTAATAATTATTTCAATTTGTTTTTCTTCATGCAATTACAGCTTATTATAGTGTATTTCTGCAATTACAATGTATTTTCATAACAGTGTATTGAAGCTTCAATTTTGAATGTGATTTGATATTTTCGACCGAATTTCTCACGAAAATTCTGTTAGAATTCTTTAGTTGCTAAATTTGTGGGCCCTGTAATTATATTAAAGTATTATTTAATTAGTTTCCCAATATTAATTAAATAAAATAAAATATAATAAATAAATATAAATAATTTAATTTAATTTAATTTAAAAAATAAATTATTGAAAATAAAATAATTTTAATAAAATAAAATAAATTAAAAACATAAGATAATTAATATAAAATGAAATAAAATAAAATAAAATAAAATAAAATAATTTAAATAAGATAAAATAAATTAATGAAAATAAATTAAAATAATATAATTTAATTTAATTTAATGTAATAAGAAATAATTTAAAGAAAATGAAATGAAATGAAATAAATTAAATCAGATCTAATAAATAAATAAAATAAAATATATTATATTATATTTAGTAATATAATATAATACAAATAAAATAAATAAAATTTAATAAGAAAAGAAAAGAAAATTAATATTATAAATAATATAATATTTAATATAATATAATAAAATAAAATGAAATAAATTATATTTAATTAATTAATATAAATAATATAATACAAATAAAATAAATAAAATTCAATTCTAAAATTTGGATGCCCTCCTCCATGTTTATATATTTCTTATGTTTCTCATTATTAAAATAAATTAAGTACCATTTACTTAGTTTATTAGAACTAAAATAAATTATTTAATAAAAAATTATTTAATGAAAATAAATTATATATTATAATGTATTACAAAATAATAGGAAAAAAAGAAAATAAAACAACATGAAATAAGTTAAATCATATCTAATAAATAAATAAAATAAAAATAATATTTACGACTGAAAATTCCGTCGGAGATAACCCCGGTTTATGTTCGATTGATAAATTCGTCGTAAGTATTCCCTCGAAGATATATAGACTATCTACGATGGAATAATTCAGTCGGAAATTACATTGTTTCGACGAATTTTTCGACCGACCTTATTTCCGACAAGTGTATATACGACGAACTTTCTGACTGAACATTCTCTAGTAAATAAGCTATTTTCGACGGAATAGACTTAATTCCGACATAATATTCCGTCGAAATTAAGTCTTTTTCTTGTAGTGGAATTAAATTCACAAAACAAACAATTTTTTTATAATTAAGTATCAGCAATCGCATGCGTTCGCTACCACTGATGATTTGAGGGTATTAGCAACCGCAACAGTCGCTGGTGTTGGTTGTTGACACGTGGGCCACGTCACTCTGAGACCTGACTCACGATTACTCAGCTTAACGACAGAATCGGTCCCTATAGGGCGATCGCTGAGATATCGGTCGCTAATAGTGGTCGGTGCCCACACAGCGACTGACTTATGTGCGAACACTTTTAGCGATCACAAACAGTCACAGATAGACGGTCATAGATAAGTTTTTTTTTCTTGTAGTGTCTTATCAATCTTATGTATTAATTTATAAATTTTACAATTATAATTCAACGTAAATTTATAGCAATACAAGGAAAGTGATATAAATGTCGACAAATATTGACAAAATTAAATTACAATTAATGTGAAAATATATATAATAAGATAAAATAAATTAAAATAAAAACTTATTTTAATTTTTACCTATCCATATATGTATATGTGACGATCATAATTCGACTAAATTTTTTTACAATGAATAATACAACTGTATACGGGAGGACTATTCAATTTTAGGGTAAAATATGAGAACTGAAGAGGGTGAGGTTTCACCATAAATTTATGAGGGTGGCCACTTCCACTTGACAGCAACTAGGGTTTAGAAAAGATGGTGATGTGTAACTACAGTCATCTAACTATTTGTTACTGTAAACGGTACAATACAGCTAAGCATCCGCGAATCAAGATTCCCCAACTCCTTACTTTAAATAAAAATTATAATTATGATAAAACAAAAAAATGTCCAATTAATTGCGTCATGTATATATATTCTCTCTCCTCTAAAATATATTGATCTCTAGCTTCTCACCACTGTTACCATCTCTTTGAGACCTCACTCACAACTCTCTCTCTCTCTCTCTCATCCTGACCTCTGCCGGAAACTTGAATTTCAAAAGTATCTTAATTATATCTATACATGTTTATGATCTTGTTTTGTTTTATTTTATTTTATTTCAATTAAGATAGTACTGTTATAAATCTCGATGTGACCTTTGTTTATGTATGAACCTTTTTATTGTCTTCTTAGTTGATTTATTTTATCTGTCATCAAAGTTACGATCAATCGCCGGAATTTGATATGGGTTGCGATGCTCTTTCTCAATCTATAGGTTTTTGGCCGGCCGGAAACTGAGATGGGTGGTAACTTTTCTCGCCGGAATCTGGCCGTACTTCAACTTTATCATTTTATTGGCTTTAAATATTTATATATCCGTTTTGTTTTTTTTAATATTAAAATAATAAACAGGGTTTTGTTTTGATTATGTAAATCAGTATATTCTTCGTTGTTGTTAGGGAGTAGGGACCCACATATATAGCCACATCAATACATGCTCGTGCCCTTATGCTATATAAGAGTTTGGATGTCAATATAAAATAGTAATTTCTCCATCTCTTTGAGCACCTCAAATATAATTATAACAAATATATTTGTCTACCTTCAAATTCTTTGTGGTGGCGGCGCCGCACGGTGTTGACGACGGGGGTGGCACATGCTGGTGATGGCGATAACGATATATAGCCGTTGTTTGCAGATGTAGCATCATCAAGATTCACATGCGAATGCATTGTTTTATTGGTGAATTAATTATTACAATTAATTTGATAAATGAGAATCTTGATGATGCTGCATCGGCAATAAAATGGCTTTACATGTGTATACCCTTTTCTATTTAAATTGACTGACTGATGCAGTCACAGCTCTGTCACCTAATAAATGATGTTTCTGTCAGGAATTTGTTAGTACTGGTTATTTATCTGTTCATTAGTAGCAATCTATCCATAGATTTAATTCTGCAGGTTTTATGTCATTAATTAATTTTTATTTATCATATAAGTAGTTCTTATTTCTTGACCTGTCTGACTATTCAGATCTAGCTATGGAATATGGATTATTCTTCTGAACATGATATAGCAGATGCTACCTGGTTTGAGGAGAGAGAAAAAAAGAAAGAAAACGGGTAATGGTATGTTGTTTTGTTGGTTTCCTAGTACTTCTAAAATTCCATTAATGGACTCTCCTAAACATCTGTACATGTTTTTTCTTTTTCTTTCCCAGTTGATTTGGTTTATAATTAAGCATATATAATCCCTTCTTTCCCTACTTAATGATTTCATGATTCTTGATGGGTAATCTTTTTATTCATATTAATACCAGACAAAAGTATATACCATCATGTTTTAATTTATAAATAATTTGTGAGAATAATTAGTTCAAAGTTAAGTATAAATTCAAGTTGAATAAAATTTAAAATTGTCCTCTCGATCGATCAGTTTATCTAGAAGTGAAAATCTGTCTCATTTAGATTCTTTTTGCATTAGTAATTAAACTTGAAAAAGAATAATTTATTATACCCAAAAGGAAAAAATGTCACCTGGGCATAAATACAAGATATCATTCAAGTTTGAATGTAAAATATGGTGGGAACTGGGAAGGGCACATATCACTGCTATACCAGTCATTGTGGACCTACACTGATACACAACTTTCTACCTGGTCCCCTTTGACATGGACTGACTGATTTTCTTTCTCTGATCAGAGCTAGCTAGAAATATATATGTGCTGCATGCACTGGATTCGATTATACCTCTCTCTCCAATAATGGTACCAGAAATTAAGCATCTAGCTAGCTAGCTACCTCCAAATATCTCTTCTTCATCATCATTATATATTTCAACCATTTGGAAATTTGGGTACATCTTTAACTATATATATATATCCATGGGTTAGTATATATATCTCATTTCATTTCCTAGTTACTTTTTGTTAGTTGTTTTATATATATAGCATTTATGTTTAGGTACTATTTATTTTCCTAACTGATAAATTAATCCATAATTAAGGTACAGCCCAGCCCTTGTATTAATGGCTTCACTTTTTTTGGTATATACTCTTTCATTTTATAATTGCTGAACTGTTTTTTTTAATCATTCCAAGGCTAATTAGAAAAAGAACCCTAATCAAGACCTAATAATAATTAATTAAACTTAGAGCATGGTTTTCAAGAACTGAATTCGTGTAATGAAATTAGATAAGGAAATCTACCTGTGGTAGAATACAGATGATATTTAGTTCTCGAATCATGCACACTTCAAAAATGATACACGAAATACAGGGCAATAAGAATTCTATGATAACCCTAATTTGGAGAGCCTTAGATTTTAGAGTTATGCGTGGCCAAATGCTAGACAAATAAAGGCACCATATATCTCTTGTCATTATTCTTCTGTTTCGTGCCATCCATTTATGTCATAGTACTATCTTCTTAGCCCTCCCGTTCTAGAGTATAGGCTGTATAGCACATGTACATTACTCAAAAACTCAGAAATATACATAGCATAGGCAACCGAAGATATATAATATATATACACTAATAATCAAAATCATATAACACTTGAAAGTAAAAGGTTTAATTATCAGATTATGCGAAATGTCAATATCTGATCAAGGCATGAAAACTGAGGCATCATAAATAAAATTTTCGTTAGAAGTTCTTTAAATTAATTAACTTGTGCTTGTATATTTCATGCTTAAAAACTAGGAAATATACTCATTATCATACTAAATCTCAAAGCATCTCCCTGCAGCTTGAAAACACACCTTTGTAATGCATGCATGAGTTTCTTCATAAACACATGTGCCGATCGACTTAGGAACTACACCAAATTAATGTGGTATTTACAAATTGATGAGAATACTAAAAGATCTTGTGATCATGAGCTTCATTAATTGAAACATTTTAAGGACTGAATGTGTTATTATGTGGTTAAGATATGTTAATTAGAAATAAGAAACAAATCAATAAAGGGAACACTACACAGAAAACAACAATGACTGACACTACAAACAAAGAAAGCACGGACACTAGTTTCAACAATTGAAGCGTCTGTGTTGGACAAATATGACGTTTCAAAGATTTAAAGTGCCTGTTTTGGACAATTATTGGGCACAAATTCTTCACATGTTGAAAGTGTTTGTGTTGGACAAATAATGGACAACACAAACGCTGATCTCGATCACGAGTTTGTTTTTGAGCATGTCCCCATATATATTACAATGTAAATATCTTTATGCCAAACATGTGTTTCGTATATTACAATATTTATATCTTTATGCCAATGTCCAAACATCTGTTCAAGCGTACACTTCTTGGACACTCTTCTACAAGTGATCTGCAAACCTTGAATACTAAATTATTTATTTGGTAATTAATCATCGTAATTTAATTCTATGCATATAATATTTAATACACGTGCTTAATATATATATATAGATAACCATATATATATATATATAGCCACCACAATCACATGCATTCATGATTTTCTTATGGTTTCTTTCTTTTCATAACATATATAATTAATGTGATTATCACAATTAATGGGCAATCTACAATGTCTCTACTGACATGCCAAAACCTCAGACAGATTTATTTTTATATATAGCTCCTGGCATGCCCTTGGTTGATTTCAAAACTCACCAGCCAGCCTTTAATTAGTCAGATTGGTAGACAGAGTTAACACAAAAAGTTGTTAGCTTTACTTATTAATTCGTATACTGCTCCGACTATGTCTTTCGTTTCTCTCTCTTCTTACCCAATGATCATGTCTGGTTAGTTTATTTATACCTAAGTTGATGTGATTTCACTATATTTATCTGTTGGTTATATATATATTTTAGTCTTCCTTTGCCCTCTTAACGAATTTCATGATACAATTTATTATTTATATCGACTCTTTCAAATTAGATAGAGTGACTATGTACGTATATTAGCTCGGAATATGAGAATTTAACACAAATGTGCGCATTCATGCTTTGTATTTTAAAGGCCATATATATATATTCCTTGGCACAATAAAAGGTTATTGATCGAAACATGTTTTGTTAAAAGAATTTCTTCTCTTGTTTGTCTGTTGATATATTTTGTTGGTTGGGGGAGTATTTAGATTCTAGAGATTTTTTCCCCTTTTCCTTATTATCCCACAAGCGAAACATGTTTCGCAAGCTAGTCCAAGGAGTATATTAAGTTAATCAGGTAGCTGATTATTAAAATACAAACCGTATAAAAATTAATACGGTTTGATTTCATTAAAAAACATTCTATTTTTCCTTCGATTTCCGCTCAATTCTTGTATCCCTTTTCCATCCCTACAGTTAATAAATAGAAGAATAGAAAAGAAGAGAAGAAGAGAAGGAAAGAAGAAGAGAAGAAAAGAAACTAACCAATGGTAATTGTGTTTTGTCAATTGTGGTATTCCAGTTGCACTTAAGATTGTTAATTACGACCTTAATCGTGGTAGAAGGTTCTTTGCTTGTCATGCATTCCACTGGTTTGGGGTAATTTCTTCATTGAAATTGGAGGAGACATTGTGTGAAATTAGGTACTTGATATAACGGATGTGTAAACCCACCCAATTAGCTTAGTTGCCGAATTGTGAGAGGGTTGAACATGGTGTAAGAAGTGTATTTTGCCTGATTGGTATTCCTCATCTCCTTCCGTTTTTTTTTAATTTCTTCTTTAATATGCATCCAAATTGAGTTCATATACTTTGTGTTTGCTGCGTCTTTTCAGTACTGTTTTTCTTTTTCTTCATTGCTGCTGATCATTGCTATATATTTTGGTATACTAATCAATACTAAATTCAAACAAGAGTGTCTACTATGAAAGATTCTGATTTTTGAGAAATGAAAGCACAAGTGGTCCAATATAATGTAATGCAAAAATGTGGTCCAAATCTGCTTGTAGAAAATAAAGGGCAGGCATGAATGCAATAATGAAGCAGCATGCATCAATAATAGCATATATATATATATATATATCAAGAGAGATCTTGTTGTACGACCAAAATCAAATTTGAGCTGGATCTTAGTTGTGAAAAAAAACAGAAAGAAGAGAATTGATTGATCACCGTGGGACCTTTAATTTCCACTTGCAACTACAGGCAATGAGACCAAGTCGTCCTATATATTTTCTTCTTTTCCCATCCATATTTCATTAGTCTCTGCACCGTGACCCACACATTTATCAATACGTTGAAAAATGAATACTTGAGTAAAGATTTAGGTTAGAATTAATACCACGAAAATCGAATTTATAAATATATAGATTGGAAATTAAACAACTCGTTAATAGGTAGTTTTAAAAGTGTGCTGATCGACCTTTTTTGCTAGGTCTCATTGCTTAATTAATTTGTTGGTTTTGTTGGTTGGAGCTAGACAACTAGTTAAATTGAACACACGAGTCTCTCTCACATGGAAGTGTGATTTACTATTCATTTTCGGAGGGACGGAGGGACGGAGGGAGGGAGGGAGGGAGGGAGGGAGGAATTAAATAAGAAAATTTTCTATCAAGGATGATGCCATGGTTTTTTTAGGTATTCTGATTTAAAACTTAATTTAAATTTCTTCATAATTAATTAAGAGTACGTACGACAGTTTGTAGCTAATAGTGGGTCTTTAGGTCTCGGCCCTCTTGGGTTCCATTTTCATCTATGAAGTGTGAGATTGTTTATTTAATTATTGTGATTCTAGCTAGCTAAGTTGATATTGAGTGAGGTGATTTTATAATAATAAATGATTATGAGAAGCACTGTACTTGTAATTGTACCCCTTTCAAATGAAAAGAAAAGAAAAATTGACTATAATTTCAACTAATTTTTACAGATTTTATGTTCTTTAAAAAAACTAGTGATATTGGTCATACATGCTTTGATAAAAAATATGTGTGTGACCAAGTACACAATCTTTTTAACTCTATCGTCTTCTTTCAATAAACTTCACGTTGAATCTTTATTTTTACTTGCTGCCAAATTAAAGTGCATACAAAATCCACCCTATATATGTTAAACCTAGATTATGGTTTGATTTAGTACGTGGAATAAATTTGGAATGAAAAATGTTATAGTTTTGTAATACAAAATATACTGGGGATCGCATAAGTTTATGGGAATCATTTAATTGGTACTAAATTTATTTGATACATGTTAAGTAATTGAGAACAATTTTTTAAGAAAATCTATACCTATATATTAAAGTCCGACCAACAATCATACTTCATGAACATTTGAGTTAACTCATCAATTAAAAATAGTTAATTCAGGTGATCATGAGTTAACTTAGACAGTCAATATTACATTTAATATGATAATTAACGATTGCAATTAATTACAATTAGTTTCCTTTGAATCATGAAAGAAAAATATTGAAAGTTTCTTCTTGAAATACTAAATGTTATATATAATTTTAATCGAATAAATATAATTAGTTTTCCTCAAATTGTGGACGTAGTATATATATATATATATATATATATATATATATATATATATATATCAATGAAAAATGATAAATATATGTCAATATAAAATTATCAAATATTTATTACAAAAAGAGTATACTACATTTATCATAAGTTGAGAACAACTTTTTAAAAAAATATAGTAAAAAACTGCTGAGATATAGTTAATTAAAATTGAATGAAATATAAGTAAAAGTGGTTGAATATTGTTTTTAAATATATTATCACAACAAGCACATTTTCAACTTGATTATACGCCATGACATCGGTTGCTAATTGACACCTACGATCATTTGGTACATTAGTTAACATTCCCTGAAATCTTAATTTACATATTAATAAAGTATTCTAAATTTACTCATATAGTAATATTGTACTTTATTAATTTTCTAAATATTTTAGAGGAAGATTATATAGATAGTTGTTATTTGCCTTCCATTAGTTTTAATTTTACCTGTTGTTATATAGGTCAATAGCTATATAAGAGGATATTTCTCATTTGTAACTCAAAAATTAATGTTGTAATGTCACATTTGATATTTTGAAGCGAAAATTTATCATGTTTTAAAACGTTTGTACCAAAGTATAATTTATTACTTTATTAACGTTAGAAAAAATTAAAGATCTCTTAAATATTTTTCTTATTAGTACTTTATAAATTTTCTAAATATGTATTATAGGTAGTTGTTATTTGCCTTCCATTAGATTTAAATACTCATTTAATCTTACCTACTGTTATATAGCTCAACAGCTATCTATATAAGAGGATACATTTCATTTTTATTAAAGTTGTAATAATACTTGTGCAATAAAAACTTAAGGGAAAAAAAGTTTTAGATTGTTATATTTGACATTTTGAAATGAAAATTTATCATGTTTTAAAACGTTTGTACCAAAGTATAATTTATTACTTTATTAATAAGAAATTAAAGATCTCTTAAATATTTTTGTTATTAGTTTTTGCTAAACTTGATAAGGAACCAAAGGGGAATGACTTTGGTCCTGCGAGGAAAAGCAGACAACTTGAAAGTTATATTTGAGTATTGGTTATTTGCAGGTTGTAGTAGGTGAGTTGATATTGTGTTCCTTTATTTTCAATTGGAGAATTGCAAGTATTGGTGACATTTTTTTTAATTATTGTTATTATTTTTTATCTCTCAATATGTTTATTCTATCTTATTGATTTAAAGAAAGAAGCACCAGCTAGGATGCAAAATATAAATACAATATATTTGGTAGCTATAACAAAAATGTTATTTTTTATATTTGCCTATTTTAAAACATAAGCCAACCAATCTTGTGCGAAGTTAGGCGATATTGTGACGCCCCCCAGAATAGGTCCATTCAACCCAACCCATTCTGAGTCGCCAAATACATGGTACAGAATTCAAATACAAACTTTATATCATACGGTCGTGCAAAATACGACCACACAACTATGAGTGTCAATACAAATATGTAGAAAATATTAAGATTCAAACTAAGTCCTCATTACAATTATTATCACACTATTTGTCAGAAATAGTGAGGACTACTACTGCTCTAACTCGGACCATCACTCTGTCCCCCGACTAGTTCCCGCAACATTCTCATTTCCTGAAGAGGACAACAGATGAAAAGGGTGAGCTCAACTAGCTCAGTAAAGAATATTATGACTAAGATAATGGGAAACAAATTATCGTTAGTCTTCAACAAATAAGATAAAATATAATGGACAACCAACTTTAGATCAATATTCGCAGCGGAAATAACAATTCATTAGAAGAGTTAAGTAGAGAATCAAGTCTACTATCTTCTATGATTTAAAAGTCCATCATCAATATTTTATCCCTGTAACATCAATCAATATACATCTCGAGTCAATATTCATCTTTGCACTACAGGCCAAAGATATTCATTTGTATCATCAGTGATCATGTTCATCTCAACACCTGTCATCTTTGCACTACGGCCAAAGATATTCATCAGGTAATCATTCATCTTTGCTCTACAGGCCAAAGATATTCAGTTACATCACCTTTTAGGACTGAGGATGATGAAAAATATTTTAAAGAACGAATCCAGTGAGATAAAAGACAAAGATTAGGGATTCGTCATTTAGTTTATCCAAATTCAAGAATAATCCATAATAATACTTTGTGGAGCAAAATTCAAGAATAAAGCTCAAAACTTGGATACAATCAAAGATAGTAACCTTAACAGACAATTTGGACAAATAGAAGAAAATAAATTTTTTCGTGAATAGTGCCGTATACGTGAATAGTAACCCCGACGGAAAAAAAATAAGAATTTCAACATAAAATTCATGACAATATTTCTATATAATGATATTGAGAAGAATAACATCATTTACGAAAGAAATAACATCCCTTACCTCAAAAAGATAGTACCTCTGACTGAAATATCGGATATAATACCGAAGGAAACTTGCGCTGAATACTAATACTCAAAGTATAGAAATACTCACAAAAATATGCTCGATATTATAGAGAGAGAAAACTTATGATTCTGGTGTGATTTTCAATTCTAACCTAAGCACCCTATTTATAGGAAAAGCTTAGGATGCCAAATGAGACTAAATAAATAAAATAATATATTTTTTTCAAAATTTTCGCCGCCTGGCGGCTAAAAAATTTTCCACCAAAAGTGGGGCCCGCCCATAAAAAATATATATATTTTTCGAAATTTCAATAATTCATAACAAATAGCCCCTTTGTCAGAAAAATACAAATTCTATGTCCTTCTACAGGAAATTTAATTCTCTACAACTTTGCAGAAGAAAGTTTTTCCAAATTCCAAACATAAATTATCCGAAATCCATAAACAGATGATTTCTCACACCAAAATATTGATAAAACTCATCAGCGCCAATTCCTTCTTTAATATCCACAAAATAAATATTTCCTTATCATATAAATCAATAATTAATTATTCACAAATAATATTATAGAACTACAATATTAACAACCAGGTCGTTCCCAGGACAGAGGGGGCCTTCCGATAAGGACTTCTCCTTACTGTCGCGCAATTAAATAACCCCTCCTAGACAGAACTTCCTTAGACATTGTCAATAATGTTATCTAATAATATTATTCAAATAATATGAATTATTGAGTTGATAACGTGAAATACTGTGCAACGACAATTATTGAATCAATACTACAAAATATCAACTGTAGCCATTATTGAATCAATCATATAAAATGGCAACGTAGCAATTATTGAGTCAATAAAATATCAATGTAACAATTATTGAGTCAATAATATAAAATATCAACGTAGCAATTATTGAGTCAATAATATAAAATATTGAACAGTAATTACTGTAACAATAATTGAGTAATGGCTTCTCACGTAAGACTCAATAATTCGAAATACTGTGCAATACCGTGTGCTACTATGCAACACCGTGTATCATTGTATTTTAACCACCGGGTATTTCAACAGTACTAACGGTAATAACCACGCCGTTATTTTGTAAAAAAAGTTATTTCTGTCGCTTTCTATATCCGACAGTTATTCCGTTGTGGGGGCCCACAAATAGCTGCGCCGTCGTACGAATATTCCCCGACAACAAGAATATTCCACGACCAAACGAATATTCCCCGACAACAAGAATATTTTATAACCACTTGCTCATTTTAAAAATGTTTGCACATTTCACCCATAACTTTCATATTTATCAAATCAACACCTTACTATTTCGAAATAATATATAAAGAAAATTAAATCTTTATTCATAAAAGTTGGGGTCTTACAACCTCCCTTCCTTATGAAATTTCGTCCTCGAAATTGACGTACGTACCTGGTATGTCGAAAAGGTGAGGATACCTCGCTTTCATTTCCGTTTCCAACTCCCAGGTCATTTCCTCAATTGCATGGTTTCTCCACAAAACTTTAACTTGAGGTATAATTTTCGAGCGTAGAACATGCTCCTTCCTATCCAAGATCTTGACAGGTACCTCCTCGTACGTTAAATCTTCGGCTATCTCGTCTGGTTCTAACTCAATAATGCGGTTTGGATCCTTCACATATTTACGTAACACGGATATGTGAAACACGTTATGAACACGAGACATGCTTGGAGGTAAAGCGAGTCTATAGGCCACATTTCCTATTCGGTCAAGAATCTCGAATGGACCAATGAATCGTGGATTGAGCTTTCCTTTCTTCCCAAACCTCGTAACTCCTTTCCATGGAGCAACACGTAATAACACATGGTCTCCAACATTAAATTCCACGTCCTTTCGATGAAGATCCGCATAACTCTTTTGTCGATCCTGTGCCGTCTGTATACGTTGTCGGATTATTTGGATCTTTTCTGTAGTCATACGTACTAACTCTGGTCCCAACAATGTTGCTTCACCCACCTCATCCCAACATACTGGAGAACGACACTTTCTCCCATACAACGCTTCGAATGGAGCTACGCCTATACTTGCCTGATAACTGTTGTTGTAGGAGAATTCCACCGATGGTAAGTACTTATCCCAACTCCCTTTGAAGTCTAGAACACAGAGTCTCAATAGATCTTCAAGAGTTTGGATAGTCCTTTCCGATTGTCCGTCTGTTTGAGGATGATAAGCCGAACTGAATCGTAAATCCGTACCCATAGCTTTCTGCAAACTGATCCAAAATCGTGAAGTAAATCTGGGGTCACGATCCGAAACTATGGATACTGGCATGCCATGCAATCTCACAATCTCATTCACGTACATATGAGCAAGACGTTCAAGGGAATAAGTCTCTCGTATCGGTAAGAAATGAGCAGACTTGGTTAATCTATCAACAATAACCCAAATCGTATCTATGCCTTGAGAAACCTTGGGAAGACCCGTAACGAAATCCATCGTAATGTGTTCCCACTTCCATTTCAGAATCTCCAGTGGTTGCAATGGACCCTTCGGCACTTGATGCTCCGCCTTTACACGTTGACAAGTTAAACATCTCGAGATGAACTCCGCGATCTCTCTCTTCATATTGCCCCACCAAAATGTATGTCGAAGATCACGATACATTTTAGTATTTCCAGGATGGATTACAAACGGTGTGTTGTGTGCCTCCATCATGATTCTATACTTCAAGTCGGAATCGTTAGGAATATAAAGTCTGGAGTTGACTCGAAGTATTCCCTCTTCATCGATTCTTGCTTCTAGAATTGCACCTTCTTGCACCTTCTTCTTCATCTTCATCAGCTCCGCATCCGTAGCTTGAGCAGCTTTAACTTTATCAATCAAAGCTGGTTCTACACGTATACTTGACATCATCGCACTCGTTCCCACATATGATCTTCTACTCAACGCGTCAGCTACCACGTTCGTTTTTCCAGGATGGTATTGGATAGTATGATCGTAATCTTTCAACAGCTCAAGCCAACGTCGTTGCCGCATGTTGAGTTCCTTCTGAGTGAAGAAATATTTAAGGCTCTTATGATCTGTATAAATCTCCACTTTCTCTCCGTACAAGTAATGTCTCCAGATCTTCAACGCAAAAACGACAGCTGCTAACTCTAGATCATGAGTAGGATAATTCCTCTCATATTCTTTGAGTTGTCGCGAGGCATAGGCTATGACTTTCCCATGTTGCATGAGAACACATCCTAACCCTTTGCCCGAAGCATCGCTGTAGATAACAAATCCATCCGAACCAGATGGTATTGTCAGAACAGGTGCCGAAATAAGTCTCATCTTGAGCTTTTGAAAGCTCTTCTCGCATTCCTCGCTCCAAACGAATTTCGTATCTTTCCGAGTCAACTGAGTTAATGGAGTAGCGATTCGAGAAAATCCCTCTACGAACCTCCGATAATAACCAGCTAAGCCCAGAAAGCTTCGTACTTCGGTCACCGACTTAGGTTGCTCCCAGCTTTGTATTGCTTCAATCTTCGCCGGGTCCACAGATACTCCACGTTTCGATACCACGTGCCCAAGGAATGCTACTTCCTCAAGCCAAAACTCGCATTTCTTCAGCTTAGCATATAGCTTGTTCTCACGAAGCTTTTGAAGTACTAACTTCAAATGGTGTTCATGATCTTCACGGCTTTTAGAATAGATGAGGATGTCATCAATAAAGACAACAACGAATTGATCTAAATACTCCTTAAATACACGGTTCATCATATCCATGAAAGCAGCAGGAGCATTAGTCAATCCAAAAGACATGACTAAGAACTCATAATGCCCGTACCGTGTTCTAAAAGCAGTCTTTGGAATATCCTCAGTTTTAATCTTTAACTGATGATATCCAGAACGAAGATCGATCTTTGAAAAGAATTGCGCTCCTTGCAACTGGTCGAACAGGTCATCAATACGAGGTAACGGATACCTATTCTTAATGGTGACATGGTTCAACTCCCGATAGTCAATACAAAGTCGCATACTCCCGTCTTTCTTCTTTACGAATAAAACAGGAGCACCCCAAGGAGACGTACTAGGACGAATAAAACCGATGTCTAACAATTCTTGTAATTGGATCTTTAACTCCTGAAGTTCAATAGGAGCCATTCGATATGGGGTTTTAGAAATGGGCTTTGTACAGGGCTCAAGGTCAATAAAGAATTCAACTTCACGTTCTGGGGGTAGACCGGGAAGTTCTTCGGGAAATACATCAGGAAACTCATTAACAACGGAAATATCATTCAAATCTGATGTATTCTGGTTTAGATCAGTGACATGAGCTAAGAAAGCTTGACATCCGTTTTTCAATAAACGAATAGCCTTGGGATTTGAAATGATATTGACTGATTTTAGTGGTTTGGTAGTTTGAATTCGTACAACAGGTTGATTAGGAATATGAAAACTAACAACCTTACGAAAACAATCAATTCTGGCATGGTAAGTGGTTAACCAGTCAATTCCTAAAATCACGTCAAATGCAAGTATTTTCAAAGATATAAGATCAACAGGTAAGGTAAGGGTACTAATCTGAATCAAGCAAGATTTGTAAATTGTAGATGTAACAAAGGTTTCTCCTAACGGAGTTTCAACAGATAAGTCAAAGTCTAATTTATCAGAAGTCAAGTTCAAACGTTGAGCACAAGCAGATGAAATAAAGGAATGGGTAGCACCGGTATCTAACAAGGTATAAGCTTCACAAGAGTTTATGATCAGCTTACCCGTAATCACCTCGTGTGAATTCCTCGCGTTTTGGGCTGTCATGACAAACGCTCTTCCAGGAATCACCGACTTTGACTTGTCTGCAACCGCCTTTGGAATCACCACCCCCGCTGAATTTGGTTTCGCAACAGGACAATCTCGAGCTATATGTCCTTCCTTTCCACAGTTATAGCATCATTTGAACTGTTGTGGGCAGTTTGGGCTGATATGTCCCTCTTTCCCGCATTTAAAGCATACGACCGGTGGTCGTTCTCCTCCCCTCGAAACAGTTGATGTTGGTGCTGATGTTGACATCTTCGCGCTCTCATTGTTGTACCTTCTCTTCTTGAAATCTCCTCCCGATTCGCTTCTTCTACTATCATGGCCACGATAACCACCGGAGTGGTTACCGCTTCTGTCATACTTTCCTCCTCGCTGGTTGTCATTGCTCCGATGACTGCTGCCACCGGTACGACCTTGGTTGTGGTCCCTCGGTTGAACATAATCATTATCTCGTTCTAATAACTGGGCCCTATTTACTACATCCGAATATAAAGAAAATTTATGAGAAATGAGTTATTGACGTATTTCGGGTTTCAAACCTCTTAGAAACATCCGCGTCATACGTTCCTCATTCTCCACCAAATGAGGTGCAAACCTGGACAGCTCCGCGAACTTAGCCTCGTACTGGGATACCGTCATATTATTTTGTTCGAGTCTAATAAACTCTACTTCTTTCATATGACGAATACTTTCAGGAAAGTACTTGTCATTGAACAGTTTCTGGAACGCTTCCCAAGACATCTGGAGTGCGGCAGGCTGGGTACGCTTCACGGATTCCCACCAGTAATCTGCCTCTCCACGGAACATAAACGTGGCGAATGGAACCTTCTGTTCCTCCGTACATCCCAAGACATCAAATATCTTGGTAATTTGTTTAATCCACGTCTCCGCCTTGATCGGATATGGCTTTCCCAGAAACTCTGGTGGTCCCAATTCTTTGAACTGCTTAGCAGTGACAGCTCGCGTGTTGTTATTATCTCCACCTGTATGTTGCACACGAGTCTCCCTCGTCTGATTTTGCATAAACTGCAAAAAACTTCTAAACATCTCATCGTTTATCGTCTGACCAGCGTTATTTTCAGGATAAACATTGCCTTCTTGTTGCACGTTCTCCTGGTTAACGATTAAAGGTGTCTCCACGGTCTCATTCACTTCGTTGTTAACATTCTCAGCTGCCATTCTCAAATACTGCCATAAAACAAGGGTTAATTAAATAAATTAACATATCACATATTAACCCTATGCTCCGACTGACCAATTAAATACCACATAAGCTTAGGTAGGACACACTAGCGAAGGATTTACTCGTCTCTCCCCTCCTAGTTCAATTCCCCGATCTCCGCCAGAGATCATATCCCTAAGCTCTGATACCAACTGTGACGCCCCCCAGAATAGGTCCATTCAACCCAACCCATTCTGAGTCGCCAAATACATGGTACAGAATTCAAATACAAACTTTATATCATACGGTCGTGCAAAATACGACCACACAACTATGAGTGTCAATACAAATATGTAGAAAATATTAATATTCAAACTAAGTCCTCATTACAATTATTATCACACTATTTGTCAGAAATAGTGAGGACTACTACTGCTCTAACTCGGACCATCACTCTGTCCCCCGACTAGTTCTCGCAACATTCTCATTTCCTGAAGAGGACAACAGATGAAAAGGGTGAGCTCAACTAGCTCAGTAAAGAATATTATGACTAAGATAATGGGAAACAAATTATCGTTAGTCTTCAACAAATAAGATAAAATATAATGGACAACCAACTTTAGATCAATATTCGCAGCGGAAATAACAATTCATTAGAAGAGTTAAGTAGAGAATCAAGTCTACTATCTTCTATGATTTAAAAGTCCATCATCAATATTTTATCCCTGTAACATCAATCAATATACATCTCAAATCAATATTCATCTTTGCACTACAGGCCAAAGATATTCATTTGTATCATCAGTGGTCATATTCATCTCAACACCTGTCATCTTTGCATTACAGGCCAAAGATATTCATCAGGTAATCATTCATCTTTACTCTACAGGCCAAAGATATTCATCAAGTAATCATTCATCTTTGCTCTACAGGCCAAAGATATTCAGTTACATCACCTTTTAGGACTGAGGATGATGAAAAATATTTTAAAGAACGAATCCAGTGAGATAAAAGACAAAGATTAGGGATTCGTCATTTAGTTTATCCAAATTCAAGAATAATCCATAATAATACTTTGTGGAGCAAAATTCAAGAATAAAGCTCAAAACTTGGATACAATCAAAGATAGTAACCTTAACAGACAATTTGGACAAATAGAAGAAAATAAATTTTTTTCGTGAATAGTGTCGTATACGTGAATAGTAACCCCGACGGAAAAAAAATAAGAATTTCAACATAAAATCCATGACAATATTTCTGTATAATGATATTGAGAAGAATAACATCATTTACGAAAGAAATAACATCCCTTACCTCAAAAAGATAGTACCTCTAACTAGAATATCGGATATAATACCGAAGAAAACTTGCGCTGAATACTAATACTCAAAGTATAGAAATACTCACAAAAATATGCTCGATATTATAGAGAGAGAAAACTTATGATTCTGGTGTGATTTTCAATTCTAACCTAAGCATCCTATTTATAGGAAAAGCTTAGGATGCCAAAGGAGACTAAATAAATAAAATAATATATTTTTTTCAAAATTTCCGCCGCCTGGCGGCTAAAAAATTTTCCACCAAAAGTGGGGCCCGCCCATAAAAAAAAATATATTTTTCGAAACTTCAATAATTCATAACAAATAGCCCCTTTGTCAGAAAAATACAAATTCTATGTCCTTCTATAGGAAATTTAATTCTCTACAACTTTGCAGAAGAAAGTTTTTCCAAATTCCAAACATAAATTATCCGAAATCCATAAACAGATGATTTCTCACACCAAAATATTGATAAAACTCATCAGCGCCAATTCCTTCTTTAATATCCACAAAATAAATATTTCCTTATCATATAAATCAATAATTAATTATTCACAAATAATATTATAGAACTACAATATTAACAACCAGGTCGTTCCCAAGACAGAGGGGGTCTTCCGATAAGGACTTCTCCTTACTGACGCGCAATTAAATAACCCCTCCTAGACAGAACTTCCTTAGACATTGTCAATAATGCTATCTAATAATATTATTCAAATAATATGAATTATTGAGTTGATAACGTGAAATACTGTGCAACGACAATTATTGAATCAATACTACAAAATATCAACTGTAGCCATTATTGAATCAATCATATAAAATGGCAACGTAGCAATTATTGAGTCAATAAAATATCAATGTAACAATTATTTAGTCAATAATATAAAATATCAACGTAGCAATTATTGAGTCAATAATATAAAATATTGAACAGTAATTACTGTAACAATAATTGAGTAATGGCTTCTCACGTAAGACTCAATAATTCGAAATACTGTGCAATACCGTGTGCTACTATGCAACACCGTGTATCACTGTATTTTAACCACCGGGTATTTCAACAGTACTAACGGTAATACCACGCCGTTATTTTGTAACAAAAGTTATTTCTGTCGCTTTCTATATCCGACAGTTATTTCGTTGTGGGGGCCCACAAATAGCTGCGCCGTCGTACGAATATTCCCCGACAACAAGAATATTCCACGACCAAACGAATATTCCCCGACAACAAGAATATTTTATAACCACTTGCTCATTTTAAAAATGTTTGCACATTTCACCCATAACTTTCATATTTATCAAATCAACACCTTACTATTTCGAAATAATATATAAAGAAAATTAAATCTTTATTCATAAAAGTTGGGGTCTTACAGATATGTATAATAATTTATTATGTTAATTAGTAAGATAATCAATAATTAATTAAGTATAGGGTAAATATTTTATAAAAATTAATTAGTAATAAATTTATTATACTTTTAAGTTGACTAATATTAATATAATTAAATCACGTAATATGTTAAGAGATAGTTTTTATTTTTAATAATAAAATTGTAATAATGAATTTATCTTGCATAAAATTTATTAAGATATATTAGCTTACATAAATTTGTGATAAAAACATTCTTATAATAAGTTTGATAGAACCAAAAATAATTTTTGTAGAAGCTTATTTTTCTATTAGAGATATAAAAACAAAAAATACCTTTCTTTTTTCTTAATACGTTGGGGAATAAGGTACACATTTGAATATTATAAATTTAGATATATAATAAGTTCTTGCAGAGAGGTATGCTTTTGGCTCCGGTGAGTTGATTCATGTGAGTTTAGTAGTAGGAGCCTATGACAATGTGTGAATATATTTTCTTTTATTTATTTTTATTATATTTATCCAGAAGCATTTGAAAACCCTACTATTTAAGTGTGTATTGAGAAAATTTTATAAATCCTATGGGGCTCCGTTAATATTTCTTTATCATCTCTTTTTTTTTTTAAATATTTCCTTCTTACTGAAATTTAAGTTAAAATTTGATTTTTGAAAATTAAAATCATAAACGTGGAACATTTAACTTTTGAACAATTATTATTGTAACTAGTAGTATGTTTCTAATATAATTTCCACAACTTTAATGCCTAAAAAAATAAACGAATGTGAATTCATTTTAAATTTAAAATTATTATAAAATGACTTAAAAATCAAAGCTGACCATGTATTTTTTAAAACATACAGATATATAAACGCATCTATGAGGAGAGAGGAGAGATAAAATTAATTTTTAATAGGTGAAAAAAATTGGAGGAATACATTTGCATGATTAATGCAAGAACCACTTGTGCTAAAAAAAAATTAGAAAACATTAGAAGAACGTCTTTGTATGACTAATGTATTTATGAGAAACAGTTATACAAAAAAAAATTAAAAAATAGTTTAACAAAAATGTGACAAATAGAAGGGTAGGATTTGTAATTTAGTCTATAAACTGCACTACGAACATAGTATAAAAGAAGGATGGCAATTGCCAAGCCGCCATTAACTTGGAGGCTTGGAAGGACAAAAGATCAAGCCTCGACTCAAATCAGATCAACTTGCCTAAAAATGGCGGCCAACATCCTCATCCAATGCCTCAAAGCAGTGAAGAAAATGAATCTCCTTCAAAACCTCCCCTTCAACCCCAATCGGAAAATATCAAACACAATCATCTCCACAATCCTAACAACTTCCTCCTCAGCTTCCAAAACCCTCCTTCCAAACACCACCACACTCCTCTCCAACCTTAATCCTACAATAATCCACCTTATTATCTCCGACCCGCATGTTAAAACCCTCAAATGCCTAGATTTTTTCGATTTCCTCCACAAAAACCGGTCTTCGATCTCATTCAAGCTTAATCTCGCAACCCATTTGACCCTCATTTGCAGGCTCATCAAGGCAAGAAGGTTCTCAGTTGCTGAATCTCTGTTTGGTTCACTGTCAAAAGATGAAATTTTGAGGTACCCTTTTTCTGTTATAGCTTCCACTATTGATAGTCTTGAGACCCATTGTAATGATTCAAAGATTGTTGCTAAAGTATTCAATTTGATGCTTAAAGTTTATTCGGATAATCGAAAATTTGAAGGGGCTCTAGAGACTTTTAGTTACATGAGAAAAATGGGCATTGAAATCAATGAGAGGACATGTACTGTTCATTTGATTGCACTTATGAGATGTGAACATGTTGAGTTTGGTCTAGATTTCTTTTATAGGATGGTCGAATCGGGTATTGAGGTTTCGGTGTTTTCGTTGACAGTTATGGTGGATGGGTTGTGTAAAAGTGGAGAGGTCAAGAGGGCTAGAGAATTAGTGGAGGAAATGATGAGTAGAGGGATCAAGCCTAATATTATTACATTTAATACATTGATAGATGCATGTGCTAAGAGATGGAATTTTGAGGAGTTGAATTTGGTGCGGTTGTTGATGGACAAGGAAGGAGTGGAGTTCAACCTGGATACCTATACATTTTTGATTGATGCTTTTTCGAGCTCTGGAAAGATTGAAGATGCTGAAAAGACTATATTGGAAATGCATGATAAAGATTTAAAAGTCAATACCCATTTGTACACCTTGATTATAAATGGATATACTAGATTAGGGAAGTTGCAAAGTGTGTTACTAATATTCAGTAGAATGAAGGACAGGGGCATTTGCCCGAATATAGATGCTTATTATACTTTAGTCGCCGGCCTTTGTAAAAATGGAGAGATGGAAGCTGGGATGCGACTCATAGATGAGATGTTGAGCAAGGATATCGATTTGGACCTGTTTAGATTTGATACCTTAATTGATGAGTATTGTAAAGAAGGAAAGGTAGATGATGCTATTGGGTTCCTACGTATGATGCAAAAGAAAGGATTTATTGCTGATGCATCTACATATAACATGATAGCTAGCAGGTTATGTAAATTGGATCGGACTGAAGAGGCAAAGGGATTGCTAAGCATTGTGCTGAAAAGAGGTCAGCATCTCTCCTTTACTTGAGAAATTAGGATATTGTGGGACAATCATCAGATCATAGATAAGATGCAAGATGAGGATTGATTCAAGATTATAGATGTCACTTTGTTTTGTTTCTGGTGCTTGTAAGAAGCTAAAGAGGCACTGAGATTTGTTTGTAGAAGGCCTGACGTAGCCGTGGGATGGAACACAAACTCGCCCATAGGGCTAACATGACCCACCTGTCAAAGCAAACATTGGGTTCTATGATGAGAAAATCTCCCAGATTCTTATGGAGATGTTCTGTGTGATCTCACCAGTATTTACTTTTTGATTGTTTGGAGATTCAATAGTTATGAATAATGAAAGGTTGTCAACAGTATGTCCTTGTGGGAAGTATTGGCAGTGTTGAATGAATACAATTAATTGGAGGAGATAATCAAATTTCTTTTAAAGAAACCATTTTGTCATGGATTAATGATATTTATTCTCCAGCTATGTCAGGAGGGGCCAAAACTTGACGGCTAGAAAAAAGAATGGTGGAGCAGTCTTGTGGACGAAACAACAATTGAGATCTTTTTGCATCATCTATGAACCATTGATTTGCCTGTTGGATGCTCCGATTACAATCACTTGACCTTTAATCCTTGGAAATTAAAGGTGATCATATATAGCTAATAATTGTTTTTTACAGTTGCCGATGCATATTTTAACCTGGTTAATATGAAGGGAAGGTTAATTTTTACCCTACTATTGAACAGCTAAACTTCATATGATAGCATAGCATAGAAGAATTAGTTACAACCACCAGTTTCTCAATCTCTGAAGATCTTTCCATAATAGGTGAATGCTCCATCTAAAGGAAGCTGGCTGGGTAAGGTCTTCTTTTAGGTTGCTATACATTCCTCTCTACTCTTCTTTAACTAAAAGGCCAAGGGTAAAAACCAAAGGGAATGGTAATACATAAAAGATGTGACAAACCTCAAAAGAACTAGATTGTGCTGTCACTGTATTATAATATTGGTTCGGCTTCTGAAAGAACATGACCATTGAGAAATGAACCATCCTTACCGACAGATGAGATGCTGTGAGAACGTCGTCCAACTCTGATATTTCCAGAAGGTGGCACTTTTTTCCCTATCGTCTCAGATATTGGTAGGCTTTCAGTTCTTAAGATGCGATCAAGATTTTGTTTGTATCTCTCTCCACTGATGTTAGTTATTAACCCATGGATGGTTGATTGGTTGGCCAAGACAGGTTCAGGTAAAGGTAAATCCCCGTAAGACTCGTCATTGTCTGACCAGTAGCCATTCTCTTGAATATCCTGAATGGCAAGATCGTCGTACTCCTCATCCGATTTGGTAGATTCCTCGTCCACAGATCCCTCAATCTGTCAAATGGAGAATTGGCGTATTCGGTCACAAGAAATCTAATTCATAATCTTAGATCCTAGGGTAAATCAAAAAGAAAAGGAACACAGAAACAAAATGGAAGGACCTATGCAGGGTAGATAACCAAGATAGCTATACAATTTATCAAATCTTAAAACTTGTAATAATAAACGAAGCAAGCTATGAATCACCACTTTTTTATTATCAAAACAAGAATATAAGATCATATCATAATGGTCTTGTTTGTTTCAGCTGAAAGATATTAATAGCTAGAATAATCAGGATAGTCTGATTGTATTAGGTGAATATTGAAACAATTCTTAAAATTTATTTTTGTAGCTCTAAATACTAGCAAATAAAGGTATTATCATAACTCAGGGACAAACTTGGTATCATTATAACCTCAACGACAGAAAGATTAAAAATATATGAACTCAAATAAGAAGAGCTTAAAATAATAAAATGATCAAAGCATATCGATCCTTTTCAGGTACTTTTACCCAAATAAATGAATAAGCTTAAACGAACAGCCAAAATTGAGATGAGCAAAAAAGCACCAAAAAAATAAAATTAAAATTAAAATTAAAAAAATAAAATAAAATTGAAACAAATAAGTCCACTATCTCAATACTCTGCCACCATTTACTGCTAATCACAATTCACCCAATGCACCAATACTGTAATAGGAATACAGTATTTTGCTGGACAAGCATAAATACTGAAAGTGGCCTAACAGTTTGCAAGATGATGCATGATAATTTCTCAAACAACAATATGTTTGTACCTCTTCTTGATTCTGTTCATGACCATCATCACTAAGATCCTCATCGCTGTCTACTTCAGGTGGGTCATCAATCTCTTCATCGCTACCATGCACGGATTGATCTTCCTTCAGCTGAAAGTAGAAAAGGATAGTGGGGAAAGGAAATGCAAGTGAAAGACCATCATTAATTATGACTGTGAAAGGCAACTTACAAACTAAAGCACTTGAAAACGGAGACAACTATATTTTAAAGCAGAAAGAGTACTTTAACATCGACTCAAATCACTAAACAGTGAGGAAGTACTGTTCAAACAATACTTCAGCTGAAAAGGAGAGTGGGGAAAGGAAATGCAAGTGAAAGACGATCATTAATTATGACTGTGAAAGGCAACTTACAAACTAAAACAATTGAAAACCAGAGACAACTATATTTTAAAGTAGAAAAAGTACTTTAACATTAACTCAGTGACTTGAAGTACTTCGCAACCAATAGTCTAACTTGAAATATTCTATGCCTTCTTACTAAGGATTTATACTGAAAAAACTATATGAACTGCGTTCTTGATCCCAAAAGAAAGAAAAAAAAAGTCGATACTACTCATTGTGTTTTTTATTTTAAGTAATAACATACCTCCTTGGCAGGCCCTTCAGAGATCCTTGGGGAACTACAGCATGAAGAGTAATATCTACTACCATTATCAGTTCCATCACCCCTTGACTCATCAACACTGCTGGCATGACTTGTACCACCTGTGTCAGTACGCCAAGCACTGATCCCAAAATTACCAAACTGCAGATTGACAGGTTCAGCCTTATCAATCTGCAATGGCCCATTCATAGGATTCCCAATTCCATTCTCAGCAAAATGGCCCACAATGGGCTTCCCATTACCATCAACTGAGTCAACTGGCCAAGCCTTCGCTACAGAACCATCAATATTCAGAAGAGCCATCAAATGCCTGGTCGACCCTTGCCTCTGGATCAGTTGAAACATTCCTTTGGAGCTCAATGAGTTGGCGACACATTGATTCCTGTATTCCTCATCAATAACAGTAACTGTGTTTGTTGTGGGGTCGTAAAGCTGCTCCCCTGCCTCACGCCTTCGTAAGCAGCTGAACACTGTTGCATGGATGGCGGCCACACTCTTATCAACATTCGTATTATTTATCTTTGGTACTAGATGTTTGTCAGCTCTGTTGCAGAGATATTCTTGGATTGTTCTGATGTTTCGAATATATTTTACATATTTGTTCTTTTCAGGATCAAGTGTCATGTACTTTGCACGGACTGCAAATCGTTCCAAGTGTTTGTCCTCGTTTGTAATGTATATCATGAATGGTATAATAGAAGGATGTTTCTTCATGAGGCCCATCTGCATAATACAATAAATTGGTATCAGAACTTATTACTGACAAAGAAAAGTCTATTTACTGACAAGTGTGCATATGGATATTCATATTACCACAAAATTAAGGCTTAAGTGAACACCCTCAACAACTACTGATTCTTTTCGCTCTTCCCAGCCAGTGATCAACCGATCAAGACCATCAATGACCATCTCACTTTGTGCTTTATATCCTTCAATGGCCATCTGTTTTGGACTGATCAGTTCAGCACTAGAACCTCCATCTGGCAGTGATTTTCCACTAATGGAACCATCAGATACATCACCCTTTGATAGTGCAGGGAGAGAGGTTAATTTCTTAGCTTTCCTTTTGGTCTTAGCTTCTGCAACAGCCACTGGATCCAAGTATTCCCCAGCATGGTAGGTAGAAGCCCAAAGCAACGGATTTTCCTTTTCATCAATGAAACTCCTCATCATATGGCGAATTGAGTCGGTCGATATCACGGTGGTGATTCCCAACCTACTACCCTGCAAAAATGATTTTAAAAGGATTGAAAATAAGGATAACAGCTATATAAATAAAGTTTTATGTATTTTATCATTTGTCTAGAATCCCATATAACTGGTCACAAACATGAGAGGACCAAATGTTGCCATGACCTACCTTACATAGGTAGTCCTAATTTGTAAAGCCCATCAACCACAAAAGGATGGAATATTATGCAGCAATAGGAGGATTAAAACAAGGAAAAACCTATACAGGAGCCAAGGGGGGGACAAACCTATACAGGAGCCAAGGGGGACCATGGCCCCTGCTTGGTTTCTAGAAGTGCCATATGTTGCTTCTTGGTACACATGGACTGAATTACTCCCCACCACCCCACCACCCCATCCCGGTGCCCGCTTCACAACAAGTGATGCTTTTCGTTACCTCATGCAAATTGATGATAGGAATTTGAGTTCACCAATGGTTCATTTAGATTATGTGTTTTACTTTCCACAACGGGTCCCATGAAAATTCCATACGCATCACACCCATCATAAAAAGTTTTGTTTATTTTGGAAAGAATGAAAATTATTTGAAACAAATATAAAGTTCAAGAGAGACTTTTTTGTCAAACATGGGGAGTATAATAATTTGCAGCCACTATAGGAACATATCTCTTTCATGCATGGAAAGCAATAAGGCATTTGCTCACATAGATAGGCAAAATCACTTATCATAGAGTAGTCTGAGCCTCTAAAGAAAGTGACTTCTCAATCTATGTCTTCCTTAACTATTAAAAATAATTTATCAAATGTTTCACAGGTTACAAGACTACATAAATGTAATATAAAGATGATAATTCTAAAAATAGAAGGATTTTTACAATGCCAAATAGCACACAAAAAATAAACAGGCAATGATCTAAAGATTGGACAAATGTCACTGAAAGAAAGAAAAAAAATTAGGGCGAACGACAAAATTGTCGCCCCAAGTTTGGCCGAAAAGCAATTTGTCCCTCAAAATTTGAAAATTGTCAATCAATACCTCTAAATATTTTAAAACAACAATTCTATTCTCTTTTGGCCGGTCCGATCATATTCTTGCCAGAAATACAGTTTGACTAGAATAATATATTTTGACCGTATTTAATAGTGTAGAATTTCAAAAAATACTTTAATATTTTTGTAAAGATTGTTATTATGTGGGCAAAAAAGTAATAACACAAATATAAAAAGTAAAACATAAAATAAAAAATACTTTCCTTTTCTAATTGCAATATATTCAATTGGACGACCATGTCATAAATTGATAAATTGATGCTATGAAATGCTTACATGGCAAATGAATGCTTATGCGTAATTAAAATAGATATTTCTAAATGAGATTTTATTTTTTTTAAATAGAAAGATAAAATCATAAAAAAGAAAACATAATGAATCAAAAGAATAAAAATAAAAATATATTTCACTTTATTTAATCAAAAATAAAAAATCAGATATACACTTGAATAACATTTTTGATAACAAACAAATTAATAAAATAAAATCAAAACACATCATTCATTTCAGCCATCTGATGGATCAAATGCCCTAATCCCCAAATCAAAATCACAAACCCATTGTTCATCTTCTTCCAAACGTAGACACAATTCGTTTCTAACAAATAGCCTGCTGAGAAAATCTTCCACCTTCACCAACATACCCAACCACCACTAGCGCCGATCCATAGCACAAACCAACGACGTTGACAAAAAGTTTCGACTTTTTATGGCAACGAAGGTGTTGATATTATATGGCAGCAGCTTGATGGAATCATAATTTTGCGAGATCAACAACGTTGTGGTTGAAGCTACTTACTCTCTTTTTTCTAGATTTAGATCCTCACAAGATGCAAGCTCTGTTTTTTTCCTTCTTTTTTTGTCGATGATGCAATATTCATGTACCCATCAATTTGTTTCTACAATTTCCGATGAGTATGGGTAGCAACGATTTCTTCAGTTTACTTTATGTTGGGGTGGGGCTTGCTCGTTTTTCCAGCATTTAAGAATTGAAAAATGAACTTGGCATTGACGAGTGATGAATCTGGGTTGGCGGCAGAGAAGAGGTTTTCATATCTGAATGTTTAATGAGTGATAAAGAATGTTTAGCTAATCTATTGTTTTGAGTTTTACTTTTGTAATAACTATTTAGATATTAATATTTGAAATACATGTATGGCTACGATTATAAAATGTATAATACTTTAAGTTTGTAGATAATTAGTACATAAAACATAAAAAATTGACATGTGGCAATTTCCGGCAAGAATACGATCGGACCGACCAAAAGAGAATAGAATTGTTGTTACTTAGAGGTATTGATTGACGATTTTCAAAATTTTTAGGGACAAACTTGGGGGGACAATTTTGTCATTGGCCCAAAAAATTAAAAATCAAGCTAATAAAGTTGATGTAGAAAGGAACAGACTATATAGGATTCTTTTATGCCTATTCAACCTAGCTAGCCCCAGATTTAACAGCAGTGAAATTCCATATACAGCAATGTTTTCATGATCTATCGACTTTCACACTAATTCTTGCTCAACCAAGAAAATACCATTTACAGTGAAGGGGACATGTTATGGCATATTCTGCTTTCTGAACCTCGCTATATTCTCTAGTCTAATTGTTGTGGTAGACATCCATGCATTCCCATTCTAATCTATTGCAGATCAGGTATCAACTTCTGAGTTAATATAGGAGACCTAGCATCCCATTCCTATTTTGCCATTATCTTGTTCCATAATTTAACGGTAAACTGAGATGAGTTTGTGCTTTTAGCAGTAACTGATGTTTTGGGGCTGCTCTCTTCATCACAAACGTAAGCAGTGAGCAGAAGCTAAACAGTCTGAAGTTTTTGATAAGCTTTAATGGTTATATTAGCATGTTAGTTTAAAGTGAGAACTTACTAAATCAAAATATAATTTGCAAGTTAATAAGGGTTCACCCGTGTCACGTACTCACGTTACATCATCAAATTGTGGAAACATCAGACATCACAAATTCAGTATATTCAGATGAGAAAATTAAAAAGAAACTTATAAGCATAAAATAAAATAAAAATTATATAAGCAATAGAGTTGATATGTACACCATTATTCTTCATTAATTCAATAATGCAAAGAAGAAATCATTTTGGAAATAAGATGAATACCAGCAGGGCAGACAAAGTAGATTTGCCGCAGCCACTAGTGCCACACAATAACACTGTTACTGATTCCTTCCTCTCCCGGATTCTGAAAAGTGTAAATAATTTCTTAGTGAAAGTGAATGCAGTACAAATGAAACTATAATAACTGCATACAAATATGCAACATTCATTTCACAAAATAAGCCAGAGCCAGCTAAGATGTCAATTGCTAGTAGCAGTATTAACTAATAAAATGACCATAAATATGGATGGGAGCAATCAGTTCCTTTTAAGCCAACAATTTTTTTTTGAGACGCAACACAGGACTACTTCAATAAATAGAGAAATGGGACAGATATGGCAGGAGCTAAAAATAATGGACTTCGAAAGATAATAAATTTCAATAAACTACAGAGCATTAGAGAAAATACTGTAATACATTATTTTCATTGGACCATTAAGGATTTAACTAAGCATGTTAAACAAAATCCTCATGGATAATAATGCTTTAAACATACGAGAAGAACAAACAAATAAATTAGTGTTGCCGACCTAAATCAATTCTAACAAATTTACCTAAAAAGATATTTTTTTCTTCCACTTTTGCTATTGACCATATGCTATTACTTTCAAACAAGTTAAAGATGCTATACTCTACCTGCAAGCTAAAACCAAATCTGCTCTCTGGTTGGGACTCACGTACTTGTACTCGGCTAGAGCCTCACAGACAACATCTAGGAATGTTTTTCTTTTGACAATTACTGTAGTGCGTCTTTTGTACAATTCGAAGGGTTTGCTCTTACTTCTCCCGTCAATCTCTGTAACCAAATGGTTGCCTCTATTTGCTTTGTCCAGGAAACAATCAGTATCACAATTATTTTCTTTCAGAGGATATACCTTGGAAGCATCTGGTTCAGATATCACTAGACCCGCTGACACAGAAGCATCTCCAAAGTATTCACTTCTCATCAGTTCAAATACCCTTTGGCTAATCTGATCAAACCAAAAGAACATTTACAGTGGATCTTCATTAATCTTAGAAACAGCAGGATGTTAAAGAAATATCAAAACGCATAAAACATAGAAGAACAATAAAAAACATGCAAGGATGGATTTCATATATCTGAATTTAGCATGTGTTATGTATAGGATAATCACTTCTAATGAAACAAAAAAAATTCAGTCTTATAAGTAAACTATGGAACAAAGAGAATATGCAGTATGCAGTGTTCTATTATGATTTAGAAGTCCAATGACTACATGATCAAAACACTGAACATCACAGACCCCAATGACAACAGATAGGTCCAAAAAGGCATCTAAATATCCTAGGCCTATCAAATATTCAAGTTCCAACTGTATATATGATTGACTGCTCATAAGATAAGCACATGCAATTGCATAGGCAGTTTGATTAAGAAGCGCACATGTTCAAATATTAGATACATACAAGTAGTGATGAGAATTCGAGATTCATTGTTCTAGATAAAAATTTGTGAAGTTCTATAACATTAAACAAGCTTGCGTCTTTTTCAAATTTTTGTTCCTTTTGTTATCACCGTATTAAAACATCAGTGCAAAAACAACTAAGACCACAAAAATTAACAGCACATCCAATTCAATCTCCTTACCCTACGTTTAGAACTCCATAGTAGGCAAGGATAATACATGATAATGATAATGGAAGAAAAGAATACTTCCCCCTTTCCAAAAAAATGCCCATTTTGACCTTTCTAAAGTCAGTTCACAAAATCAAAAAATAAAAATTGATGGGATTCATGTAAATTTTTGGAAATGACAAGATTTTAAATTGGCAATATTCTTCAATAGTTTAAAATAATTATAATTGTATTAACTAAAATCAGTTGATTTCATATCAATTTTAAGACTTCCCAGATCGACTTCAAAAATCAAAACTGGAGTTTTTTTTTATGGAGGAAGTGACTATTTTACTTGCTCTTTCTGAATTGCACTCATTTTGTCCGAATCTTCAATACAGGGCTCATCAGAAAGGGAACATATGAAAGATTGCTCATAATAATCAATACCCAATTGACAATTAAAAAGAAAAAAACTAAGATCATTCAATTTGTTACTCCATCTACATTAAAGAAAAATCCATGCTTGCTTACACTTGAATACATAAATGTAAATAAAACAGGGGAAAAGAAGAGAAGAAATTATACTATTACTACCTTAAAAGCATGACGAGCTTTGCAACCCATGAGCTGCAGAGTACTCTGAAGAACAGGGCGCGTGTACCGAAACGACTCTTTTCCACTTTCCTCTTTCTTCTCATCCTCATCACTCATCACCACTATGTACAGCACCTTCGCCACCTCCATCGCCATTCCTATAAACAACCAAAACCAAAACAAATTCCAATTCCAGTAAGCTCCACGTGCAAATTTGACAAAAATACAATTCTTACAGCACAAATATAAAGAGATTGAAGAGGAAAAAACAGAAGCTAACAGCAATGCAGAAGTTCAAGAGAAGATTAAATTAACTGATTCGTACCTTAAGGAAGATCAAGCTATTGATCAGATGAAAAGGGAGAAGAAGATGTTAGGGCTTATTAAGAGAGGATGATGAAGGTCTTAAGAATGGAGTGATGAAGAAGAGACGGTTCCAACAGGATCTCGCCATTTTTGCCGTCACCAGCTTCCACGCATCAGCCCCTCCCCGTTCCACGAGTCATCCTGAATCCTTCTCTCTCTAAAAACACTATACTACTACAATACAAACAGTTTCTCTTTATTTCTCTCTACCGGTACATATATTTAAGTGTGTTTCTGAATCGGAATATTAAAATTGCTATTTAATATAAAATAAGATTGAAGCCTAATTTAACTATTGAGTTGAGCACAATGTCGAATCAAATCTGAGTAATTTAAATTTTTTAAACAAATATGATTCAAGTATCAATACAAATTACAATTTGAGGAAGTTTGAATAATTTATCAAGTTTTAAAATTTGTTCATATTTGACTCATTTATATTTGAGTCGAACTCGAATCAAACGTTCATTTATATTTGAGTCGAACTATAATCAAACTTTAGCTGAACGAATATGAATTAAGTCTGTTTACTCATTTTACGGTCTTTCATATATTTATGTATTGGCATATTTGGGCTTTCATATAGATGGTAATTGCAACAATGTTATACCCTAATGACCCCGTATTTATAGAATTAAACCATCCGTGGGCCCGTCACAAAAATTCAAGGCGGAATATGATGAATATTTTTGAGATACACAGGAAATCGATAGTTACATATTTTATATAAAAAATAATATACATATTGATAAATATTTGACGATTAATATGAAATTGTATGAGATAAAATAAAATAAATTATTATTTTTTAATTATTATCTATCACATGTATGCACGTACATTTTTGCTAAAAACTTTCACAATATATAACAAGACTCTTTATATATATATATATATTAATTTGGTATATTTTCATTTTTTTTAATTATTGACGACTAAAATACAATAATTTATTTTTTAATGCTAATTTATTGTTCCAAACAGTATATATAGTTTATTAAAAAAATTGCTTGAAAAAATTGTCTACAAAATTTAAAGTTATTTTAAAATAAACTACAACAAATAAGGTCATTGTGTTATTACTCTCCCATTCCAAAATTAGAGATATATTTTAACTTTTTAGAGTTAATTCGCAAAATCTTAAAATTTAAAATTAATATGAAATTATTTAGTTTTAATCCAAACAATTGTAAACTAAATATAAAGTACTATTAATTATCATCTTTGTTATTTTTAAAATTTGAACAAAATTATATTAATTTTGAGTTTTAAAACTTCATAAATTAATTAATTAACAATGACAAATAATAATTAATTATAAAGTACTATTAATTATTATCTTCTCTCTCATACTTTTTTTTTATTTCTAGGCATTAAATGTATCGCATTATAATCGTTTAATACTATGATATTACATTATACTCCTACGTAGCTGCGTAATAAGTATTTTTGTCCTCCATAATTAAGAAATCTTTATTTTGTTTTGATATTTCTATTTATTTATTTTTACCACTCTTTCTAGCTAGGATGTTAATACAATTTTGAGATTGATAATTTTAAAACTAAAAGTAATGTCACAAGGCCGTAGCCTCTTCTTATAAATATAAATAACAAGTGAATTTTACTTTTATATTATAAAAACTTTGTAAAAGTACCTATTTTTATTTATAAAATAACTCATTCCTATAATTAATTAATTGCCTGTTGTATTTCGTTTTCCTTAAAACATCGACAAGGACTTGACACATAAATAAACACGTACAGGTCTAAGAGGATATATGAATGTGAAACATTAATTTGGACGAAAAAAAAATTACTATAAAAATGTTAACGATAAAAAATTATAATAATTAATAACTATAACTTTCTTTACATGGAGGAAAGGAAAATGGTATAAACATTTTGCGATTTTAAATGTTGATATTTTTGTTGCGAGTTACGTAAATAATTATAGTTAATAATATTGACGTATTTGACATAATGAATCAATTTTATAATCCTACTTATTCTCATATATTAATATACGTCGAAATTTGACAAAAAAATTCATAATATATAGTAAAACTCGGGAGGAAATTAGCATTACGAAAATTTGTCTCACGCAAAAGAAAAAATAAACTTGCACAAAAATGAAAATTAGACCTAAGATTTAATTTTTCCAGAACGATCAAGTTAAGAAATTATTGACATTTTGCATGTATTTCAATTAAATTCTGAGTACACTTACTGTTAACGTCTGATTTTGTACGCCTGACGAAATCACCAAAACAGCAGGTTAAAATTGCGCTAACGGTTGATTGTATTGTTGTGAAATCAAACTCACGAAATACACTCACATAAATCTTAAAAAATATAAAATATGAACACAAGAATTTACGTGAAAACTCAATTGAAAAAAAATCACGGACAGAGATGAGAAATCCACTATAATAATATGGAGAGTACAAATTGTTTGCTTGTGTCATATGTAATTATGTGCTATATCCTCCAACCCATTGTTTGCTTGTGTCATATGTAATTATGTGTTATATCCTTTAACCCTTGCTTGTTGCTGTATTTATAGAAGTCATGTCTGAATCTAATTAGAAGTAGAAGTCTTTTTTAGAACCACCTTCTAACGAAAGCAGATCCTCTGTCCCCAAATTCGTTGACCCCTTATGTTCCACTACTTAAATGTTGACACTTGTCTTCTTCTTTTTTTAATTTTAGAGTTAATTGGTGTTAAATAAGCGGATATTTGTCAACAATTAAGTGGTGGTATACAAGGGGACGGAAAATTTGGGGACAGAGGATCTGCTCTCCCTTCTAACTACAATTAGTGATTGATCGATTTCTTTCCAAAATAGATTTTCTTATCCCTCAAAATAAGGAAATACAATATTATTGTAATAAGGACCCTCTTAATATTTGAGCAAGCTGTCGGAATAAATATATATATGGGTCAATACCAAATCCGGTCCATTAAATAAATTGAGTTACACCTTGGCTAGACCCAAATAATCACATCCCAACACTTACGTTATAATATATGACAAATATATATTTAATATAATACAGTAAATATAATTTTTATAAATATTTTGATATAAATATATTTTATTCAACTTTTTTGTTTCAAAAGTTAAACGAATTCACGTCAAGATAAATTTTTAAAATTTATAAATTGACTATTTAAAGTTAGAACTCGTTTATGAAATCGAGCGTGTAATAACATTATGATACAAAATGTTTTTTGTGAGTTAACATGAATTACAAACACTTGTCCCATTGGTGAACTCACATGGCTTGATTAGTTAATAAAACCATGTTACCTTTTAATGAGCAATATTAATATGAGGAGAAACTGTGGGTCTCCTTGTTATGGTGGTTCATAACCAAAATATAGTTATAATAAATAAACTTTGTTTGCAATAATCCTTATAAAATGAATTTTCTTTTTCTTATGAATTTTTAAATCTAAATTAGGAGATAACGAATAAATAGATTCTGAATATATAATTTTATGACTAATTTCCCATTAAATAATATGGTACACCTACAAAACTTACAGGAAAATAAAAAAAAATAACAACAAAAGATAGAGAAAAAAGAAATAAAAAATTGAGTAATGATGCGTTGACTAGATATGGTTAAAAAAATAGATACAAAATGATGCGTCAAAG
Source organism: Panax stipuleanatus (assembly GCA_020205555.1). NCBI lineage: Eukaryota > Viridiplantae > Streptophyta > Magnoliopsida > Apiales > Araliaceae > Panax > Panax stipuleanatus. The sequence goes on along the minus strand of CM035115.1, from coordinate 160,248,262 downwards.
TGTAACTAACTAATGTTATCCCGTCCATACACATGAGCTCCATAGCTCTTCCGGGATGGTCTCTCATGATGACAGGACATCTGAAATAACCTGGGTCAAATCTCTAGTCCGGAACAAATCTCGGGTCAAATCCCAAGTCCGAATCGAATCAAATTCATCCAAAATAAGGCCTTAAATCATTGGCTCAATAGTATCTTCTTAGGTCATCTTACCCAAAAGTCATGACTGAAGGTACTATTGGTAGTAACTTAATTCTTTATACACAGACAAACTTTTTTCATATCTTTCGATGTGGGACTGGGGTGTTACAAACTCCCCCACTTAAATTTCTGACGTCCCCGTCAGAACCGATCACACACACGGTCCAAAGATCTTTGCCTCTCTAGCCATTGTGGGATAATACCGGTTGGCTTGTGTCCCCACTTTCGGACCTTCATCCCTCCATTGTGGGATAATACCACCAGCTTTTGTGTCCCCACCTCCGGCAACCCGATCGGATGATCCAATCCGAGCTTTCGAGAGTCGGCTCTGATACCATATGAAACAACCTGGGTCAAATCTTTAGTCCGGAACAAATCTCGGGTCAAATCCCAAGTCCGAATCGAATCAAATTCATCCAAAATAAGGCCTTAAATCAGTGGCCCAATAGTATCTTCTTGGGTCATCTTAGCCCACCAAAGGCTCACCCAAAAGTCATGACTGAAGGTACTATTGGTAGTAACTTAATTCTTCATACACAGACAAACTTTTTCCATATCTTTCGATGTGAGACTGTGGTGTTACAACATCACTACCTGAGCGACGCAGGGAGTCAGTCTAAGAAGACATATGATGTTGTGGAGAAACAGTTCTGAAGGGCCAACTTTGTGGCCGCATGGTGGAATGACGACCTAGAACTGTGTACCGACACCTTGTGGCATAAGGCATGCCATCCTTATGACTCATAGGATGGCATGCCTTATGCCACAAGGCGTCCGTACAAAGTTCAAGGTTGTGTCATTCCACCATGAGATCACATTGTTTGTCCTCCAGAACTACTTCTCCACAACAACGTAGGCTTCCTAGACCAGCTCCTTGCGTCGCTCAAGTAGTGATGCTTTCACGATAGACTCACGGGGTGGTATGCCTTGTGCCACAACGTGTGGATACACAACTCCATATCGTCATTCCATCTTATTATAGAACAAATAAGAAAAACAGAAATTAAAACAAGTCTTTTATTACTATGTGCTTAACAACTTTTTTACAACCTACAACTCTTTATATAAAGTTACTAACTAACAGATAATACTAGAAAATAGGATCACTAACATTCCAACGTGCGTAAGCTATTGACTAGGTAAATGACTATAACAACTTCCTCATGAAGTGGTAAATATTCTAACCACTACTACATTAATAACAAATCTCTATAGAATAGGACAACAACTAATACTTAGTCTAATAAATTATATATAAATAAACTCAATAAGTTTTTATAATAATATACATTATTTTATATCTCATTTTTATAATCATTTGCTAGTTATCAAAATATTATTGATAGAAATGACGTTATCCCATACGTAAAATGATTTTAGAGTATTGAAAATTAACTAAGTTGACTTTTTTTATACTCCATAAAATGAACATAGGTTCCTTTTCCCCCATAAACAAATATGTAAATTGAGAGAGACAGATAGAGAGAGATGACTTTTGACGGTTCCCATTTTATAGAATGCGGACCAAATAAGCTAATTACCAAATTGTATCTTAATACTACCTTTGTCTCAAGAGAGAGCCCTATTATTTGTTTCATTCTATTGATTAGGAGTACTACTATTAGTAAAATATTACCCCCTTCTTTTTAAAATTAGATATATATTTATAAAATTATGATTTTTAAGAAAAAAATTTATGTTCTCAAATTTACCTTTAAAATTAATTAATAATTTAGCTGTGATGGTTTAATTTTGAAAATTATAATAAAAAAATGTTGTCAAATTAGAAATATCATGTCAATTTATAGTCACAAAATAGAAATGTATCTTTAATTTTAAAACGAAATAAAAAAAATGTGACTCTACTTTTAGAACAAAGAAAGTATTAATTATGATTTTTAATAAATATTCATTTTAATTTTTTTTTAAATGTACTTTAGTCATTTTTTAAGGAATTTTTTCCCTTCACTTTTAGCCTTTTATTTCAAGCGTAAAGGGAGTCGTTCCGTCACACATTTTAAGGCCAATAGATTTATTAATCAGATGCAGCATTGTACATTTGTACTCCTCTTCCTCTTCCTCTGGCTCTGGCTCTGGCTCTGGCTCTGGCTCGCCAGTAACGTCATTTTAGGGTCATTAAGCTCGTAGTTCCCAAGAAAACATTTATTTATTTATTTATCTATATTATAAAGAGAGAAGAAATTAAATCGTTGTTTTTGATGGAAACTCTTCAAATGAAACTTTTTAAATTGAAGTAATTATTTTTTAAACTCAAAAACTTTTATTTTCTCTCTCCACCCCTTTAGGCTTTATCAATTCGTATTTTCTCTTTAATTGGCACATAAACTTTGAAATAATGTCAATTTGTAAGAGAAGGAATAAAATTCTTTATATAAATAAATAGAACACGTAATTTCTTTATTTTTATTGTTTTGTTATTTTAAAATATTAAATATACATAAGACACATTACATTTATCTTTTTACCAATAATAATTCACACTCTATAATTTTTAATATAAAGAAATTATATATGGTACCAAATTATGCTTAGATGTGTCTTATATAAATTCTATATTCAAATTAAAACTAACAAAAGAATATGATTAATTTTTCAGACAAGGGAGTATAATAATAATAATAATAAAGAAGTTGTTTTTCATTATGTTCCAAAAATAAAAGCATAATTGTTCATACTCCATTCGTTTCATAAAAATAGTTTTATTTTTAATTAATTTTTTAAAAATAAAAATTTATTTTTTAGGATAACATAAAATGTCACAATATTTTCAAACAAACAAAAAGAAGATGCATTTATCTCTTTCGTGCAATTATATTTTGCTTCCTAACTTGTATGTATGTATGTCTAAAAAAGAAAATGCAAATGTCTACCATAAAAGTAGTTTTGATTCCATTTTGAGCAAAATGTCAAATGCCTCACAGCTACTCCACGCAACTAGCGATATGCAGCAATCTAGAAATAAATAATACAACCAACTTAATTTGAACGTACGGCTCAACTTAATTTGTTCATTTTAGCCGGGGAGGGCGGGGGGGGGGGAGGGGGGGGGGGGGAGAGGAACATTAGTAAGTAAATATGGATCGTTGAAGTCGTTTTCATGTTTCATTTAACAGACGTGGTGACTGGTGAGGTGAACATTTATATGAAAAATGATATACATATATTGATTTATCAGTGATAAGCTCTTATAATTTTATTCAATCTTATGTATTGATATATTTTACGATTGTAATTCGACACAAATTTGTTGTTATATATAGAATGACTCTATTCATATTGGAGATTTGTAACTTTGATACCGTGCATATTAAAGTATTCAAGTTAAAGCTAATTGATAATAAATGAAGAGCACCCTAGCTAGAGTATGTGTATGTTTAGAGAAGTTGGTGCACTTGAAAATCTTGTTCGTCTAATAATTTACAAACACAAATTCAAACGCAATTAAACAGACGCTATCGTCGAAAATAATGTAGTGTTGCTAGTTATGCTATATATATATATATATATATATATATATATATATATATATATATAAAATCAACTTTCAAGTTTAAAGACTTTAATCCAGTATGGACAAATTAGTAGATTTGCCATCAAATCGTCCCACGATTTCATTTAATTATCTAGGCGTAATATGATACTAGTATATTTTAAATAGAAAAGGTAAGACGTACCAAATAAAGTTAGCTAAGTAGGGCCGTAGTTTAACACTTTTGCAAATTAATTCGATCACGAAAGATATATATATATATATATATATATATATATATATATATATATATATAATCGCAAAGTAATACCTTCACATTGTTTTTTAATTACATGATCTCTTTGGCTTAATTTCATTTTAATTAGGATATTCAAATTATTACTCTCTCAGTTCCATAAAGAAATTTATTTATCAAAAATATTTATTTCAAATTTTATTTTTACTTTTTATTGGCAGTGATATAAAATAACACCACCTCGCATAAACTATTGGTGATAATAATTCTTTATTTTTTAAGAATTAATAAAAATAAAACAAAAACACCCTAAATTAATATTGCAATTTTTACATATCTATATTTAGAGTAAAAAATTATTAATATTGCAATTTTGGGATCATGGGGATGTAATACAACGTCATAATTAATGTCTCAATTTTACCCATAAGATTAATGATCTCTCTGTCCTACTTTATTTTTCTTAGCTGCTTTTTTATGGTAGAGTAAAAAAATATTCTTAAGTTTAATAGATATAAACACAAAATTATTATCATAAGAAAGTACAAAAATACTGTCAAAGTCAACTTATTTAATTTCAAATTTTTTAATACACATTTGTTTAATTTTTTAATACATTTATTGATTAAATAAATAAACTATTTATAAATAAACAAAAATTTTAAATGCACTTGTATGAAACGAAGTAAATAATCAGATGATTCACTTTCATTTTTCTTTAGGTTATTTATTTGACAAACTAATCTAACAGTTTTACCATCCCATTAAAGATGATTAAAGAAATATAGCATATTTAAAGAACGTAATTTGTAAGATATTACGACTTTTATTTTTATGCGTATTCATAAAATTATTGTGTGCATCTTCAAAGAACAATGACAACAGATTCCGTAATTATGGAAAACATATTGTTTAAGGGAAAACAAAATAGGAACAGAAAAAGTGTATTAATATTTTTTAAAATGCATGGGACATGGGGGGCCAAGTATAGAAATTATTCTTAATGATTTCAAGTGTGTCCTTTAATTTCTTTGTAAATTTGACCGTGACATTGAGCTCCCACGCTTTTATTGTTAATAAATAACACACCACCAAATAAATTATAAAATAATGCTACTGTCACATAAAAAACAGTCACATAAAATTCACACACACATGCATACTGTGAGTTCCACGTGACTTGCGGAGCCCATAAATATGCATATGAGATTTATGTGATTATTTTTTATGTGATAGTAGTATTGTTGTTAATTAAAATGGACCACAACTAGCACCCCCACTCACAAAAAAAATGGCATGAAAATTTATATTATAAAGCGTGCATGGTGCTTTTGGTGTAACTGTCAGATATTTTCATTTTCTTTTTGCTCTTATAAATTTAATTATATATATTACCTTTTTTATTAATTTCTATTTTATTTCTTCAAATTTTATAAAATTCTTATTTTACTTCACATAATTTATATATAACGTGTGTGTCACCATATGGTAGTATCAATAAAACCAAGTGAAGATTGGATTTTGATACACAGAAAAGTTTTGGCTTTGCATTCCAAATTAGATAAAGTTAGATGTATAAATTTGTGAAATAAGTAGGTACATGTCTTTTGTGTGTAAATCGGGTGGATATATATATATAGACATGTAAAAGTAGAAATGACACCCCCCCCCCCCCCCCCCCCCCCCCCCCCCCCCCCCAAGACATGAATTAAACGTGGAAAAAAGTTTACACCCTAAGCAACATCAAATTATACAGCCCAAAGAAAGCGACTGATACTGAAAATTGGGACCTGTTTAAATTAGCTGTGGCGAAAAGTCGTGGCTACGTTTTCATATATCATTGAAATGCAGTAGTAATCAATGGAAACTGCATTAAATTGGTTGACAGTGGAATTCGGTGGAATTCATTTCCTCCCTCTTTTACTTCTGCAACCACGATATATAAATCTTGCATGCATGCATGCATTACAAGTCCCAAATTTTACGGCTTCAAGTCATGTGCTCGCAGGAATGCTTTTGAGAGAGACAGATCAGACCTCAATGACAATTATTAGAAAGGATAAAAAATTATGACATGAATTAATATTGGTATATTTGTCTAAAACAAAATTATAATTATTATATCCAATACTTTTTATCCCGTTACTATATATCACCTCGCTAAATTTATTCAGTGTTGACTGTTAGGTTAGTAATATTGGCTTGAATCATTTATGTATGATATCTAGTACTGTTGAGGACAATTAATGTGGTTTACTACCATCAAAGGAAATTAAATAATGCTACTATCACATAAAAATGGTCACATAATGCTCACATACACACACATTCATACTATGGGCCCCCGCCTGACATATGGGACCCACAGTATGCATGTGTGTGTATGTGACCATTTTTATGTGATAGTAGCATTGTTGAAGGAAATTGGACTCCTAAAATGATTTGATTGATTTTTTTTTCTTTCTTTTTCGTGGGTTGAGGGAATTAATACATATATAGTTATTGGGCCGAGCTAGACAAGTATTTTTTTGCATTAAAAAAAAAAGAAGACAATTGGTATATATATATATATTCCCTCTATAGTTTGAAACTTAATATTGGAAAAAAAAATATGCCGATGTTTATGTACAAGTATGTGATGCGTAAAAGAAATTATAGAAAAAAGATGGAAAAATAAAACATTAAGCTTCCTCATAGATGCTGCTCTCATGTCAACAAATATTCACACCGGTGGGGCGGTGGCATAGCTTCAACAACTAGTTCTAGGGCAGCCCGAAAAATGGCTTCTGCGGTTGCAATTGAACGCAAACTTGAACTTAGAAAACTGTTCAAAGAGATTTAAAAAAAAATAAATTAAAACCAGTTTTCAAGTTTTTTTAAACCAAATGGATTCTTAGTACTTTGAAAATCTGTTTTGTGAAGGAATCGACCTTCAGATTTTCTCAAACCACAAAATCTGTTATAAAGGAGGGATAGATAAATATATAAAGAATAGTTCAAGCAGACAAGAAATGAATTTTACTGATTTTGACCTTCTTCAAAATTTAATCCATTATCTAATTAGGAATGAATTGATATAAAAATCTTGGTAGGATAAAGAAAATAAAGTTTCCAGATTCAAATTCATTGGTTCCTTGATTTTAGGAAACCAACTAAAAGCTTATATAGAGATAATAGATAGACATTTGAAATTCCAAGATATAAAAGCTTCTTTTAGAAAGATACCCAGCCCAGCCCATTAACTTAGGAATTACACATTTGCTAAAAAAACAAACTATTAATGATAAGGCCTTTTAGATAGGCCTGTTTTCAAACGGATAAGGAATATAATAATAATTATATAAATCAAAAACAGTTTTATGTAGTCAAACTCTATCTTTTAAACCAACTAAATGATTAGGATAGATTTTATTTTAAGATCAGTTTCCTTGTTTTAGACAAAATACGTTTAGGAATTTTATTTCAATTTAAAGATCTTTTAATTTCCTAAAGCCTTGAAAATGCATGCTTACATTTATGTCCTAATATTAATTCTTCAAGTCTTCTTCACTTTTGAATTTCCAATAGCTTGATGCTTTCTTTGTCCAAAGGATAATAATATATATGTCCGACATTTTAGTTGCGCATTACATGGATAAATATAATTTGTAATATTTTAACGATTTATTGATATAGTGGACTAATTTTATAATCCTACCATTGATAAAACAAAAAAACTATCGCCATACACAGCAAGACTCGATAATAATTTGACTCTACCAATCATGCTCCTTGGGCGTAGCCGCGTAGTAGCATATGTGTGGCGCCTATAAACAAGGAAATAAATTGAGGCGATGAAAACCGAATAGAACACACCCAAGCAAAAGAGAAATTTCTATACAATTTTCATTAGAAGAGTTTAGAGTATAGTAGTAGTAAAATCCAGTTCATTCCACTTGCAAATGTCTCTTGTTCTATGACAAGAAAAACATTTGCAAAAGCACATTATCTTTAAACCAACCCTATATATTACCTTGATGCAACTATGAACTTGAAGGTATATATTTACAGATGAAATCTTTCAACTGTACTTGAGGTATACTTTTTAAATTTTTATTTATAAACCATTTCATCAGTTTAACACACAGAAATGAGTGGACGAGAGAGAAATGAAAACTGGGGCATCAAGGAAAACCAGATTGTAATTTCACAAGTTGGCTACTTCTGTAAGTTCCAAAAGTAGTTTAAATTCCATTGTCTTGCTTCCACTGTTGTGGTCTCATCACCAAATATGTCTGCAGATCTAGCAGTTCCTAATAACAAAAGGTGGAGAGCAGATACATTGCAGATTATACTGAGCCACATCAAAATTTATATGGAGACATTTTAATGATCAAATATTTAAATCCATAAAGAATTAGACCCTGTCAAGTCCAACATGTTACAACCCAAAAACTTATCCTTAATCCACCGCAGCAGTGACACTCACCTGACACTACAATCCTAACAAACTATGACATCTGGTCATCACAGTGTCATACCTTGTGGCACACCCGGAACAGGTGACTTGGGCTTTGCCTTTTCCACGACAATAGCTTGCGTGGTAAGGACCATACCCGCAACTGATGCTGCATTTTGCAATGCACACCTGACAACCTTGGCTGGATCAATTACTCCAGCCTCAACTAGGTTTTCATACTTGTCCGTCATTGCATTGTAACCAAACTCCCACTCACTTGCTTTCACCTTCTCCACAACTACTTCCCCTTCAACTCCAGCATTCTGGGCTATTAAAGAGGCAGGTGCCACCAATGCCTACAAGCAACAATACAAATCAGTAAGGATCCTAGTTGAAGAATAAGATCACATTTTACAAGAAAAGAGGCAAAAGTGATTTTAGTCCTGAAAACATAGAATAGTGGGTTGTTCAAGGGTGACTATGACCCATCGATAACAACCCCTTGCCATTTCAAATAAACAAAACAAACTTTCTAGGTTTAACTACCAACAACCCTGAACAGGTCCTTTAATGTAGACCAACTTAACATGAGTTCTGCACAAGGAAATGTCAAAAGTAATAAAAACCAAAGTCATAATTTGTTATCAAATAGCCCCATTGGGAATTCATAGATAAGGCACAAGCAAACAGGTATTATCCATATTCACAAGAGAATAACAATAAAACATATATGCCACCTTCTCAGCAAACAATAAAGAGAATATTTAATAACAAAGAAAAAGGAAGTACTCAGTGACAGTAGCATTTGTTACCTTCTGCACAATGTCAGCACCTAGCCGCTCCTCTGCATCCTCAAGCTTGTCCTTAATGGCAGGAACATAAGCCGACAGATGAACCAATGCAGCACCACCACCGGGAACGATCCCTTCCTCTATGGCAGCAAAAGTTGCGTTCTTCGCATCCTCAATACGAAGCTTACGGTCCTCAAGTTCAGTCTCAGTTGCAGCCCCCACCTTTATAACAGCAACCCCACCAGATAACTTCGCAATTCTCTCTGCGAGTTTCTCAGAGTCATAAACAGAGTCCGTCTCGGCCAATTCCTTCTTAATCTGTGCAATCCTAGCTTGAATCTCATCCTTTGATGCAGCATCAGCAATAATGGTTGTCGAATCCTTAGTGATGGTGATCTTTCTGGCCAGGCCAAGCTGCTCAACCGAAGTGTTTTCAATGAGTAAACTCAAGTCAGTGGCTTGGTACTCAGCTCCTAGAATACAGATATGAGAAGCAAAGAATTAGCACAGTTACAATATATGGAACTAGAACGAATGTCATCCAGGTTCTTATTTATCTATAGCCGTGAAGAGGATCAGTTTTGTTTCTCGCTGTATATAACTATATATCAAAATAAATTTAAAAACTAGACCCTTTTTCAACAGTTGTACAACGAAAAATCCTAGAAACCTAACATTTAATCAGAATTCATGACAACCTGACTTATAACAGCTTATAAAGCAATAACAAACTGCACACCTGTCATAATTGCAATATCTTGAAGGAGAGCTTTTCTCCTTTCTCCGAAACCAGGTGCTTTGATGGCAGCAACATTTATTATACCTCGCAGTTTGTTCACAACAAGAGTAGCCAAAGCTTCTCCAGTGACATCTTCAGCAATAATGAGCAATGGGGCTCGCAATTGAGTGGTCTTCTCTAGCAAGGGAATTATGTCTTTTATCGCAGAGATCTTCTGATCAGTAACCAACACTCTAGCATTCTCAAATTCAACAATCATTTTCTCAGGGTTGGTAACAAACTGTGGGGAGATATATCCTCTGTCAATCTGGAAAGTCAAAGGGCGAACAACTTAGTAAAGTTGTAATAAAACAAGACGGTGCAAGTCTGGTCAAAATTGTGCATGCATACTATTTAGAAAGAAATCTTCGACTCAAAAGAGATAGCAAATTTAAAGAACTTGTACTTTACAATAAACACGAACCTCCATTCCTTCTTCCACGTCAACAGTTGTTTCGAAGGAAGATGAGGACTCAATAGATAAGACACCATCAGGACCAACTTTGTCAATTGCATCAGCAACCATGGTACCAATATTTTCATCATTTCCAGCAGAGATTGAAGCAATTGCTAGAATAAGATACAAAATTTAGTCAGAAAAAAGATCAGCAATTGGCAACTAATTTAGACATACATGAGATTAATAGTAACACGCAAATTACACTACCTTGGATGTCATCTCGACCTTTGACAGGCCTCGATTGCTTCTCTAACTCTTCAACCAGGGCTAGGACTGTTTTATCTATCCCTTTCTTCACTGAAACTGGATTGGCACCAGAGGTCACACTTAATAAACCAAGTTTGATTATTTCACGTGCAAGAACTGATGCAGTAGTTGTGCCATCACCAGCTGAATCATTTGTTTTGCTTGCAACCTTCACACATCAAATAAGTAAAAACCAAGTTGGGAAACAAAACAAAGAGCAATAATAAGTGAGTACAAGCAGCTGAATAAAGATTCAAAATAAGATTAAGGACTAGAATCCAATATTGCAGACCCACCTCTCTAATAAGAGCAGCACCAGCATTTTCCATGGCATCAGGCAGCTCTATAGCTCGAGCAATTGTGACACCATCATTGACCACTTTTGGGGTCCCATATTCATCCAAAACAACATTCCTCCCTTCATGAAGTAAGAGAATCAGTTGATCCACTACCATATAGTGTATTCAATCAACAATAACCATATAGATTCCCTGGAAACCCTGGTCCCAATTCTAATGAGAAATAGGTGTTCTCTTTTACTTATATAAAAACCGTGGCTATTAATTAATTTTTTAAAAATTCATACTAATATAATAATAGAAAAATATGTTTCAAATATGAATGCATAAGCACGTTACAATTTTATAAACATTAGCTCATTGGTAAACAAAAAGAACCATAGTGGTAATTCTACAATTCACATAATAAAAGGTCTCTACTTTCTGCAAAAGGGAGCGAGTCCATTATAACTTTGATATGCATTATAATTTTATTCTTCTGAAAAAATGATGATTTTGGAACAGGCCTTTCCTATATAACTACATCCGAAGAAACAAGTCATTCAAAGTCCAAAGATGAAAAGAACTAAGAATATTAAATTTTATATGGTTATACTAAATACATAGTTTTGAGACCCTTGCACCCTTACAATTATCAACTGTCAAATAATTGGGAAGAATAAACTTATGATGTGTTGCAATAAATATAGGGTTTGATGTTTAAGTAAGAAAAGACTCTGATTAACAAAAGCAAGTCATATCAAAACAGGAGATAAATAAAACTTACTGAGCCAAATGGCTAGTATACAGGATGCCAATGATATAAGGCTATCTATCGCAGTTCAGATAATACAACACAATTACAATAGTGACATTTTCTCCATTTTCATTCATTCAGTATATGAATATCATATCCAAATTTCTAGTACTAGTTTACCTCAACTTAGGTGCAAACAACTAGTACTAATTATAATACACGATTTCTTCCATCCATTCATGCAATTGTTGGCAAAGAGTAAGGATACTTTAATTATAAAAGCCTTTCAGTAGATAACTTGATGTTGACCACAAACTGAACAGGTTACCAAATTCAAATAATAACATTTCTTAGCTACCCAAACAAAATCAAAATAATGAAAAAACACAAGAACCGTTGAAACTTTATACCTCTGGGGCCAAGTGTAAGAGCAACAGCATCAGCAAGCTTATCAATTCCGCTCTGGAGCGCTGCCCTCGATTTCTGATCAAAGGCAATTTCCTTAGCGGCAGCTCGCACAGTAAATCGGCTGCTGCTGGACGGCCTGTAATTCACTTTCTGCCTTTGCAATTGATTAACTCTTTTACTCCTCAAATTACCCTAAACAATTCATCCCCAAAACACAATTAGCATATACATATTTATACAAAAACACACGTGGATTAAAAAAATGAGAGAGAAGTGAGTACTTGTTTAGGAGATGAAAGAATGGAAGCTGTGGAGATGGCATTAGCGGAAGCCATGTAATGGGAATGTGGAAGACAAAGCAGATAGTTTTAGGGTTTTTGAAAATGGAAGGAGGAGGTTTAGGCCGCAGTTGAGGATAAGGGGTTGCAGTGTGGGATTTGGTAGAAATTAGGGCTTCGAGAAGCTTCTTTGTTAGTTCGAGAACCGTTGTGAGTAGGCGAATTGCGCACCTGGCGTTCGCTGAGATATTTGATCATTTGGCGCTAACATGCGCCTTGTTTTATTTTTCAGCAACAAATTTTTTGCTCGCGGTTAAAAATGACGTTTACACTCTGTTTCTGAATTTTGGACATAAAAAAAAGAATAAAAAATTTAAATTAGAACAAAAAATAAAAGATTAGAAAATTTGAAGTTTTTGTTTGTATTGTTTCTAAGTTTTTAATAGAAAAAAAATTATCACTTTTACAAATTTACTCTTCTATTAATTATAACCATTAAACTATGAATAAAAATATGCAAGATAAATTTAATCAAAGAAAAAATTCCATAATTAAATACAAATATCCAAATAAAGGTTAAACAAAAATTATTTCTACAAAGTCATTGTCATACTATATCCAAAAGTCATCAAACATAATCTGTATTATTAATACTAACGAAGATTATTCATCAAATTCTTCAAAAAATTCAATCTTCTCTCTAAGGTAACTCAAACACTGCTAGCCTTGTATTAGTTTTCTAGTACCCATTGTTGGTTTATGATTTTAATAATGACAATATATTTGGGTTTGTGTAATGGTCTTATTTGATTTATTTGGGCTGTATATTTTTAATATGTTTATGCATGTTGATTATTTAATGATTTGAGTATAAGCTAAACTGATTTTAATATGGGTTGTTGATAATAATTTATAACAAGTTTAGTATATAATGATTCAATATGTTTTTGTATGGAATGCATGGGTTATAATTTATGATGATTTGATATTGGATATGATTAAGTGTGAACTTAAATTATTGGTCCGAATGGATTATACTTTGGGCTAATTTTATAGTGGGTTAATTAAATAATGTAATCTGTTGCTTTGTATAGCATTGCCTAACCCAAAGAATTTTTACAGCAGGTGGGTTTCTTTTAATGCTGAATATATTTTTCTCTAATATAAATATTGTTAAAACAGTTTGTTTTAATTGGAGTCTTTTAAATACTTTGGTTTGCTACGCCATCTGCTAGAGTCTTTCATATGATTGGATTGCTATGAAATTAATTCAAATTTGATTGGGAGTGTTTTAAGGAGATTGACATGATAAGAAATATGTTTCAATTTTGTTATTGCAGTCATTTAAGGAAACAAGCTATTTAGTTTAACTAGGATATTATATCATTGGTTTACCATTTCTGTTGGTCTCTTTAATTGCTAAAATCATGGGGTATACCAACTAAGATATTAGTTTCCTATTATATCTTCTTTTCATATTCGTTGGTCAATATCAGTAGCTTTAATTATGAGATTTAAATCATCTGATTTTGTGCTAACAAATTCAACTAGCCGTTGCAGACTACTATATATATATATACTCACAGTGCTCGGCTACAAGGGACACTACAAGACAACAAGACTTCAAAGCTGAAATTCCAAAAAGCCTTATGAAACTATTTGAGTTTTATCCAAGTTGTTCAGTCATTCTTTAATTCTCAGATTGATAGCAGTCTTGTAATCCATCTCTTGAGATATATTGTGTAACTGGGTTTTAAGTTTAGGTTGGCTTGGGAAGTTATTAGTATAATATTCATTCTGTTTGGCGAAGAATCGAAGTCTCAGAGGTGAGAGCTGTTGCAAAGGTGCAAGGAAAGGCAGAGGTGTCCGGACGATTCTTGTTGTAACAGGAAGTTTTCAATTTACTGTGTAATTGTTGAATATTATATTAATAAAGTAAGTCTCCAATACCTTTCGATTTTGGACGTGGATGTAGGCCGATAGACTAGAGGGTTAAGGGCTGAACCACGTACAAATCCTAGTGTCATTTACATTCTACATTTACAGTTCAGTTGATTTAGTTTTCTGCAGATTTTAGTTAAGCTCGTCCTTGAAATTATACTAATACGGACAGGTATTAACCGTCCGTTTATAGCAGACGAAGAACATACATTAATACGAACAGTGTTAGGGTATCCGTTTATAAGCTACATATATAGACTTTAAAAATTGATCATTGTAGATCACTATTGGGTAGTTACACCTATTCACCCCCCTCTAGGTGTGCTATTTACGGAATTACATTTGGTATCAAAGCAAGGCTCTATTAATATTGATCGTTTCATGTCGTAGGGGAAGATCCTATGACACACCTAAATTTTCAAGAAGGTTAATCCACAAGCCGATCACCTCTATTAATAGGAAGGGAGAACTTCAACTTCTGGAAATTCAAAATGAAGATTTATCTCAAGAGAGACCCATGGGAATGGTGGGTGGTTGATAATGGACCCGTCATTCCAAGACATGATGATGATAGACCCAAGACTCTCATGGACATGAATGCAAATGAAAGCTACATGTTTTCCTACAACTCAAGAGTCATGAACACCTTGCTAAGCGGAATGGTTCAAACTGAAATTGATAAAGTATCATCGTGCAACACAGCAAAAGAAATGTGGGATACTATCTTGACAAGTCATGAAGGTACTTCCAAAGTCAAGGAGGTGAAGTTGAGTATGCTAATGCAAGAGTATGAACTATTCAAATTAGAAAATGATGAAATAATCAATGAAGCTCAAGGGAGATTTCTCACACTAATGAATTCACTAAGTATGCTTGGTCGAAAAATTGATCAAATGAAAATAAACAGAAAGCTACTTAGAGTTATGCATAAACGAATCGCACCAAAGGTTACAACTCTTCAAGATTCAACAACAATCAGCACCATGAAAACTCTCACCTTATTTGGAGAGCTTGAAGAATATGAAAATCAACTGAGGAGGTATGATGTTGAAGATGAGGCACCAATAAAGAAGACATTGGCACTTCAAACAGAAAGCAACATGAAAGGTGATGGCGAAAACTTTGATGAAGAAATTGAAATGCTCTCAAGAAAACTCGAGAGACTACTTCAAAAGAAGAAACAAAGGAAGAATAAAAAAGGTAGCTCAACTCCAGTGAGTAAGTCCAAAACAGAACAAAAAGAAGAAACTGTTTAACTCTGTTTCATAGGACTAGAAGATGATGATCAACTTGAGGTAACAAATTTTCATGAAGCTTTTGAAATATCTAAGCCTGGTTATATTGCTTTACAAAATGAAAATCAACATCTCAAAAAGAAAACTGCTTTATTTTAAGAATTGTGTAAATGAGCTAATGAATGAACTTAAGCCAATTATTAAAGAGATAAAAGAAAATGAATATCTTAAAAATGAAAATGAAGTTTTAAAAGAAAATTTGAAAATGAGAGATTCGTGCATAGATGCTTTTAATGATGGAAAAATGATATATGTGCAACATAATGATAATGTAACAAATGCAGAAATAGCATTTTTTTAAAATGATATTGCTAAATTTGTGCAAAGAGAAGAGAACCTAAATGTTATGTTAGGGGCACAAAGGTATAGTCTTGATAAACAAGTAATTGGGTATAATCCTATTAAAAATGTGAAAAATAGAACTAATAATAATATTAGAATGATTAATAGAAAACTAATGCATAAATCACTTTATTGTTCACCGTTTGTTACTTGTAAAAAATGTGATTTTAAAGGTCATTTTGATTTTAATTGCAATAAAATTAGAATAAAACAAATTTGGGTAAAGAAATGTGATTTATATGCTACTAACCCAAAAGGATCCAATAAAATTTGGGTAACAAAAAGGTAGAAACGATTTGTTTGTTTTGTAAATGTCTCAAGATCAAAAAGGAGACGAATACTACTTTACTTTGAAAGAGTAAGTTACTTATAAGTTATTTGGTGGAATTTGTAAGTATTTCCTGGTAAACCAAGGGTGATTCATAACATTATTTATTCTAAAGTTTTTATTATGCTAAATATTTCATATTTAATACACATGACAATCATGATGAAGAATCTGTATTTAATTTTTTTTATGAACTTAACCATGATTTGTCAAAAGATAAGGATACTGCAGGAAATAAAAATTTGAATCGTGGAGCACAAACTGCTATATCCGGACAGCCTAAGTTGTCCGAATCAGAAGGAAAAATAGATGAAATCAGACAGCCTAAGCCGTCTGTTTTAGTTGAAGACATAGAAATATAGACTCCCACAAACAAACAGACAGCTAAAACCGTCCGAATTAGAAGAAAATTCTGATGAACAGTCTGATATATCAAATGACGTAATAGAGCCCGAACCTGTTGAACAAATGTCCAATGTCAGGCTTCCAAAATCGTCCCGAATTGTGGGAAATCATCCTCCAAGTCTGATCATCAAAAATCTCAACATTAGGATGTCCACAAGAAGAGGTTTTGGAGAGATTTGTTTGTTGCATTAAAGAGCACATCTATCAAGCTTATTACTGGCAACAAAATATTGATATATAAGTAACAAATCACAAAGGTATGATTATTTTGTTTACTTGTTATTTGTGACTTTGTAATAAGCTTGCTAAATTAAAATAATTTTTTTTGTTTTTGTTGATGTCAAAGGGAAGGAGATAACTAAATTGATATGCAAACTTGTGCTTAATGATTGATATGGATGGTCTTATTTTTTTTGATAATGACAAAGGGGAAAGAATATGTGTAGTTATGTTAACAGGTTTCTATGAACAAGTTTACTTATGGTTCATGTCATTTATTGCTCTTTAATATGCATACATTTAGGGGGAGCCATATATTTAGGGGGAGCATGTTCATGTCATTTATTGCTCCTTAATATGCATACATTTAGGGGAGCCATATATTTAGGGGGAGCATGTTAATTACAAAGTTTAATATATTGTCATCATAAAAAGGGGGAGAATGTTGGTTTATGATTTTAATAATGACAATATATTTGGGTTTGTGTAATGGTCTTATTTGATTTATTTGGGCTATATATATTTTTAATATGTTTATGCATGTTGATTATTTAATGATTTGAGTATAAGCCAAACTGTTTTTAATATGGGTTGTTGATAATAATTTATAACCAGTTTAGTATATAATGATTGAATATGTTTTTGCATGGAATGCATGGGTTATGATTTATGATGATTTGATATTGGATATGATTAAGTGTGAACTTAAATTATTGGTCTGAATGGATTATATTTTGGGCTAATTTTATAGTGGGTTAATTAAATAATGTAATTTGTTGCTTTGTATAGCATTGTCTAACCCAAAGAATTTTTACAGCATGTGGGTTTCTTTTCATGCTGAATATATTTTTCTCTAATATAAATATTGTTAAAACAGTTTGTTTTAATTGGAGTCTTTTAAAGGCTTTGGTTTGCTACGCCATCTGCTTAAGTCTTTCATATGATTGGTTTGCTATGAAATTAATTCAAATTTGATTGGGAGTGTTTTAAGGAGATTGACATGATAAGAAATATGTTTCAATTTTGTTATTGCATTCATTTAAGGAAACAATTTATTTAGTTTAACTAGGATATTATATCCTTGGTTTACCATTTCTGTTGGTGTCTTTAATTGCTAAAATCATGGGGTATACCAACTAAGATATTAGTTTCCTATTCTATCTTCTTTTCATATTCGTTGGTCAATATCAGTAGCTTTAATTATGGCATTTAAATCATCTGATTTTGTGCTAACAAATTCAACTAGCCGTTGCAGACAACTATATATATATACTCACAGTGCTCGGCAACAAGGGACACTACAAGACAACAAGACTTCAAAGCTGAAATTCCAAAAAGCCTTCTGAAACTATTTGAGTTCTATCTAAGTTGTTCAATCATTCTTTAATTCTCAGATTGATAGTAGTCTTGTAATCCATCTCTTGAGATATATTGTGTAACCGGGTTTTAAGTCTAGATTGACTTGGAAAGTTATTAGTATAATATTCATTCTATTTAGCGAAAAATCGAAGTCTCAAAGGTGAGAGCTGTTGCAGAGGTGCAAGGAGGGGCAGAGGTGTCCGGACGATTCTCGTTGTAACAGGGAGTTTTCAATTTACTGTGTAATTGTTGAATATTATATTAATAAAGTGAGTCTCCAATACCTTTTGGTATTGGACGTGGATGTAGGCCGATATACTAGAGGATTAATGGCTGAACCACGTATAAATCCTAGTGTGATTTACATTCTGCATTTACAGTTCAGTTGATTTAGTTTTTTGCATATTTTAGTTAAGCTCGTCCTTGAAATTATACTAATACGGACAGGTATTAACCGTCCATTTATAGCAGACGAAGAACATACACTAATACGGACAGTGTTAGGGTGTCCGTTTATAAGCTGCATACATAGACTTTAAAAATTGATCATTGTAGATCACTATTGGGTAGTTACACCTATTCACCCCCCTCTAGGTGTGTTATTTACGGAATTACAGCCATAAATATTTTGCTGATTTTTAATTTCCTTAGCTAATTTATAACTTTAATTACTCAAAATTTTCCATTTCTACTATTCTATATATATTCCAAAAAATTTCAAAAAATGAACGACTAAAAATCACTAGAAACAAAAATAAAAACAAAATAAAAAATAAATCGAACCCAAAAATGCATTCCATTCCAAAAGAAAATACACATACAACGTATAACAAAATATCAAACGGATGTTATACAATCAAATTCAGCAGAATCCCAAGAGAGAGAAATTACTGTCAACAACGGAGGTTTTGAGCTGCTCAAAAGAAGAGAGACACGAAGAAGAAGCCACCCTGTTAGAATCAACTGTATCAGTTGTCTGAATCTCACAGCGGAAACTATTAAGTCCACTCGATGAAGTCGCTTTTTTTCTTTATCAACTTAGGTTTAGTATATAAAAACAAATTGGGGACATGGGGTGTAATTTAAAATTTATTATATTGAAAGTTGGGGATAATATGAAAATTATAAAAAATATTACTTATTCTAGTTTCTTTTTCGTCCAAATCAGGCCAATTTTGGCTGAAAACTCTGGGCAGGAAAAGTGGCCAAGTTTTCTATCCATATCTTTTCTTTTTCATTTATAACAAAACTTATAAACATAAGAATTAGAAAGAAAACTTAAATTTTCCGTCTATTTTATTTTTTTTCTATCTATTTTAAAACTCAGAAAGATGGTGTTAAAGTACACTAGCTTCTAGGCCTGTGCAAAAAAAAATGATACAATCGGTATTTTTCCAAGACCGGTGATACCGAAACGACCGATTCGATAATTTTTTGAACTGTACAATATTGATATTTTTTATGTATTTATCCGCGAAATGAGATTTGGAATGAAATTCATTTTTATAAGTTTGGTATATACAGTGGCGGAGCCAGGATCCTCCAAAAGGGGGGGAGGGGGGGCCGACACCGGCGAGGGGATGAGGCGGCAGTGGGAATGGTGTGGGGAAGGAGGTATAATATACACTGAAATTTTTCGGCGAGGGGGGGGGGGGGGTTGCCACCCCGTGCCCCCCCTTGGCTCCGCCACTGGATATATACCACCGATTAATGAATTGTTATGTTCAGCATCATGTGTGGTATGTATTTTTAAGGACTAAATATGAATTATTATTTTGATTTTTTTTAAAAAAAATACTTTGAAGATTGTATTTTTAATTTTTTTCAATTCAGGGATTGAATTCTTAATTATTATTTTTTAACTTTGGAACTTGTATTCTCATTTTTTTAAATTAATAGATTAAACTTTTAATTTTTTTTATAACGTCAGAAATTGATGATATGTCAGCGACATGTGGAATAAAAAATTCTTATGTGTAATTTTGAGTCTTATTTTAATATTTATTCAATTACTTTTTTATGCCAAAAAGAATAAATATAAGACCATTATTAATTTTTTAAAAGTAAATTTAATATATTACAAACTCAACTTAGAAATATCAATAATCAATATAATGATAAATATTTTAAAATATATAAATGTACTACTAATTAAAATCATAATCATCAATAATTAATATAATAACAATTTTACCCTTTTTAGTATAAAAAATTAAAGCCTAAATATTGATCAATACCCTAAACTTTAAGTTTATTTCATAAACATCAATAATCAATATAATTAATTTTTTACACCAAAAAATGGTAAAATTGCCATTAAATTTACATTAAAGGATTAATA
The DNA here is from genome assembly GCA_020205555.1 of Panax stipuleanatus. Taxonomy (NCBI): domain Eukaryota; kingdom Viridiplantae; phylum Streptophyta; class Magnoliopsida; order Apiales; family Araliaceae; genus Panax; species Panax stipuleanatus. The sequence goes on along the minus strand of CM035115.1, from coordinate 160,227,652 downwards.
ATGGTCTTATATTTACCCTTTTTGGTACAAAAAATTAATTGAATAAATGTTAAAATGAGACTCAATTTACACATAAATATTTTTAGTCACGTGTCCCTGTCATGTTATCAATTTTTTGACGTGACACTGTCAATTAGACGTAATCAGAAAAAATTAAAGTTTAATTTTCTAATTAAAAAAATTAAAAAGATAATCCCTAAAGGGGAAAAAAATTAAAAATTTAATCTCCTAATTAAAAAAATTAGGAAAACAATTTCCAAATTAAAAAAAATTAAAAATTTAAGCTATTGATCTTTATTTTTTATTAATTGTAGTTTAGTGCTTTTTGGGAAGGAAAAGTAAACATTTGGTATCTCCCAAATTTTCTCTCTCTAAACCTTTCTTTTCAATTCTGATTCATCATTATTCCTTCTCAAATCAATTTTTCCTCTTTTTATTTTTTTCTTTCTCAATCCTCTTCTTCTATCCTTAATCTCTCAATTATTATTTCTATATCTCTTTCTAAAACATCTGATTCTTCTTTAGCTCTCCACCATTTAGTTGATTAATACTAACACATATATATGTATATATATATATATATATATATATATATATATATATATATATATATATACACGGTCCGGATCTTAAGCTCATCTTTTATCTAACATACCTTACTCACCCCCTTTAGCGACGGATCGGAGAGTGAATATAGATGATACTTGATATTAATGGTCAGAAATATTTAATCAACTTGAGATTGGAGAGTCCGTGAAGCAACATGGTGCCATGATTTCTTCTTCAATCACTTTGAATCACGAAAGATTGAGATTGGGGTTTTTAGATCTGCATGTGTTTCAATTTATTATGTTCTTGGGTTTTCTTTTCTTCTATCTTAAACTAATTTGGATTGCATGGTATCTGTGACGCCCCCAAAATAGGTTCAATACTCAACCCATTCCGAGTCGTCAAATACATGGTACAGAATCTAAATACAATCTTTCATATCAAACGGTCGTGCAAAATACGACCACACCACTATGAGTGTCAGTACAGACATGTAAAAAATATTAACATTCAAACTAAGTCCTCATTACATTTATTATCACACTATTTAAAAAAAATAGTGAGGACTTCTACAGCTCTAACTAGGACCATCACGCCATTCCCCGACTAGTACCCGCGATATTCTCATTTTCTGAAAAGAACAATGGAAGAAAATGGTGAGCTCAAATAGCCCAGTAAAGAATATTATGACTAAGATAATGAAGAATAAATTATCGTTAGTCTTCAACAAATCAAATAAAATATTATGGACAACCAGTTTTAGATCAACAACTGCAGCGAAAATGACAATTCATTAGAAGAGTTAAGTAGAGAATGATGTCTACTATCTTCTATAATTTAAAAGTCCATCATCAATATTTTATCCCTGTAACATCAATTAATATTCATATCTAATCAAATATTCATCTTTTGCTCTACGGCCAAATATATTCATTTGTATCATCAGTTGGTCATGTTTATCTCAACACCTGTCCATATTTGCACTACGGGCCAAAGATATTCATCAGGTAATCATTCATCTTTGCACTACAGGCCAAAGATATTCATCAAGTAATCATTCATCTTTGCACTATAGGCCAAAGATATTCAGTTATATCACCATTTAGGACTGAAGATGATGAAAACAATACGAATAACGAATTCATTGAGATAAAGAACAAATATTAGAGAATTTATCTAGAGTTTAAGAATGAAGATCAAAATCTAGATACAATCAAAGATGATTTGGAAAGAAAAAAAATATTTTTTTTTACCGTGAATAGTAACTTGTCATGAAAAGATAAAAATTTCACAAGAAAGTTCAGACCAATATTTCAGTGAAATAATATTAGATGAAGCGCAAAACTCAAGGAATTTCTGATCATTTCAGAAATTCTAGAAGCAATATTTACCGTAGTAAGTTTATAGTTAGGAATCTGAAATGAAACAATATACGAAACTGCAATTAGATTTTCACCCGTCAGGCTGTAGTCCACTCAGACAGATTATTTTCACAATTTAATAACAACTGAATACGAAGGGTTATTCACCAGGCATGCGATAGTCCGCGTAAATAGGTTATTCCCATAGAATAATAAAGAATGGAATAACAACAGGATTTTACCATGCATGCGGTAGTCCGCGTAGACAGGTTATTCCAACAGAATAATAAAGAATGGAATAACAACCCTTACGAATATTGAAAGAAAATAACTCTCTTCATGAATACGAAAGAAATAATACCATTTACCTTAAAAATTTAGAGACTGCACTAGTGTAATAGCAGAATACTTTTCTTTTTTCTCTCTTATTCTCTCTGTACTTTCTCTCTATAGCTTTAGTGAATTGGTGTGAAATAATGAAGAAATGAGCTTCTATTTATGGGCTCGATAGAGTAAGGGTAAAATAGTCTTTTTGTCATAATTTATGACATCATTGCTTACATTATCGATCTTATGACATCATTGCTTACCTCATCGCTCCGATGACATCATTGTTTGCATCATAAGAGTTCAAATTCAATTTGCACTCTTCCACCTCGTTAACTTTTATACCATGAATTTACTATAATAATGTTACTATTCAAATTATAAAAATCATACTATTATATAATCACATCATACTATTATAATATAATTTTATAATAATATATTTGAATAAATTATTTTATCGGACAAAATAAAATATCAATTTTCAACAAATGTCACATGTTAAAAATTTCTCCGTTTAAATTCACATTGAATAAATATTTCCTTATCATATATATCAAAAATTAATTATTCACAAATAATATTACAGAACTACAATATTGACAACCAGGTCGTTTCTAGGAGAGAGGGGGTCTTCCGATAAGGATTTCTCCTTACTGACGCGCAATTAATTAACCCCTTTCCTAGACAAAATTTCCTTAGACATTGCCAATAATGCTATCTAATAATATTATTCAAATAATATGAATTATTGATTTAATAATTTGAAATAATGTGCAATGACAATTATTGAATCAATAATATAAAATAACAAAGTAGCACTTATTGATATAAAATATCAACGTAACAAATATTGAACCAATAAAATATTATGCAATTATTGAATCAATAATATAAAATATTGAACAGTAATTACTGTAACAATAATTGAGTAAGTACTTTCCTACGTAAGAATCAATAATTCGAAATACTGTGCAATACTGTATGCTACTGTGCAACACCACGTATTATTATATTTTAACCATCGGATATTTCAACAGTACTAACGGTAATATTTTTACCGTTATTTTTATAAAAAGGTTTCTTCTGTCGCTTTCTATATCCGACATTCATTCCGTTGTGGGATCCACCAATGACTGCGTCGTCGTACGAATATTCTCCGACAAAAAGAATATTCCTCGACCAAACGAATATTTTTCGAAACAATGAATATTTTATAACCACTTGCTTACTTTGTAAACTTTGCACATTTCACCCATAACTTATCATATTTATCAAATCCAAACCTTACTATTTTAAAATAATATATAAAAAAAATTAAATTTTATTCATAAAGTTTGAGATCTTACAGTATCAAGTATAGTTTAACTAGAACTCTAAAAAAATGAAAAATTTGTGAAGCAAACTTTTATATAAATGGTAAATACCCTAATCGTATTTGTATCAAATCGGTCCAATCGGTACGGGATATTGGATACTTTGATATCGGTATTAACAATGCTACTATTACATAAAAAATCTCACATAATGCTCACATACACACACATACATACTGTGGGCCCCCGTCTAACTTGTAGGATCCGCAGTATTTATGTGTGTGTATGCGAGTATTATGTGAGATTATTTATGTTATAGTAGCATTATTTTATTGGTATTGGTATGCCAATTTTAATAAAAAAAATAATAATTAGTTCGGTACGATTTGTGTAGCGAAATTTGTAAGACCCCAACTTTTATGAATAAAGATTTATTTTTTTTATATATTATTTCAAAATAGTAAGGGGTTGATTTGATAAATGTGAAAAGTTATGGGTGAAATGTGTAAGACCCCAACTTTTATGAATAAAGATTTAATTTTCTTTATATATTATTTCGAAATAGTAAGGTGTTGATTTGATAAATATGAAAGTTATGGGTGAAATGTGCAAATATTTTTAAAATGAGCAAGTGGTTATAAAATATTCTGGTTGTCGGGGAATATTTGTTTGGTCGTGGAATATTCTTGTTGTCGGGGAATATTCGTACGACGGCGCAGCTATTTGGGGGCCCCACAACGGAATAACTGTCGGATATAGAAAGCGACAGAAATAACTTTTTTATAAAATAACGGCGTAGTTGTTACCGTTAGTACTGTTGAAATACCCGGTGGTTAAAGTACAGTAATACGCGATGTTGCACGGTAGCACACGGTATTGCATAGTAGCACACGGTATTGCACAGTAATTTTAATTATTGATTCTTACGTGAGAAGTCATTACTCAATAATTGTTACAGTAATTACTGTTCAATATTTTATATTATTGATTCAATAATTGCATGATATATTATTGACTCAATAATTGCTACGTTGATATTTTATATTATTGACTCAATAATTGTTACATTGATATTTTATTGATTCAATAATTGTCACTGCACAGTATTTCACATTATCAACTCAATAATTCATATTATTTGAATAATATTATTAGATAACATTATTGACAATGTCTAAGGAAGTTCTGTCTAGGAGGGGTTATTTAATTGCGCGCCAGTAAGGAGAAGTCCTTATCGGAAGGCCCCCTCTTTCTTGAGAACGACCTGGTTGTCAATATTGTAGTTCTATAATATTATTTATAAATAATTAATTATTGATTTATATGATAAGAAAATATTTATTTTGTGGATATAAAAGAAGGAATTAGCGCTGATGTGTTTTTATCAGTATTTTGGTGTGAAAAATCATCCGTTTATGGATTTCGGATAATTTATGTTTGGAATTTGGAAAAACTTCCTTCTACAAAGTTGTAGAGAATTAAATTTCCTATAAAGAAACATAGAATTTGTATTTTTCTGACAAAGGGGCTATTTATTATGAATTATTGAAGTTTCGGAAAATAAATATTTTTTTAATGGATGGGCTCCACTTTTGTTGAAAATTCTGATTTTTGGACAACAGCCGGCGGCGGGAATTTTAAAAATAAAATATATTATTTTATTAATTTAGTTTCCTTTGACATCCTAAGTTTTTTCTATAAATAGGGTGCTTAGGTTAGAATTGAAAATCACACCAGAATTAGAAGTTTTCTCTCTCTATAATATCGAGCGTATTTTTGTAAGTATTTAGATACTTTGAGTATTACTATTCAGTGCAAGTTTACTTCGGTATTATATCCGATATTCCAGCCAGAAGTACTATTCTTTTGAGGTAAGGGATGTTATTTTCTTTCGTAAATGATGTTATTCTTTTCAATATCATTATACCAAAATATTGGCATGAATTTTGTTATGAAATTCTTACTTTTTCCGTCGGGGTTACTATTCACGTATACGACACTATTCACGAAAAAATTAAATTTTTTTCTATATGTCTAAATTGCTTGTTAAAGTTCTTATCTTTGATTGGATCTAAGTTTTGAGTTTTATTCTTGAATTTTGCTCCACAAAGTATTATTATGGAATATTCTTAAACTTTGATAAACTAAAATACAAATCCTTAATCTTATCTTTTATTTCACTAGATTCGTTATTTATATGATTTTTCATCATCCTCAGTCCTAAGTGGTGATATAACTGAATATCTTTGGCCTGTAGAGCAAAGATGAATGATTACCTGATGAATATCTTTGGCCGTAGTGCAAAGATGATAGGTGTTGAGATGAACATGACCACTGATGATACAAATGAATATCTTTGGCCTGTAGTGCAAAGATGAATATTTGATTCGAGATGTATATTGATTGATGTTACAGGGATAAAATATTGATGATAAACGGTTATTTCCGCTGCGAATATTGATCTAAAACTTATTGTCAATAATATTTTATCTGAATTGTTGAAGACTAACGATAATTTATTTTTCATTATCTTAGTCATAATATTCTTTACTGGGCTAGTTGAGCTCACCCTTTTCATCTGTTGTCCTCTTCAGGAAATGAGAATGTTGCGGGAACTAGTCGGGGGACAGAGTGATGGTCCGAGTTAGAGCAGTAGTAGTCCTCACTATTTCTGATAAATAGTGTGATAATAATTGTAATGAGGACTTAGTTTGAATATTAATATTTTCTACATATTTGTATTGGCACTCACAGTTGTGTGGTCGTATTTTGTACGACCGTGTGATATAAAGTTTGTATTTGAATTCTGTACCATGTATTTGACGACTAAGAATGGGTTGGGTTGGGTTGACTGGACCTATTCTGGGGGCGTCACAGAATTGTACTATCCATCCCACATTTGTGTAGACTAGTATTAATTCTTGTAGTAGGTGTAGACTAGCTGATAGACACATAATTCATACATTTTATTATCCCTAATTTTGTTCTTTTAATTATATTAGTTTATTAAATTAATATGTTTTATTTTATTTTGTAGGGTTTAATATTTATTGCAATAAAGTCAAAATCTTGGTGATCAAGCGATATTTAATACTCTTATTCATGTAAGAAATATCCAAGAAGAATCCTACAAGGAGAAGGAAAGAGGTGGAACAATCTTAGTGTGCAAGTCAAATCCAACAAGAGAAAGGAAAGTCTATCTAGAAGATCTCTTTGAGAAGTTGATTGCCACTAGGAAGTTAAAATCTACATGGAAACAAAAGTGTCCAAGTTCAATGTATCTAAATTAGGACACAAAGTTATTTTTCCTATAAATAGGTCTCTTGTTTTAGAGAGAGAGGATTAGGTATTGTATTACTCTAGGTTAGGAGTAGGAGTAGATTAAATTATTTCATTGTACGCTTGTTAGAGAATCGTCAATAAAGGGAGTTTTCTTATTTATTTTTAATCTTCTTCTCTTCTTTATTTTAGTTAATTAATTTATATTTTTCATGTCTAGTTAATTTCTTTAATCTAGGATGAAGATGAAATTAAATAATTATTCATGATAATATTTTTCATCTCTTCTATTATTTATACTTTTATGTTTAATTGATTTCGCCTTCATGTTTCGTTATTGGAATACCTTCGTTTTATAGTTCTCATGTAATTTTAAATTAATTAAGAGGTTTTGATAGATTATTGTTAAGACATGAGTTTTTCATAATCCATGCTTGCTCAAAGAAGTTTTGATGGGTTATAGTTAATCCTTAAATTTTCATAGTCTATGCTTGCCCACGTTAATTATAAAATTACTAAATTAAAGGGAAGGGAGATCAAAATCATAATTAAGTTATAAAAATAGAATAGATTGAATTATATGTTATGTTTATTATTTAATGGATTCGGATTCCTAGATTGTTTCCTCATTATTAGTTTTCATATTCTAATTAATCAACTCTCAATATTTATTTCTAATTCGCCTAAAATAGATATTAAGGATATATTAAAATTAATCTAGTCTCTGTGGGTTCGACCTGTACTTGCCAGTTTTTCAACTTGACACTGTGCACTTGTAGTTACATATTTTTATCACACCAAGTTTTTGGCGCCGTTGCCGGGGACTAGACTTAATTTTATATTCCTTAATTTTTATTTATTCGAGTTAGTTTATTTTTCTAATTTTTTTTTAAATTATTTTTAGGATTATCGAAGCGGATCAACAGTGCGGAAAGACAAGACTATTGCTGCTCTTTTTCTGGTATTTTGTATCTTAACTTTAAAAAAAAAAATTAAAAAATAAGTAGCTTAGTTTTTTTTTTTTTTTTTTAGTTAGAAAATTAATTGTCGCATTCATGCATTCACTCACGTAGAGCACATCCTATTTAGGTTTTTTATTTTATTTTATTTTATTTAACCCTAGAATTAGGATTCTTATTTTATTTTTATTTTTATTTTTTTGTGTCTTTCGTGGTTAGTTGTTTATTTGTTTTGTGATTTGTGAAAAAATGAATTCTTATTATAGTTGGAATAATAATTTTGCTTGGAATCAGGAACCCTATGAAAATTTTAATGCACACCAAGTAAATAATTTTTTTTCAACTTATAAAAATCCTTATCTAAGTTCATATCCATATCCATACCCATATTCGGATCCAGAACCTCAATATCCACAAGAATTATCAAATGAAGAAGAGGAAAGACTTAGTGTCTTAGAGAAAACTATGGAAGTTTTAATGAAAAATTAATTTAGCGTGGATCAAGCTATATCTCGTCTAGAAATTCAAATGAGTCGATTAGCCACCATAATAAATGAACAAGAGGTGGGTGAATTTTATAGTAACTCTGAGGTTAATTTTGAAAATTTTGATGGTTGTGAAAATGATGAGAAAAATAAAAATTTTGTATTCAATTCTACACAGTTTGAGTCAAGCGAATTTGAGGAGTCTAAAAATTATGAGTCTGTACTTAAAATTGATCATGTCACATTTAATGAGTCGGATAAAAAAGTCTATAAGCCTAAAGCTCCATACCCTGAAAGACTTATTCCTAAAAACCCACCTAGTGATATTTTAGACCAACCCATTAAAATAAACATGATCCAAGAGTTGTCCATGACCCAAGAAATAATTAAAAATAGACTCTTGATTGAAAAAGATCCAATTAATTTTTTCTTAAATCATCTTGACCAAAATTGGAATGAATCCGAATATTTAGATAAGGTCAATGAGCTGTTGAGATCCACTACAAATAAGTCAACTAAACTAGAACATGTATGTGAACCAATTTTTCCATCATTTGAACATGTTAGTGAAAATTTTCTTGAGATAAATTTTAAGCATAATTCTAATGAAAATTCTGACTATTTTCAATTTCCTAGACCTCCTGAAAATAATGACAAATTCACACTCACTTACCCATTTGTATCATTCATGTATAATCATATAATATTTAAGATTTATAAAATTCGTAGGTATGTACATTTGTTTTTCTTCTCACCACATTTTCTTGCAGAATAAATGCCCCGCATACAAGGTACAATTCTTTCACATCTTTGTTCTCTTTTCTTCATTTGCATACATTGAGGACAATGCATGATTTAGGTATGGGGGAGTTTGTTTGTATTATTGTATTAGATTTTTTTTTCTTTTTAGGAAAATGTTGTTTAAAAATAAATAAATAAATAAAATTAAAAATTTTGTTTGACTTTTTATGGATTGAATTTATTCTAATAAGTGTCCGTGGAGTTAAAAGTCATGAGTAAGATTGAAAGATTTAGAACTCTTAAATCTTTGATGAGGTACGAAATCTTAATTTGAAATACCATCTGGACTAATATTGATTTTAAAAATATTTTTTGCACTTCACAATCGCACTAACTCTTAGTTGTGGATATAAACTATGATTCGAGTAATTTAAAAAAAAATGGAAAGAAAAAAAAAAGAAAAAAAAAAAAAAAGAAAAAAAAAGAAAAGAAAGAAAAAGAAAAGAAAATAACTGCTTCAATGTCCATTGAACGAAATAACTGGGTATCTAAGCCTCATGAAGCATCGATATTCACGCTGAAAAGTGTGATGGATAAAAGCAGTTTGACTAGTCTAATTTTGTGGCCTTTGTTACTCGAGTTAGTAAGCCCTTAGGGGTGTCTATACACCTAGTGCCCTAAAATCAACTGGTTTGGGAGTCATTGGTCCAACGCTCGCTACATGAGTAACTCTGAAAAGCCTAAAAAAATGAGACATTGCACAAGTCAAGAAAAAAAAGAAAGAAAAAAGAAAAGAAAAAAAAGGAAAAAAAATTTAAAAAAAAAGAGAAAAAAGAAGAAAAATGAGTTTGCTTGATTTTCATGGTAAAATCCCTACTAAGAGTTACATCATACACACATGCATGCATCACATGGAATTAATATTATGAAGGATGGTGTCTAGAATGAAGATTAAATATTTTTGATAAGGTGAAAGTGTGATTTTGAATTTAATTTTGCTTATGTATGCTCATGGATATTTAGAAGTTGTAATTCAATTTCATGACTTGTTGAACTCAAAAATATTTTTGAATTTTGTGGGTATATTCACTGCAAACCCTCACGAGACACAACTCGTCCACTTGGGGTAACCTTGGGGTTTAAAGGCTTGTTGCACATGCTAAGTGCAATCGTGTCTTCTACGAAAATGAGATAGTATAATTATTATTTTTATTTTATTTTATTTTTATTTTACTCGAGGACGAGCAAAAGTTAGGTATGAGGGTATTTGATAGACACATAATTCATACATTTTATTATCCCTAATTTTGTTCTTTTAATTATATTAGTTTATTAAATTAATATGTTTTATTTTATTTTGTAGGGTTTAATATTTATTGCAATAAAGTCAAAATCTTGGTAATCAAGCGATATTTAATGCTCTTATTCATGTAAGAAATATCCAAGAAGAATC